>CM053788.1:232053096-232653096 GCA_028749045.1 Cupressus sempervirens
ATATCTAGTATTTTGGATATATCTTTGATTCTATTATATGATAGATTTTATGCTATGGTGATTTACTTCATCCTAGTTTCATTATGCTTTATGCTAACATGAGTGATGTAAATGGATTATTTAGGTATAAATGGATAAATGGTTAAATTAATTATTTAATGCATTTATTTCTTCAACTATGTTATTATATGAAATTACACTTGATCCTGTATTTTAGTGTGCAGGATTTATATCCCTGGCAGTGGCCTATGGAGTTAGTGATTCAACTATTCATTTTACCAATGTCATCCTTGTATGGTTGATGTATCTTATTTTTATGTTTAATTAAACCTTCTAGTGATTTGTTAAATCTAGACTCATTTGCATTATGTAATTAGACCACTGAATGTGTCTGTGCATTCAGAGGTTCACATTGTTGTGAAAGTTGTTAAATGAATTTCTATGATTTTGGGTTTTTGGGCTTTAATTTTTATTGGATTTAATTTCTAGTAGCTTCACCTTAGGTGAATTCATGTTACAAGGAATACCCTATTTTCATTTGGGTCAATAGTCTAGCTAGCTATTTTCCCTAATTGATTATTCATTCAAAAAGTGAATAAGTATTGAAAAAGGGATTTGTTTTCTCACTTTTCAATTTTGCAAAATAGAAATTGGAGAGCTTTTTTTAGAAATCCTTTTATGAAGGATTGGTCTTCTATTCATTGTGGGAGCTATGAACATGGGATCTTCATGAGGTCAGTCTCGATGGATCTGACTCAGGTAGATTTTGATTTGCTATGATTTTTGGTAGTTTCAATAAGTGTTTTATTTTATTGTATAGATTTAAATTTCTACCCCTTTTGTTGTTAGGTAGGGCTTTCCCATTTTCTTATTTCTACTTCATTTTAGCTTTTGTTTCTAGTAGTAGTTTATTAGGAGGTTGAGAACTAGTGTTCCCCTCCATTTTTGTTTGCTAGTTCTACCTAGTTGGTCGAGTATGAATATTTTCCATAGTTTTGGGATGGGGGTTTGGAGTTTTGCACTATTATGCTAGCCATTTTTGCATAGTGTCTGAACCCAAATATTATTGAATTTTTGAGGCTTTTGTACCCAAAGACCAAATGGGTTTTAATTTTGAATTTTTCTATTTTTTGGGGTTTTTACCTCATTTTGCATGCCACCCTATTTTCTCAAGTTTTCTTGGCATGATGTTGGTCGTGGACCTGGATGATCCATTTGGATGTTAATGTAAGGAAGTATAGGTGTAGAAACAAATTCCTACACTAATCCCATAAGGAAAATATTCTGCAAATTTCCATTAAATCCTTACAATTTTAGATTCAATATTATGTAAACAATAATATCATAGTCAACTAGGAATACAAAAAATAGATAGAGAAAGAAAACACACAAACACATAGATATACTAGTGGGGAAAAACCTTTCAATAAAGCAACCCCACCCCTCTGAAACTTTCACAATGTATTATCTTCAACACAAAGGTTACAACACACTTGGAATGCAAGTTCTTTTAGGACATGAAAGACAAATCCAGTAGCAACCAACAATACACTTTTCAGTCTCTATCTGCAACCATAAAAAATTCTTATATCATGCACTTTATGGAGACTTGAGTGCACAATATTCAATGATCAATTACCACATGTCTTCTCATTTTCACCCATCATCAAATCTTAAAAAGATAGTTCTTATGCATCATAGGAATCTATCATAACTATTTCAGCCATGATCTCCTTACACACAATTCAAGATGCTGACACATACAAGTAGAGTGGCACATCAACATGCCAAATAGACATGTACACTCACACTTAATTACATTATTTGCAAAAAATATATTTACAAAATAAATTATAAGAATAGGAATTATCCAAAGTTGAGACACCTTATTCCTAATAGTCAGTCAGACAATTGTTGCACTTTTATGTAGCATTGGGATGCATGTTGCATTCCTCCTCTTGAGCTCATTTTTGATTGAGACATATTTTATGTTTGTGTTCTCATCTATTCCTTATGTTATGATCTTCATGATGGTGGTGTGCTACATATGAGTACATCTACATACATTGTCAGGTCACTTACAAGGCTCGATCTCCTATTTGTACTTTGGTGGAGTTGATCATTGGGGTTGGGTTGGGAATTTGCATGCCTATGGGCACTCATTTTTGTATGAGCATGGGTAGGGTAGGGAAGCACATGGAGGGGCTTCTATCTCCTAGCCTAGTGACTATTTTCCAATTGGCAGAGGAAGATTTATATAAGTGATAACTAAATTAAAATATTGGGTGGTATTAAATATAAGATAATTAAAATATTGGGGAGATTCACTTCCATTAGGAAGAGTTTTCATCTAGATTGTGTGCCTTAAGTTGGGGAGTGCAACTGCCAATACTAGCTTGGGCTTTTGGATGCCAAGCGACTCTCCATGATGTTAACACTTACTTAATAGCTGATTGAGTGTCTAACAAGGACCTATAGTTTATGCATTATCTCTTGATATTGGTTTCAGTCATCATACTATTTGATGTGAGTGTTAGCTATGGACGTTGTGCTTTATGTGTGTTTGTAGTTAGATCATTATCTCCATCAACATAGTGGGAGTGAACCTATAGGTTCCACATGGTGGGAGGCATAGCTACCTATACCATTGCTAAGGACTAGTGTATAGAGGTAGCCTACTATCCCAGTGTGACTATTGCTAGATGTTTTCACTTGGTACTTCGGGTTCCAAAGCATGTTATCTTGTGATTTATGCTTTCATTAGAATGCTTGCATATCATGTTTAGATGATGTCAGTATTGATGCATTTCCTTATATGATGTTTAGCATATGTTATATTTCCTTATTCCTATGTTGTAGCACATTTTAGTAGTGACATCCTCATAAGATAGCACCAATGATCTAGTCGATAGTTTGGGATGTTATGCACGGGGGATGGGTAGGACCCATGATGGTCTTATGATGCTATTATGGTTGGGAGGAATTATATACTAAATTCATTATTTCAGTACATTGCGATGTTGCTTCTATTCACTGCGATGTTTCTTTCAGTTATTTCCCTTCATTGCTATGTTGGAGGGTTATATGCAATTTTCTGTCTAGTAGTTTTGATTGAGTGTCTGTCCTCAATATGTGGATCTAATACTCCCTAATGTGGAGGAACGTATTTCCTTAGTTTTTTTCTCTTTTTGGTTTTTGACATGTAGTCTTGGATTCTTGTGCAAAATTATACTTTCTCACATATGAATGAAAGATGTCACATGGTGTGTTGCGCTTTCTCGCACTACCTTTGGTACTTTCTCACACAAAAGCCCACACCAATTTTGGGGTGCCTTGGCTATTGTTCCAAACACTTCCTTGTGCCATTTGGTGCACTACCACATGCAGATGGTAGTTTCTTGCATGACATGTTGCACTTCCTTGTGCGAGAATTTTTTAGTCTATTGTCCTTGTGCAAAAAATATGGGTATCTAGGCTTAGTTAGGGAAAATTCAGAAGTTGGTTTTGAACACCCTATTATGTTTTACACCTTCCTAGTCCAAAACAATTTTCCTAAGGGGTTTAAAATATATCGTTTAAGTATAAGTTGATTCCTTATACTTAAGATTATATTTTAATATATGCAATGAGTCTTTTGAGATAGGTTCCAAACCTCTATGAGCTAAGATAAAGATTCTAAGAAATTCTAGGGCTTCCTCCATGTGTGTGAGACCATGGTTGATCTTTGCTATTTTCTTGTTTATGTTTTGGTCAGTGCTGACACTTGGAGATCTTTAGTGTTTAGTTGTTTGGTTAGTCTTTTGTTGCAATCTTTATGATCCATGTATGATGGTTTTGTTGTGATTTCATATTTGTTAAAAAAAAAGATGTCTAGATTTTATCTATCCTTATTCCAAGGATCTCTAGGTGGGGCATTACAGAGCATATTTCAATAATATCCTTCATTATTTGTATCCCTTTTCAGATCAATTGTAGATCACTTCAAAAGAAGTTCCCATTTTATCCCAACTTTCTAGAATCAATGCAAAACCATTCTAATCAGCCTAGGATCATCCCAAATCAATCTGAAATCATCCCAAACCAACCCAAATCAACCTGAAACATGTTAAATATATCAAATCAATCATAATTTATAAAATCCTCACCATCTTCATGTCCCTTAGTGCCTTGGCAACCTATCAAAACTTATCAAACCCATCAAATCTGATCTTAGTACTATCATGTCCCTCAACATTAGGTCAAATCTATCATTCTTATCATCGAGTCTCTTAATGTTAGATCATGGAATTATCAAACCAATTTAATAACTTTAACAATGTTTTTCAATGTTATTATGATAAACTCTATCAATCAAATTTCAATCCTATGACATTTACAAGGTCCATTAAATGTCACATGTTCTTAATCCATGTCATGTGTCCTTGGCATATTATCAATCATAATCAGTCAATCCATTTGATCATGAATTTGATCTACTATCATCGTCCTAGTCAATTTGCATAATCATCACATTTCATCAAAGGACATTATCACATTTATTTAATCAATTTGGCCAATCATTTACTAGTTTATCCTATATGATTAAAATCTAATCCTATTTCATTTCAATCATTTTCATCCCACATCACTAATTATTCTTCCTACTAACCAACATTCTCAATTAATTGATATTTATTAATTAATTGCTTCATCTTTGTAGACTATGGGAATTCTTAGTTTCCTAAGTCCTATTTTCAACCTCTAATTTCTATTTTATTAATTTCCATTTGTGGATATATGAATTTTTAATTCAAATATTCTACCTATTCTTGACATATGGACATGATGCGTCATAGATAGTATCCCTAAACTTGGCTAAAATATGTCATAATATGTTATATTTTGTTATATTTTATTCCTTACACATTTCTATAATAAGCCTCCATCATGGTAGATTCTTGGCTACAAGTGGCTTTGAGGTGTCATATGCACGTCATAGATTCTCCTCCACTTTTAGCCATGTTAACTTTCATACATCATAGAATCCTACATTTGATATATTATGTCATGGTTGTCATATATATTCTAAGGAATATCATGCCAAGTTGCACACTCGAGGTGACAAGTGTCCATCCTCTCATTCTATTCTCTCCTCTTGCATGTTGGCTATAAATTGAGCCATCTTGCTCTCATTTTCGATCTTTAAGAACATACTTAAGAGCCATATCTCTTAAAACCCATTATGCTCAAGCCACACTTCTAGTATTCCCAATAGAATTACCATATCCTAGTCATTTTCTTGGAATTTTATAGGCACTATAGGCAATTGGAGCTACATCAAATGGAGAAGAAACAAGGACATGGGAGCTACAATTGAATAGGGAGTTTTTATTATGTTCACTTTCTTTATTTCAATTGGATTTCATGGTAGTTAGAAGGGTTTAGTGTATGTTTATTGAGTTTTTGTGGCTTGTCATAGTATGCTAGATTCTAACCCATTTTCTAGTCCTACAATTGGTGAACCTGACGTGAAGCTAAAGTGAAGTCATGACTACTGACTTGGGCTTCTTTGTTTTGTGCTTTTAGGCACAAGGAAGGAGATCATTCGAAGGAGTACAATATTTGTCTACTCTTTCTTATCACATTTAGTCTAATTAGGAGGCCTAGTAACATGTTTTTGGCTTTCATTTATGCATTTGTGTAGCTTTCTATCTTAGATGTGCACTCTACTCTATTAGGGTGCACTTGGGGCCTTTAGGAAGCTATTTTAGGGGCCTAGGAGTCAGTATAACCTCTTTCTATTGTTCACACCTAACCAATTACGCTCCAAAACTAGAAACTATGCCATTTTGGCCTCCAAGTTCATGAGGGGTGCAATATACATTTTCTTAGCATACTTTGTAGTACAAGTTTCAATATTGCATGGTTTGGGTATCATTTTGATGTCATTTCCCCTAGTTTTCACCCAGTCTCCCAACTATGCTATGAAATTACCAACTGCACTATAACTAGCCCCAGCTCCACTAGGAGCATAGTTTACATTGTTTGAGTGCACTTAGGGACCTCTTGAGTGTTTCTAGCCTTCTAGGGTGCAGTCTGTATTGTCAAGGTGCAATTTGTTCACAAAAAGGTCAAATTTCAATTAGAATCTATATCTAGGGTTTTAATTTCATTCTAGGACCTAGGGTAGATGTTTTTGTGTTATTGAAGATCCTTTTTTAGCATGTGATGATCATTGGGAGAAGACATATTTATTAAAAACTACTAATTCTTTGTTGTAGGATGTTGAAAAATACCTATGTGCTTGTTCAAAATTTGTGTGTGGCTTTCTTAGATTAGATATCACTTTGTTTGGTGCTCTAAAATGTTTTTTCTCTTCTATTTGGCATCTATGCATTATTTAGAACCTTAGTAGTTGTATGGACATATCCTCTTCCCTCACCATTCATGAATCTTGGGTGCAAGAGAAATCTGTGCAACTTCTTTAGAGAGACCTTTCTTGGAACCAAGACTCACCACTTGGTGAGTCCCAGGGGTCAACCTCAAAGGGGTAATAGGCCAAAGCCAGGTCTACACTCTAGCTGCTATAACAAAATTGATACATTTAATCATGTATTGGTAGTATTGCTACATGATAGCTCTCCTCAAGTACCCTTGTGATGAATCAAACCCCAGTTCTTGGGGCTGGGAGACCTTCTACAGATGTTTATCATTTACTTGATGAATGAAGTGCCAAAACTAAAAACCTTGTCTTAGTGGCCAAAATGCTCTCTATCTGCTCGCTCAGGAGGTCACCCATGCCCATGAAGATATCCCACATCCTCACAATCCTTAGTAGAGGCAATAGTCCATTGGGAAGTGATGACCCTTGGGAAGTGGATCTTGGTATCCTCGAGAAGTGAGTATGCTGTAAGGGGGAGCCAATGGTGCCAAGATCCTAGGTTGTCCACTTTGGATAAGCATAGATGAACTTTAGTTCAAGTCAAATTCAATGGATACAATCTTAGAGCCTAGGTTGTGATGTGTCTTTTAAGTTTAACAAAAACTATTCTTGTGTATTGTATCTTATGTGTGTGAACAACATTAATCAAGATAATACCAAATCTAAAAAATCACATCAAAATATACCTTGAACCTTGGGTACTATCAAACTTTGTCAAAATGTTACAACATTGTCAAAACATTTCAAACCTTTTGTCAAACACTTGAAACTTTGAAAACATATAGACTTGTAGCCTTAGGAGTCCTTGCATGATTTAAGCTTCATCCTTGCATAGCATGCCATTAAATTTTATCATTATTTGAGCTTCATTCTTTCTTTCTATAGGCCTCATTTTTCATCATTTAGTCCTCACTTTGCATTCTGTATCTTTCATATTGCATACCTTAGGCTTCATTTTGTGTCTCCTAATCTTTACCTTTCTGCCCTCAATCTTCATCTTGCATTCCCCTACTTTCTTTCTTGCATCCTCTAACTCTCATTTTACACATCTTAGTCATCATTACTCATGTCCTAACCTTCATTTTTCATCCTAAGTCTAATCATAACACTATCACCTATCATCTACCTCTCTAGAACATCAATATGGAACCTACCAAGTCCAAAATCACTCTAGTTTCATACCACTTCACCAACTACACTATGAAACTATCAATTTCACTCTAACTAACACTAACTACAAAATGGGTGCAATTAGCTCTGTATGAGTGCACTTATTTGCCATAACACCTAGTTTGGACTTCCAGATATCATTTTGGGACTCCAGGATTTCCACTAGGTGCCTAGATAGGTTCCCCATGTTGATCATGTCCTGAACTTCATTCTGCATATCCTAACCCTAGTTTTCACACCTAAGGCTTCATTCGTCAAGTTATAATCCTCATTTTACATCTCTAATCTGACATAACATCTCCCAACAACCTATCTCTTTGGTATAATAGTTTGACAATAAACTAGTCTAGAATCAACAAACTTTTAAACTAGCTTCCTGACTACCCTATGAAACTATCAACTATGCTCAAATTATCCCTAACTACACCCTAAACATAATTTTTATTTTCATAGCACACTTGGTGCTGTCATACTGCACTTGGTGGTCGTAATAACCATTTTGGACTTCTAGACTACATTTTGGGACCCTTGAACTACCTCTAGAAGCCTATATAGGCCCTCATGCTAAACATAACCCAAAATATCATTTTTCTTCCTAAGATCCTTGCATCTTGCATGTCAAATTCACATAACTCCTCATTTTGATCCACCCTAAACCTCATTTTGAACCTAGAAACCCTTTGAATTTAGTAAAAAATCAAAAAAAAGTATGAGTCCTAGAGTATCTCCTAATGTTGATGGATGATGGATCTTGACCATAGTCTTTTTGTCATCATTTTTGTCATTTTATTGGGTCAAAATCTATCTATGTGGTGATTGATTTGAACTTGTCATTTTTTTCAACTTGATCTTTTTGTTTTTCTTTATCTCTTTTGGTCAAGATCCAAAGTCCATCTTCACAAGGCTAAACTCTTAGATTAATACTTTCTAAAGATTTCTCCTAAGTTCAAAACCTTACATACACCCTTGTCATAAAATTATCATATCTTGAGTCTCTCTAAATGTCATTTTTATTAACCCTAGTTGCATAATCACTCCATCTTGCATTATCCAAAACCCTAGCATCGATCAATTTGTCCAAATCACTTGTTAAACCCAACACCTTACTTGATTTGATATCCCCATCTTGGATATTCTAAATGGAATTATCAACCTTAACATACTTCCCTTTAAATTATCCACATTTGCATACATCAACCTTTAACATCATTCCCAAGTCCAAAGTCAAACCCTAATCTACATTTTGCATACCTTAGAATCATCTCATACCCCTTAGTCAAAATCAAAATGTCATTCACATTTGCATTTGTGCATCATTCCTTTAGGTCATTTACATCTTGCATATCATAACTCTAGGTCATTTTGTATTTTCTTAGGTTGCATAACATGCCTAACCCATTAAAAATCCAAAAACATCCATATCTTACATACCCACTTTGTAATTATCAAGATTTCACCTATTTTACCAACAGCACACCTTAGGTGTGCGGTTGATAGTTTTAGTGTGTAGTTGGTAGTTTCAAAGTACGCTTAGTAATTAGAAAGTTCATCTTAGGTTCTAGAACCCTAAAATGCATTCTTATTGCTTTCTCTACATCCATAAACCTTAGAAAACATCCAAAAATATTTAGATAATCCATTCTTTGCATATTTGTCACCCAAACACTTCTTTATCAACTTCACCATTTTGGATACCAAGTGCACACTCCTAGGGTGCACTTGGTACTATTAGAGTGTAGTTGGTAGTTTAGGTGTGCACTTGGGAGGCAAAGAATTTGTTCAACATTTCCCCATTACATCTGCATCATAAGATATCATGTTATGACTTACAAGGAAACACATAGTTCATAAACCAAAAGAGTTATATCAACCTTTGTGTTCTAGAAGTCAAACACAACCTAAAGATCATCCAAGGTAGAAGGAGACTAAGAACCCTTAGCAAAAACATGACACAGATCAGACAAAAGCCTCACAACCTTTTCTGGTGGACCCATTAAGAATGTATCCACCAAATCCTAACCATCAAGAAATGACACAACCAACTATCAACAAGATGTTTACCATTAAGTTCCCTCAAAAAACTTCCCCTACATATGAATGGTTCAATGGAGCCCTAATTTTGAACCCATATTCATACCTATACCAGCCAAATGTGGAAGTGTACTTACAACACTAGAGGATAAGAAACCCACTCATTCAAATTCAGGAAACCTAGCACAAGTATCTTCAACCCTTTGAACATACAAAAAGGTACTTTACACCTAATTGACAACTTTGACATAGATTATGGCATCATTGACAAAGAAATGGCTAGTGCTTTCCAAGACAAAACTTTCTGAAAGAACTTTAAACTCTTGATATCCCAAGAAATTATCAAATTTAATCTAAATTTGGAAGGACCCAAGTCTAAATATCAAGACAATCCAAATTTTAAAAACAAACAACCTATGATTAATTTAGAATTGGACAAGGAGAAACAACCTTTGGAGTTTTCAAACACAAAGATAAGACCTATAATATCTCACCAAGAATCAAGAATTGAGATTCTCCAAAGTACTACCAAATAGGTTAATATTAACCCCTTGTTTGATAAACATCCATCAATCAATGGCAAGAAGACTCTTCAAAAGGACCCTAAGAGGACATTGAGAATTAACCTCAATCAAATAATACAAAAAAAAGAAGCACCTAAGGGGACTTGTACCATTGGGATTCCGAATGTACCTCCTTTAGAGAAAAATCAACAAAGTGTACCTTTGTTCCTAACTCTACCAACTATTACGACATCAAATACAATGTAGCCCCCTACAAGTGCACCATGTCAAACATCAACACTTGTTGCAAAAACTCCTATTAACACACAAAGGAAGAGTCTTATAGACATTTCACCCATTCTCCAAAGGAATATGACCCATTGCCATATTAATATGATGTCTCAAGGTGAAACATCACACCAAAAATTATCAAAACAAAGACCCTAACATGATGTTTAGCTCTAAAGGACATAATTAACTTCCAAGACAATAGCAACATCAAATGGGGCAAGAACCCAACATTGCTAATGCACAACCAAGTCAAAATCCACCTAGCGTGTACACAACGTATCAAGATCCACAAAAACAATCTCAAGTTACACAAAGACCTAACATCCCTAAGACACAAGCTAGTCTAAATCCACTTGATTTACACACAAATGTACTAGCAACAATTCCAACAAAAACAAGCCATGTTTGCTAAACAACAAGAGCAATTGAAACAATAGTTGGAATAGAAAAGATGCCTAGAGCAATAAATTACCTATGAACAAAAATTATTTCAACTACAACATGTACCCCAACAAACTCAACAAATACAACCACAATAATAGTCACATACATGCCCTTACATTCAACTAATAAAAGTATCTCAACAACCACAAAAAATGACACAACAACAACCACAATAAGTGATTCCATAACAACCCATGGTAAACTAATCACAATCAGTACTAAAACAAGTACCACAACAAGGACCTTTCTATCTTCAAGGTGCCAATGTACCTCCACCACCTAGTGATGCATCACCTGAGTCTTTAGATACATAAATATTAGAACTAATTATACATAGTTCTTGCAATAATAAATTTTCTACTCATAGACATAAAAGGCTTGAAGAAAGGCTTAACTCTCAATACCATAATGAGGATTTACTACAATAGTTTAAAAAATTATCCAAACAAGTTGAGGCATTAGGAGTCTAGAAGAAAAAATTCCTATACACAAAAATGGATTTATGTCCTAATCCCTTTGAAAAAAGTCTATATATGCCTCTATTTCAAAAATGCTTTGAGGCACCAAGACTTGAAAAAATCAAGGAAAAGACAACCCAATTGACCATCAAATAATTTTGTGCCTATTGTACTTAACTTAGTGATGAGCCCACATATCTTATGAGACTAATCCTTCATTCTCTTGGTGGTCCCACACTTGAATGGTAGTCCAAATTACTTGGTACTATCAAATCTTGGTCAGCATTAGTAGACAATTTCATATCCTAGTTTGCCTTGAACATAACAAATGAGGTGACATTGTCTGATCTATGCTCTACTGAAAAAGGATGATTGAACCATTCATAACATTCTTATTACATTAGAGAAACCTTGTTAGTCAATGTTCACTGAATATTCTTGAAGAACAAAAAGTTAATTTATGCATTGAAAACCTAGTCCATGATTTAATGTATGAACTCAAGATCAAAATTCTGAGCACCATTACTAAGTTAATGAGAAATGGATCTAGCATTGAAGATGCCCTCATCTACAAAGGTATCCTTAAAACAAACAATGAAAACACCAATATGTAATCATCTAATGAAAAGGAAAAATTTTTCTCAAAGAACAAGAATGTAACCAATTATGGTATTGTAGATACATGAACAATCAATACAACACAACCTCAAATGACTCTTCAAGGTGCAAACCCTAAAAACACACCTAATCCTAACCAAAAACTACCTCAACATTAGAATCATGAGGCCTTAACACAAGATAGACCATGAAGACACCCCATGAATACAAATAAAAAATTTACACCTCTGGGGATAGCATTCAAGATTGCAATTCAACAATTACTGAGCAATAACTTCTTGCAGCTTCCTTCGATCAAAGATGAACCATCAACAAAACCCTCTCGGTGGGATGACAAGAAATTATATGATTACCATTGCTCCAAAGGACATAAGACCACTTCATGTTTCCAACTTAAACATGAAATCCAAGAACTTATTGATGATGGCATGATCATAGTCAATTTGTCACTGATAACATTTAATTTTGATCATACTATTATTAAAGATCCCTTAGGTAATCATGAAAAAGGGAAAGCCTCTAGTTCAAACTAAAGATCCTAGGCTAATGCGCATGCACTAGATATGGCTACGCCATCAATTATATCAACGAGTCTAACTCCTAAATATCCACATTCACCTTAAAGCTAAAGAGGCTTATTTTTCTATCACTATATTCTGCAATTATATTATCTTACCAAGAGCCCTAACTAGACCTACGACCCTAGTTAGAACTACCACCTCTACTAGACCCACAACCCTTGTTAGACCTACTGATCCTACCTCTTTAGATTACAACCTTGTAGATCAGCTGGGCAAAACCATGGCATAAATTTCAATCCTAGATTTGTTGCGTGCATCACCCCAGCATCAAAAGATCCTTGACAAAACTTTAAGAATATGTAGTACTAGACAACATTGATGTTTCCTAGTTCTAGGATATGGTTGGGAGCCTATACACATCACATCATATGAACTTTTCACCCTGAGATATTCCTAAAGATATACCCAACCACAATGACCCCCTTCATCTCAAAGTCTTTATCCGTAATGCCAAGGTCAGATATGTCTTGATAGATGTAGGAGTGGGACTAAACATTTGAACCCTTAAAGTTGTCAAGGGTTTGGGTTACTCTAAAGAAGATGTTGATTCCTCTTGCAAAATCACAATAAAGGCTTATGATGATGGTCAATGCTTTTTTGAAGGTGTTATCATATTACCCATAAGAGTTTGCTTATGTAGCTCCTCTCGTGTTTGTAGTCTATACCTTGTCTATTTTGATTTGAGAGATAATTGATACTCTTATTTTATGTACTTTGAGATGACCTAAGGGTCGAATGCTATACTTTGATTCAGTACCATAGATACTTAGCTACTATGCTATTTAGTTTATCATATTTGCATGTTGATGCCATTTTGAGATGACATTAGATCTATGAGGATATCTAATTATCTAGTAATTGTAAATATTTTCTAGTTATGTAATGTGATGGATTTTATGCTATGGTGATTTACATCATTCTTGTCTCTTTATGCTTTATGTGAATGTGAGTGATGTAAATGGACTAATTAGATATTTAATGCATTTTTCTTTTGCTATAATATTATATGTAATTGCACTTGATTGTGTGTTTTAGTGTGTAGAAATTATATCCCTAGCAGTGACACATGGAGTTAGTGATTCAACTATTCATATTTTACCAATGTCATCCCTATATGATTTATGTATCCTTATTTAAATTGTTTAAATTAAAACCTTTCAATGATTAGTAAATCCAAACTCATCTACATTATGTGATTGGACCAATGAGCATGTCTATGCATTTAGAGGTTCACATTGTCGTGAAAGTGGTTTAGTGATTTCTGTAATTCTAGGTTTTTAGGCTTTAAATCTTCTCAAATTTAATTTTTGGTAACTTTTCCTTAGGTGAATTCCCATTGTGAGGAATAACATAATTTTGTTTGGGTTGATTTGGAGTCTAGCTACTCTAACTGGCTGTTTACCTTAATTGACTATTCACTTGAAAAGTGAATAAGTATTGAAAAAGGGATTTTACTATTCACTCCTCACTTTTTAAAAATAGAAATTTGAGAGCTTTTCTAAAATTATATTCCTAAAGGATTGGATTTATATTCATTTTGGGAGCTGTGAGAATGGAATCTTCACAAGGTCGATCTTGTTGGATCTAGCTCAGGTAGACCTTGCTTTGTCATGATTTTTGATAGCTTTAATGGGCATTTTATTTGATTGTATGAGTTTCAGTTCTACCCCTTATGCTCTCAAGTAGAGCCTTCCTATTTTATTGTTTCAATTTTTTCTTAGGTTCTATTTTTGGTAGCCATTTGTTTGGAGGCTGAGAACTAGTGTTCCACTCTATTTCTGTTTGCTAGTTCTACCTGATTGGTTAGGTATAAACATTTTTCCTATTTTTGGGATGGGTGTTTGGGGTTTTACACTATTATGCTAGTTGTTTTTGCATATGGTGTCTAAACCCAAATGTTATTGTATTTTTTAGGGGTTTTGTACCCATAGACCAAATGGGTTTTAATTTCAAAGTTTTCTAGTTTTTGGGGTTTTTACAACATTTTTCATGCCACCCTATTTCCTCAAGTTTTTTGGGCATGAGTTTGGTTATTGACTTGGATTATCTATTTGGATGTCAACCAAACCTTTATTGCACTTTTATGTTGCATTGGGATGTATGCCACATTCATCCTCTTGATCTTATTTTTGGTTGAGTGACTTTTTGTATTGTTTTCCCATCTAGTCCTTATGTTATGATCTTTGTGATGGTGGTGTGCCACACATGAGTATGTGCACATACATTTATTGAGTGACTTGTGAGTCCTAATATTATGTGGTACTTCTAGAAATAATATCATTGGGGTTGGGTTGGGAATTCACATGCTTATGGGCACTCATCATTGGATAAGCATGGGTAGGGTAAGGTAGCAAATAGAGGGGGCTTGGGGGCTTCTACCTCATAGCCTAGTATCATGACACCATGGGGTTGGTAGAGGAAGTTTTAAGTAAGTGATAACTAAATAAATATTGGGAGGTAATAAAATTTAAGATAATCAAACAATGCTTTAGTGTGAGAGCCTTCTATTGAGAAGTTGAGTCTGCACAAATCCAAGTTTGGGCTTATTGATGCCAACCGACTCTCCATGATGTCAACCCTTACTTAGTAGCCCATTGAGTGTTTGACTAGGACCTATAGTTATGCATTGTCTATGTCTTGGTTTTAGTCATCATACTTTCTGGCATGTGTGTTAGCCATAGATGTTTGCTTGTATGTATTTGTGGTTGGATCATTATCTCCATCAACATGGTGTGTGTGTACCTATAGGTGTCACATGGTTGTGAGGCATATCTACCTATACTACTACTAGGGGCTAGTGTACACAGATGATTTCTTATCCTAGCACAATGGTTGCTGGAAGTTTTTACTTGGTGCTTCGAGTTTTAGAGTATGCTCTCTTGTGATTTATGCTTTCATTGGGATGCTTGTATATCATGTTTAGATGATGTTAGCTATTAACACATTTCCTTATTTTGATGATTAGCATATGATAGATGATGTTATCTATTTTGCAAGATTATCGTATGCTTGCATTTAGCATATTAGATTTCCTTATGCTTATATTGTAGTATGTTTCAATAGTGATGCCCTTCTTATGATAGTACTGAAGATCTATTTTGTAACTTGGGATGTTACATGCAGGGGATGGCTAGGGCCCATGATGGTCTTATGATGCTATTATGGTTGGAAGGAATCGCATACTTAGTTTGGTTATACTATACATGATGATGTTATTTTTGTTATTGTGATGTTGCTTTAGTACACTGTGATGTTTCCTTTTTTACTTTCCCTTTACTACTTGTTTAGATGGTTAGATGTAGTTTCTATCTTTTAGTAGTGTGTTCAAGTGTTCATGCCTCAAATTTTGGATCTGGTACTCCCCAGTATGGAGGTTCTAAACTCAGTTTTAACCTATTGATCTTCCTTAGGAGTTTTCTTGCTTTTCTTGGGTGTCCATGTGTTAGCATGGAGTGATACAATTTTATGTTGCATGCCCATTAGGATTCTATTGTGTGCTCCTTGATTGTGTTGCATGCCTCTTAGAGGAATGTTGTGTGACACTTTCCAATATTTTACCCCCTTTGAAGAAGTGTTTTATGGTACTTGAAAAGTATCACATTCACTTGAGAGAAGTATGACCCTAATTGTTTAGAAATGTTACATGATACTATAAAGTATTGCCCAGTACTGATTTAATGTATCACTTGGTATTTGTGAAAACCTATCAAGGAAGATAGTGGGCACTTTTCGATAAGACCCAAACTTTTTGGGAAGTGTTTAGGGTACCCTCTTAGGTTCTCTTCAATCTTTTGGTGTTGCATTTTGAATTTGGAATGTTTTGATTTGAATTTAGTTATGCATCTTTTGTTGTTAGTCATTTTGGTTAGTAGTGTTGTTTGGAGATCTATTAGTGTTAGGATGTTTGGTTAGTCTTCCATTGTGATCATTGTGATCCTTTTATGTTTTATGCCATGTGCATTGATTCTTTTTAATTTTTTTTAGAAAAAATCTTGGATTATATTTATCCCTATTTCCAAGGATCTCCAGGTGGGGCATTACATCTAGTATCAAAGCCAATGTTGAAAAATTGGGATCTTTGTGTTATGCTTCCACTATGGTTTCATTTTATATTGTGTATTATTATAGTATGTTTGATTATTGATATCTTTTTGGTTCATGGTTTTGACTCTTATGCTTGTGATCCAAATGTTCTGACATTGTCTTGTTTTTTCCATAGTGATGCCTCCTATACATAGACCTAGTGGTCAAGGTGGTACCTATAGCAGTAACCATGGGGAAGAACACTAGGAAGAGAGATGTTAGGATAGTGGGGGAGAATAGAGAAATTCTAATTAGAATTTCATGGGGGCATTAATTCTAGCATTGCAAGAGATTCTTGCATAGTTGGGCCCTTATGTGGAGGAGTGCCAATAGGACCATAAGTAGGAGGACAGATCCCATCATTTTGAGCATAGAGAGGAGGAACATGAATGAGAGCATTTTTGTACACCACCTGGTGGAAGAAGGCACAAATGGAGAGGCCATGGCTTAGATGATGTTAATCTCACTTAGATTGAGATGATGTAGGAACTTTAGAGGTCCAAACCACTAGAGTTTGATGGCTAGGAAACAGGCCTCAAGGTTGAGACTTGGTCACTTGATATGGGGTTTTGTTTCTCCCTACTACCTTATGGAAGAAATATAAAGGCCTATTATGCAATCACATAGCTAAGGGAACATGGTTCCATTTGGTAGGATTCAAAGAGCGATAGGCTCCAAATCAGTGTCATAGATCTCACCCAAGAGATCTTTGAGGAGCAGTTTAGAAACAAATTTTTGTCACCATAGTATCATGAAGCTCACATTGATGAATTCCATGAGCTTAGAAAAGGCTTTATGATGGTTGATCAATATGAGAAGAAGTTCCTTGGTTTGAAGTAGTACTCAAGCTATAGGCAAGATGAGGCACTCACCACTCAACATTTTGTCAGGGCTTCAGAGACTCCATTATTGGAGATGTCTGTGCTCACCAACTGAGGAAACTTTCTCTTATTGTTGAGAAGGAAAGTATCATAGATAGCAATGTGGCTAGGGGATTTAATGGTAAATATGGTTCTTAGAAAAAAGGTTCTCAGAATTTAGAGTAGGATGCACAGTTTACCTAGTCCTTAGGGAAGGGTCAAGTCCAATCAGAACCTTCTCAGAGTGGTAAATGTCGTGGTCATCACTGAGGATATTAGAAAAAGGGTGGTTAGTTTTTTGGTACCTCCAAAAAGAAAGGAGATAACCAAAACCAAGGATAGAAATCTTAGTATGATCATCTCCCTTAGAGTGCTTAGTAGAATTTTAGTAGGGGTAATGCACCTTATCCTAGTGCTACCTAGGGTGGTCATGGAATAGGTTCCAACTTTGGAGGAAACTATTTTTTGTGTGGCTAGCCTTGCCATAAATCTTTTGAGTGCTCCATCAAACCATCTACTGAACCTGGTAAGGGTACATTGAGATCTAAGCTTACCATAGGAGATTTAGGTAGGAAAAATTGAGTCTTTGCTATAGTTGAAAACTATCAAGCTGATCATCAAGGTACAATTTTCTAGGCTATAGGTATGTTGCATGATATTTTCTCTTTTATCTTATTTGACTCAGGTGCTTCTAATTCTTTCATATCACCATCTTTTTTTTAGAAATGTGGGCTAATGGTAGTGTGTTAGGTCAATAGGTAGCAAGTTGAGTTAGCCATGGGTTCCAAAGTGGCTATTGACTCGTTGGTTAGGAGTTATAATTTGAATTTGGGAACCTTCACCACCACAGTTGATCTATGCATTATACCTTTGGGATTGTATGACATTGTGTTGGGCATGGATTAAATAACCACCCATTAGGTGATTATCAATTGCCATCATAAGATGGTACATTGTATTGATGAAACAAGTGGCTAGGTGGAACTTTTACGAGTCCCAAGACCAATCTCACTTTAGATGATCTTAGTTAATCAGCTAAAGCAGAGTGTGTGGAAAGGTTGTTAGTTCTTTCTTATGTTAGTCAGTGATCTCAAGGAAGCCAAGAGCTCTAAAATGACACTTGATGATTACCCACTCCTTTGTGAGTATGTAGATGTGTTTCCTCATGAGATTCCAATTATGCCACTAGAGCATGACATTGATCTTGTACTAGGAGCGGAGTCAATTTCACAATCTCCTTATTACATGACTACTTAGGAGTTGAGTGAGCTTAGATTGCATTTGGAGGAATTGTTGGCCAAGAGCCATATTCATTCTAATGTATCCCTGTGGGGTGCACCAATCATCTTCATGAAGAAGAAGGATGGTTCTTTGCATTTGTGCATTGACTACCAACAATTGAATAAAGTGACGACGAAGAACCATTATCCTTTGCTAAGGGTGGATGACTTGTTTGATTAGATGAAGGGAATAAGAGTGTTCTCAAAGATTGACCTTTAGTTGGGGTACTAATAGCTTCATATGTAGGAGGCTAATATTCATCAAATAGCTTTTTGTACATGGTATGGGCATTATGAGTTCACAGTTGTACCCTTTAGGTCAACCAATGCACCATTAATATTTATGAGTTTGATGAATGGTGTATTTCACACCTACCTTGATCAGTGTGTCAATGTATTCTTGGATGACATATTGATCTATCAAAGACTATGGAGGAGCATGAAGTCCATTTACATTAGGTATTACAGTTCTTGAGATACCATCAGCTATATGACAACTTGAGTAAACTTGGATTCTTCTATTATGAGGTGAAGTATTTAGGACACATCATTATAGGTGATGAAATTGTAGTGGGTTCAGAGAAGATTCGAGCTATCATGAATTGACTATTACCCACTAATGTCTTAGAAGTTTGTAGTTTCATGGGAAATGCAAGTTACTACCGGTGCTTCATGAAGGATTTCTCATGAGTAGCTCATCCCATTGCTTCTCTTCAGAGGAAAGTGAAGAAGTATGTTTGGTCAAACTAGTATGAGGTAGCATTTAATGCTCTTAAGGAATGTTGGCCAATGCACCAGTCCTTGCAGTGCCAAATCTTGTAGGTGATTTCATGGTTTGCATAGATGCTTCATTGGAAGGTGTGGGTGTTGTATTGATGCAGGATGGTCACATAATTGCATATGAGTCTAGGAAACTCAAGGACCATGAGCTTAACTACCCCACTCATGATTTGGAACTCTTGGCCATGGTGCATGTCCTTGTCCATTGAAGGCATTTTCTTCTGGGACACAAGTTTGAGTTGTATAGCGATCATATGAGCTTGCAATATATCTTTACTTAGCCAAACCTGAATATACGACAATGTCGTTGGATGGATTTCTTATGCGAGTATGATTTTGATGTTCATTATATTAAAGGGAAGGAGAATGCCATCATAGATGCCTTGAGTAGGAGGCAACATGAGGTATCAGTGATGTCATTGGGAGTGGATTTGCAAAGTCGTATCTTGGAGGCTTTGCCTAGTGACACTTGGTATTAGGAGGTGATGGTGGAGTTCGAGTTATGGATGTACCCTTGAGGGGAGATTTTTTGATTATGTTCTTGAGTTTGATGGACTACTATGATACATGAGGCATATCTATGTACTTGTGTTGAGTGATCTTTGTACCTTGGTTTTATTGAAAGTGCATTGTGCACTGTATTCTACACATCCTAGTGTTAAGAAGATGCATGTTGATCTCAAAGAGTTGTACTTCTAAGCAGGGATGAAGTGCAATGTTTCTAATTTTGTTGCTAGATGTCTTGAGTGCAAGAGAGTGAAGGTAGAGCATCAACATCTAGTGGGTCTTTTGTATAGTGGAAGTGGGATACGATATCCATTGATTTTATCATAGGGTTTCTTATGTCATCACAAAGAGATGATTGTATCATGGTGATAGTGGATAGATTGTCTAAGGTAGCACATTTTTTTGCCCATGAGAGCATCCTACATATCTTATTCTATAGTGCATGTTTTCTTGGAGGATATTATTTATTTTCATGGGATTCCTTGTCAAATTATTTTGGATAGAGATTCAATGTTTACTTTTGCACTGTGGATCTCTCTCTTGCATGCGTTGGGTGCTCAGATCAATTTTAGTTTGACTTATCACCAAGAGACCAATGGTTAGACTGAGAGAGTGAATTAGGTTTTGGAGGATATGCTTCACATGAATGTTATGGATAGGTAGGTGAAGTGGGAGGACTATTTGTACATTGTTGAGTTTTCATACAACAATGGGTATCATAGTTCTCTTGGCATGTCACCTTTTCAGGCCTTGTACAATAGACCATGCCGTACCCCCTTAAGTTGGGATCACTTAGAGGACTGAGTTCTTTTGGGTCTAGAGATGCTTTAGGATATGGAGAAGCAGGTTGTTTGCATTAGGGAGCATTTGGTTACTACACAGGACAAGTAGGAGAAGTATGCAGATGCCCATAGATTGGATCATGAGTTTTCTATAGATGATAAGGTGTTTTTACGAGTGCGTCTGAGGAAGAGCCCCATCCATTATGGGAAAGGCTCTAAGTTGGTACCATGTTTTGTCAGACCATTTGAGATCCTCAAGAGGGTTTGTCCTATTACTTATCAACTAGCATTTCCACCTAGCCTATCACACATCCATGATATTTTTCATGTTTATATTTTGAGGCAGTATATTTCAAATGTGACCCATGTTCTTGATTGGGATGCTTTGTAGGTAGCGGATGAGAAGCTTACTTTGGAACCCATTCATATCCTATAGGACCAAAGGCTAACCTTGTGATGTCAAGACATTAAGTAGGTAAGGGTCCAATGGGACCCAAGTGATGAGACCTCTAGGACTTGGGAGGATGCTACATGATTGAGGGATTGTACCCCTATCTTTTCGCTAGCTTCTAGGAGTAAGCCTATGCTAGTGGGGGAGGATGTACTACCTCTCATCTTTGCAATCTATACCTTGTCTATTTTGATTCAAGAGATACTTGATACTCTTGTTTTATGTACTTTGAGATGATCTCAGGGTTTAATATTATACTTTGATTTAGTACCATAGATGCTTTACTGCTATGTTGTTCAATTTATCATATCTACATGTTGTTGCCATTTTGAGATGACAATAGATCTATGAGGATATTTGATTATCTGGTAGTTGGACATATTTTTTAAGTATGTTATGTGATGGATTTTATGCTATGGTGATTTATGTCATTCTTTTCTCTTTATGCTTTATGCAAATGTGAGTGATGTAAATGGACTAATTAGGTATTTAATTCATTTTTCTTTGGTTATAATATTATATTCAATTTCAAATTTGATCATGTACTTTAGTGTGCAAGAGTTATATCCCTAGCAGTGGCACATGGAGCTAGTGATTCAACTATTCATATTTTACCAATTTCATCCTTGTATGGTTAATGTATCCTTATTTTAATTGTTTAAATAAACCTTTCAGTGATTAGTAAATCCAAACTCATCTACATTATGTGATTAGATCACTGAGCTTGTCTTTGCATTTAGAGGTTCACATCATCGCGAAAGTGGTTTAGTGGTTTCTGTGAGCTATAAATATTCTCAAATTTAATTTATGGCAGCTTTTCCTTAGGTGAATTCCTGTTGTGAGTAATAACCTATTTTTGTTTGGGTTGATTCAGAGTCTAGCTACTCTAACTAGCTATTTTCCCTAATCGACACTCAAAAAGTGAATAAGTATTGAAAAATGGATTTTATTAATCACTGCTCACTTTTTGAAAATAGAAATTTGAGATCTTTTTCAAAATCTTCTTCTTGAAGGATTATATTTCTATTTGTTCTAAGAGCTATGAGTGTGGGATCTTCATGAGGTCAGTCGTGTTGGATTTGGCTTGGGTAGACCTTGCTTTGTTGTGATTTCCAGTAGCTTTGATGGGTGTTTTATTTTATTGTGTGGGTTTCAATTTTTTCCTATTTTGCTGTCAGGTAGGGCTTTCTTGTTTTATTGTTGCAGTTCTATTTCAGGTTCTATTTTTCATAGCTGTTTCTCTAGAGGTTGAGAATTTGTGTTTCCCTCCATTTCTATTTGCTGGTTTTTCTCGATTGGTCAGGTATGAATGTTTTCCTTATTTTTGGTATGGGGGTTTAGGGTTTTGCATTGTTATGCTTTCCATTTTTCATATGGTGTCTGAACCCAAATATTATTAGATTTTTGAGAGTTTTGTACCCACAGACAAAATGAGTTTTAATTTTGAAGTTTTCTAGTTTTTGGGGGTTTTTACGTTGTTTTGCATGCCACCCTATTTCCTTGAGTTTTCTTGGCATGAGTTTGGTCATGGACTTGAATTATCCATTTGGATGTCAGTTGGACCTTTGTTACACTTTTATGTTGCGTTGGAATGCATGCCACATCCATCCTCTTGATTCTATTTTTGTTTGAGTGACTTTTTGCATTGTTTTCTCATCTAGTCCTTGTATTATGGCCTTCATGATGGTGGTGTGCTACACATGAGTACATGCACATACATTTATCAAGTGACTTGTGAGTCCTGATATTTTGTGGTACTTCTAGAAATAAGATCATTGGGGTTGGGTTGAGAATTTGCATGCCTACGGGAACTCATTATTGGATGAGCATGGGTAGGGTAGGTTAGAAAATGGAGGGGGCTTCTATCTCACAAATTGGTGTCATGATGCCATAGGGTTGGTAGAGGAAGTTTTAAGTAAGTGATAACTAAATAAACATTGGGTGGTAATAAAATTTAAGATAATAAAACAATGCTTTAGTGTGAGAGCCTTTTGTTGGGAAGTTGAGTGTGCATAGATCTGAGCTTGGGCTTGTCGATGCCAAGTGACTCTCCATGATGTCAACCCCTACTTAGTAGCCCATTGAGTGTTTGACTAGGACCTATAGTTATGCATTATCTATGTCTTGGTTTTAGTTATTATACTATCTAGCATGGGTATTAGCCATGGACATTTGGTTGTGTATTTTTGTGGTTGGATCATTATCTCCATCAGCATTATGGGTATGGATCTATAGTGTCATGTGGTTGGGAGGCATAGCTACCTATACTGCTACTAGGGATTGGTGTACAAAGATGGTTTCTTGTCTTAGTATGACCATTGCTAGATGTTTTCACTTGGTACTTTGGGTTCCAAAGTATGCTCTCTTATAATTTATGCTTTCATTGGAATGCTTGTATATCATGTTTAGATGATGTTAGTTATTGATTTATTTCTTTATTTTGATGATTAGCATATGATAGATGATGTTATCTATTTTGTAGGATTATCTTATGCTTGTGTTTAGCATGTTAGATTTCCTTATGCTTATATTATAGTATGTTTTAGTAGTGACATCCTTCTTATGATAGTATCAACAATTTGTTCGATAGCTTGGGATGTTATGTGAGGGGATGGCTGGGGTCCATGATGGTCTTATGATGCTATAGGTTGGGAGGAACTGCATACTTAGTTTGGTTGTACTATACACTGCAATGTTGTTTTAGTACACTGTGATGTTTTCTTTTGTACTTTCCCTTTACTACTTTTTTAGATGGTTAGATGCAACTTCTACCTTTCACTAGTGTGTTTGAGTGTTCACACCTTGAATTATGGATCCAATACTCCTTCATGTGGAGGTTCTAAACTCAGTTTTAACCTATTGATTGTCCTTAGGATTTTTCTTTCTTTTCCTGGATGACCATGTATTAGCATAGAGAAATATAATTTTATGTCACACACCCATTAGGATTCTATCATGCATTCCTTAATTGTGTCACATGCCTCTCAGAGGAATGTCGTGCGATACATTCTAGTATTGCACCCCCTTTGAAGAAGTGTCATATGATCCTTGAAAAGTATCACACTCCCTTGAGAGAGGTATTTCCCTATCCCTAAAAGTGTCACCCTTCTTCTTTAGAAATGTTGTAGGATACTAGAAAGTATCACTTAATTCTAATTTAAAGTATCACCTAGTATTTGTAAAAACCTGTCTCGACAGACAACAAGAACTTTTCAGTAAGACCTAAATTTTTAAGGAAGTGTTTAGGGTACCCTCTTAGTTATCTTCAATCCTTTGGTGTCACATTTTGAATTTTGAATGTTTTAATTTGAATTCAGTTATGCATGTCTTCCATTGTTATTTATTTTGGTTAGTAGTGGCATTTGGAGATCCATTGGTGTCAGGATGTTTGGTTAGTCTTCCATTGTGATCATTGTGATCCTTGTATGCTATATGCCATGTGAATTCATACTTATCAATTTTCTTTTAATCTTGGCTTATATTTATCCTTGTTTTTGAGGGTCTTTGGGTGGGGCATTATAGCCTAACTACTAAGAATACATTATTCTAGTTCCTAGATATGAATTGCAACATGATACTAGGATGCCCTATGATTCATGCTATGAAAGCAGTTCATTCTACATAACACTAATGCTTAAAGGTTTCCTATAACAATGTAGAGGTTATCACCCCTAGTGATCTAGACCCATTCCAATTTTATGCTATTCTTAGAAAAATTGCTGCATACCAAGTCCTAACAAACAATGAAGCAAATCCACTTGATTCCTCCAAATATGTTGATCCTGCCAAACTCACAACCACATCCAAAGGAAAGATTAAAGTTGAATACCAACGTTGTGGTGAGTATTCCATGTCATAAGCATTTCACATTGGGAAATTACCCCTTTCTCCCAAATCCTATGGCAAACCACAACTTATGTAGATTAGACCTAAATTCACATTACAGACAAAACCTTTCACGACTTTCACTAGTGGAGGTGGATTACATGAAGATAATGTTTATGAAAACACATCTACATGGATTAAAAAGGCTAAGGAAGATAAGAACCTACTACTATATCATCATAAAAGTATGGACCTAGATTTACCATCATGCAAAAAAAGGGATATGAAAGATGTAGTAGCTTGGGACCTCAAAAACAAGGTATTACTAAACCTATTACTGCAATAGGATGGCGTTATAGGCTGGGACTTGGATTCAAGCCATTTTTATTTGGCCTCTCTAATATTGAGTCATACTCATCTAAGAATGTGAATGCTTTGAGTAATGAAAATGCATCTCAGAACACCCAACTTGACACCATAGATACTGAACCCAACAATGATGGTCCCAATAGCTCCTATGGTCTTGACCACATCTTTGATCCTGATGAACTACCAATATAGGATAAAGACATCACTAGAATCCCACCTAGTCCCACAACCCATCCATAATCCTATGACAAAATATGGTGGGACCCAAGTCCTCCTTACTCTAAACATGGAACTTATGTGCCATTTGATAGTGACACCCATATCTTTACCTTTAACCATAATTTATTCAACACCGATAATGATATTTCCCTAGTTTACCTTAAACTCATTGATTGGGACCAATAAGGACCACTAACCTTTGATCATTTCAAAAATGAGGATGCCATCATAGAATTCTTTCAGCTCCATGAATGCTTACCATTTGGAGACCAAAGTCAAGTCTTTCCATTGACCTAAACATTATGACAAACTTTAGGGAGCCAACTCCATCTTCGAGTTGCAAAATTGGAAAAATAGCATAAAATGACAAAAGTAGGTCTCTTGGTGAAAACTAAAAATTGCCATTAGACTATAAAAAAGTAAAAAAAAAGGATGTATCCAAGGGTAAGAACCTCTTTGAGGCACCTAAGGATGGAAGATTGAACATGTTAGAAATATAAGAGGAGTAACTAAGAGGGAAGGGGTGAATCAATTACTACTAAAATAAATCCCATATCCCTTAGATGTTAGTACAAAATCCAAACTCAAAACTAAATACTTATGAAGCTTAGTTGACACACATAAAATGTTGATAGCTTGATAAATGCTTAACATATAAACTTTAGATGTTATTAGTGATTACTGTTACTTTAACTGAGTTGCAAACAAATAAAATAAAATAGCATAAACACATTTGACACCAAAATTTTACGTGGAAACCCAATTTGGAAAAAACCACCAATTACAACTAGTTACTATTTTCACTCTTCTGAAGTGAGCCCTATTAGGAGCCAACCTTGTTAAAGGTTACAAAATACACTGTTAGGTGTGTGTGTGTGTGTATATATATATATATAAAACCCTATTAAGAGTGGCCTTGTTAGATGTCTTTAGACAATTGAATAGAACTACCACCTTGTTAGAGGATTTGCAAATAGCTATTAATTCAACTTTGGTAGGAGATTAGATCATTGCTTCAATAGTTAGAGAGTAACAATGAGATGACTTGATTTGAATGCAATTGAATTGCTAATTATAAATCTCTATTTTGGCTTGTACTTGATCCTTCTTGATTGAATATAGCTTTTCTACTCCACAAGGATATTCTTCTTATCATTCAAATTTTCTTCCTCTTCTCATCATTATATCTTCAATAACATCTTCATACTTAAACAGTTTGAAAGCACAACTTGACCTTATACTTATATCTTTCATATTGTCAAGCTGACTCAAATACAACTTAGAATAATTAATATTCATCACCTTAGCCAGCTAGAATCAGTAGATAAATAAATTAAGCTTATTATGCCAAAATAAGAAAATCCTTTGTTAGCCAACCCAACTAATTAGAAAGTAACTCAGAAATGATTTCCTTTGTTAACCAACAGAAGCTCGGTTAACAATAAAAACTTGTGAAAATCCTTTGCCAACTGAGTGAGCTTGGTTAGGATTAGTTCCATCCAACTTTCCTTCATTAACTGAGTGCTCAATTAACACTAATCTTTTGGATACTTTCTTTTGATGCTTGAGTGAACTTGGTAGACACTGCCTTCAAAACTAGGTAATTGTAGGAATTCTTGATAGACACAAAAAACTATCTTTATTGCTCGAGTGAGGTCGAGATATATTGACTGATAAAGATATTGCACTTGTATAACATCAAAAACAAGAGACAATTAATCAATTGTATCCAACAATGTCCCTCTTTTTCATTGATGGCAATAGAACATATCATAACACAATGAAATTTTGGATTGTCTCATTCAGAACCACCTCTGTTAGTATGAGCTCTTCCTTTCACTAGATTCTTTCTTTGTTTGCAACAAGTACTACCAAGTTCATTTATAGAACTTTCTCCCTCTTATAGAAGACTTTTCCTTCTTTGGAAAACTTCTCCTTCTTTGGAAAACTTCTCCTTCTTTGGTTCCTTACTTTATTTTGGTTTCGAAATTCTTTTTCTTAGAGATATGATAGTTGACTTCTCCCTCTTTGACAACACATTCCAAAGAAAATAATTCTATAAATACCAATATAGCTTAAGTACTGATGCATTTGCAATATGCCCTTGCCAATTCTACACCAAGTGATTGATCTTCAATAGGTTTTGGTTGATGCATCACTAAAATTCATTTAGTGAACTTTAGATAGGAGAATGACCCCTAGCTTACCTCTTAGATACAAAAATTCATCCTTAGGTAATGGTTTGGTGACTGTTTGCAAACTATTCCTTTGTATTAACATATTCCAATCTAGCTTCTTTCTCTTGTACCAAATCTATTAAGAAGTGATATTTTATAGCAATGTGCTTTGTTTTAGTATGCATTATTGGATTCTTTTATATGTGGATTGCACTGGTGTTATCACAATATATGACTATTGGATCCTTGATCGCTATCTTCATTCCTTCCAACAATTGTTTGAACCAAACAATGTTAGAACAATTAACTATTGCTATCATATATTCTCCCTTTGCTGTGGATTGAGATGTACAATTTTTCTTCTTGCTTGTCCAAGACACTAGTCTTTTACAAAGAAAGAATGCTCAACCACTAGTGCTTTTTTTATCATCAATACTTCCTACCCAATCAACATCAGTAAATACATTCAAGTCTAAATTGTTTCTAAGTTTATACCATAAACCATAGTCTTCAACACCTTTTAGATATCTCATGATTCTCTTGATTTTTGTCATGTGATTTATCTTAGGATTTGCTAAGAATCTTGCCACTATTCCAACTACTAGAGAAATATTGGCTCTTGTGTATACAACATATTCCTTTATGAAGAGATTTTTACTCGCTATGGTGTACCCAAAGAGCTAGTCACTGACCAAGGTGCACAATTCACCTCTAATATGAACTTAGAATTGATGAAACAATATAACATCAGGCACTGGAAATCCAATCCTTATTATCCACAAGCTAATGGACAAGTAGAGGTCACAAATCATGAACTGGAGAACATCCTAACAAAAATAATCCATTTGCACCATCGAGATTGGACTAGCAGATTACAAGAAGTTGTTTGGGCTTACAGAACAACCTAGAAGACTACTACAGGATTCACACCATTTGAGCTCTTGTATGGAAAGGTAGAAATGATTCCAATTGAATTTGAACATAAAAATCTAAGGACAACATTGACATTGGATATTGAACTTCTTGTAGCACAAACAAAATGTCTTTTGTATCTTAGCTCTTTGGATGAGATGCGCAGAGCTGCTTTGGAACACACTGAACTGGTACAAAAACAAAGGAAACAATAGCATGACTCTCATATTATTAGTAAAAAATTTAAAGTTGGTTATTGGGCATTATTATATGATTCCCAATTCAAGGATATGCCAGGGAAGCTGCAGACAAGATGGTTAGGACCATATGTAATTAGTCATGTCTTTGAGAATAGAGCTATTCAACTAACTACAATTGATCAAGTAACTTTTAAATTGTTAGTCAATGTTCACTGAATCAAGTTATACAAATGGCCACAAATAAGAGAAGAGTTCCTACTGTAGTTTCAACAGCCAGATTCAAAACCGAATCAAGTAACTCTTCTTGCAGATGAAGGTGTCAACCTTCCAACTACTACTCTTCAACATTAGTTTCTTTATTCATGCTCATAATAATGACTTTATGTTCATATAAAGTTCATTTTTTCTATTCACTTTTTCTTTCCACCTTATCTTTTTACCTTCCACCCATCCACCTCATCTCATTTATTTATCTTCCATCCATCCACTTTCCACGTCATTACTCTTTCATGATTACAATAAACACCACAAGATGCTGACGAACACTGCTGATGATAATATTATTTCTGCCACATTTTGGTACATACAACAATTAGATTGATAGGTATAACATTTTCAAATTATATTTCATTTATAGTCCAAAAATTTCATTAATTATATTTAATACTACATAATCTATATAATGGAAGCATTATGTCAGTCCCTTACTCGTACTAGGTCTGACAAGTGAGGACACTTCTCTCAATTTAGCAAGGGGTAGGGAAGGTTATAATATCCAAAGGCATGTCTATTTATCTATGATGATTTTCTAAATCTTTGCATTACCCTTCATTAATGAAAAATTATTGTCATAAGAATGCAAAGTGAGGTGTTGTACTCCCTATTTTTGAATGATTTTCTTTGTCAAGCTATGATGTGACCTATGTTTGAATTTTTTTCATCATTTGAACCCTGTTTCTAGATGATTCTCACACAAATTTATGATATACCTTCATTCAAAGCTTAATTATTGTGCATAACAGTTTGTTATGACAATTAATTGCTTCCTAAAACAAAGAAGTGTGATGAGTCTAAAGAATAATGTAACAGTTTGAAGCTTGAATCCAAAAAGGGAGAAAACAAAGTAAATAGAGTAAATAGAGCAAGTAGAGCACACTGTGTTGTTCTAAGATGTAGAAGCTATAAGAAGGTTTAATGCATGTGGATGGCTAGTGTATTTCTTGAGCTTAACTACATATGATGAAGAGGTAGCTTTAGAATTTACCAAGACATTTTATGAGGGAGAAGCTTCTATTTGTGAATTAACAGTAGTTGTAATAGAGGAGTGCATCCTAAGTCTTGTATTTAGTATCAAGATACTTGCATCCTAAGTCACTGATAGTAGCCAAGTGTAACATCATAAGTCCTTGCCATGCTGCAAAATTGTCTTTGTTTAGCTTGGGGATCTTTTTTTGGTAAGACATCCTGATCCTTAGCTTAGGTATTTAAAACCTTCTTGCAAGCACCAAAAGCTCTGATACCAATTGTTGGAAATATAAGAGGAGTAACTGAGAGGGGAGGGGTGAATCAGGTACTATTAAAATAAATTCAAAATCCCATAGGTATTAGTGAAAAATCCAAACTAAAAACTGAATACTGCTGAAGCTTAGTAAACATACATAAAATGTTGATAGCTTGATAAATGCTTAACATATAAACTTTAGATGTTATTAGTGATTATGATTACTTTAATTAAGTAGCAAAAACATAAAAGAAAATAGCATGAACACATTTGACACCAAGATTTTACATGGAAACCCAATTTGGGAAAAACCACCAATTTCAACTAGCTACTATTTTCACTCTTCTAAAGTGAGCCCTATTAGGAGCCAACACTATTAAAGGTTACAAAACACACTATTGTATGTGACCCTGTTAGAGGATTCAATCACCCTTTTAGGAGTGGCCTTGTTAGAGGTCTTTAGACAATTCAATAGAACTGCCACCTTGTTAGAGGATTTGCAAATAACTATTAAGCCAACTTTGTTAGGAGATTTAGATCACTACTACAATGGTTAGAGAGTAACAATGAGATGACCTGATTTGAATGGAACTAAATTGTTGATTATAGATCTTTATTCTAGCTTGTACTTGATCCTTCTTGATTGAATATAGCTTTTCTAATCCACAAGTATATTCTACTTATCCATCAAATTTGCTTCCTCTTCTCATCATTAAATCTTCAATAACTTCATCATACTTGAACACTTTGAAACCACGACTTGAACTTATATCTTTCATATTGTCAAGTCAGCTCAAATACAACATAGAAAAATTAATATTCATCACCTTAGTTGGCTAGAATCAATAGATAAATCAATTAAGCTTATTATGCCAAAATAAGAAATCCTTTGTTAGCTGACATAGCTTGGTAGAAACTAACTTAGAAATGATTCCCTTTATTAACCAATAGAAGCTTAGTTAACAATGCAAACTTGCAATAATCCTTTTGCAATACAGTGAGATCAGTTAGCACTGGTTCCATCCAACTTTCTTTCATTAACCGAGTGAGCTCGGTTAACACTCATTTTCTAGATACTTTCCTTTGACACCCGAGTGAACTCAATAGACACTGCCTTTAGAACTAGGCAATCACAGGAATTCTCATTAGACACAAAAAACTATCTTCACTACCTGAGTGAGCACAACATATACTAACTTATAATGATATGAAATTTGTGTACCATCAAAGACAACACATAATTAATCAATTGTATCCATTAGAACATACCCTCATTGAATAAAAGATCAACATTGCTTATGGAAATGATAGAAGAGATAACTCTAAGAACACCTAATAACCCTGAGATCATCTATTTTGTAGCCTTATTATCACTAGAACAAAGAGATGAGTTTTTCAAATTCTTTCTAGAAAGGTAGATCAACTTCACCTGGTCTTATGTAAACATGCCTAGATTAGATCCTAAACTAGTCCTTGATCATTCATCATTAATACTAGGAGTGAAACCAGCAAAGAAAAAGTTGAGAAAGATCCATTCTCAAGTTTCTCTCCTTGTCAAAGAAGAAGTACTAAAAATATTGGATGTAGGATTAATAAGACCCATTGACTACAAAAAGTGGATATCCAACTTGGTACCAATAAGAAAATACTCTGGGGGCATTTGAGTATGGAAAAAATTCCATGATCTCAATAAAGCATGTCCCAAAGATGATTTCCCATTACCAAAAATACACATCATTGTAGACATGACAACTGGATATGAGATGTTATCATTGATGGATGGCTTCTTTAGCTATAGCCATATCAAAATAATTCTTGAGGATCAACACAAAATAATATTCACATTTCTTTGGGGAACATATTGTTGGAATGTCATGCCTTTTGGCCTTAAAAATGCTGGGGCAACATATCAAAGAGCAATGACTACCATCTTCCATGATTTTATGCATATCCTAATGAAGGACTATGTGGATGCCTTACTTTGTAAATCCCCTCAAAGAAGTGTCTATTTGGGCATCCTAGATAAGATATTCAATGGAATGAAAAGCTATAAGCTCCATCTGAATCCTAAAAATTGTGTATTTGAAGTTGTTTCTAGAAATCTCTTAGGGTATATTATTTCTTAATGAGGCATCAAGGTTGATCCTAAAAAAGTGAAAGTGAAACTTGAAATGCCTCCTCCACCAAATCTAAGAACATTAAGAAGTCTAAAAGGGAGATTATAGTCTATTCATAGATTCATTACACAACTAGCAAATAAATGTAACTCATTCCAACATCTATTATGCAAGGGAGTATCCTTTTAATGGAACAACTAGTGTGATGAGTCTTTTCAACATCTCAAAGACTATGTAACTCATTCCAACATCTATTATGCAAGGGAGTATCCTTTTAATGGAACAACTAGTGTGATGAGTCTTTTCAACATCTCAAAGACTATCTTCTGCATTCACCAGTTTTAATGCCTCATATTCTAGGAAAAAAAATCATTTTGTACATCTTAGCTATAGAAACAACATTAGGACCTCTCTTAGCACAAGCTAGTTAACAAGGAGGAGAGTGAGTTATTTACTACATTAGTAGAACACTTTGGAATATAAACTAAACTATACTCTCATTGAATGAGCTTGTCTTTCTATGGGGATTGCAACCCAAAAGATAAGGCATTACATGCTCCATTAGAAAATAATGCTTGTCTCAAAGATTGACCCATTAAAATATCTCCTAAGAAAAGTCACTCTCACAGGGCACTTTGATAGAAAGGCAATCAAAGGAAAAGTGATAGTTGATCAGTTAACAAAACCACCTATGATAGAAGGTCATCCCATGTTGATAGATTTTCCAGATGAAGCCATTTTAAACATGGACATAGCTAATTAATGGATACTTTACTTTCATGGATCACCTACAATAAATGGTTCGGAAGCTAATATTATGTTTATCACACTGTAGTGTGACATAATCCCCAAGTCATACTAGATAACATTTAGTTGTACAGAAAACATAGCAGAATATAAGGCAATGATCATAGGATTGAAGTTAGCCATTCAATGGAACATACAACATTTGCAAGTATTTGGTGGTTCCCAGTTAGTCATTTGACAAGTTAATGAAATTTCTTCCAAAAGTGAAAACCAGGAAAATAGGCACTTTGGGCAAGAACCATGGTGAAAACCTAACAAATAGGTACCATGTGTAATCATTTGTCACTTTCCATCTATTGGGATTCCATCTAATTTTTCCTCATTTTGTCATTCTTTAATCACATCCTTCATATTACAAAACATCTTTAGTCCTTCATAGCTTTAGTAATGTGAATCTAGTGTTGACTGAGATATGTAGTGTCAACCAAGTGATTCAGTTTATACCAAGCTTGCAATGATAGTTTTGACCAAGCTATGCAGTGTCAACCAAGTGATTTAGTTTATATGTCAAGTTTCACAATGTTCACCAAGTCACTAGTACTAACCAAGTTTAGACTACTTAGAAGTGATTAGTATGAACTGAGCTTCTATGTCTACTGAGAGCATGAAGATGGTAGTTAAAAATGGTTGGTGAGTATTAGAACCTCTCTAAGTTTGTCTTCAGAACCCAAGTACTAGTAGTTGTGCCGACTTTGTGTATTTTGGTGAAACATGTATTGTAGCTAACTTTGATGAATTGTAAATTGTATTGGTATATACATAATGTATTGTATCACATCCAATGTATGTAGAATGGTATGATAGAAATATATATATATATATATATATATATATATATATATATATATATATATATATATAAGAGAAGAAGTGCAAAGTAAGAAGGCTAAAAGAAGTATAAGGAGTAGCAAAGATTTATCCATCAAAACAAGGTGATCATTAAACTCCAAATGAATCTCATTCAACAAATCAAAGTTGTAGATTAGAGATTAGCCACTAGTTCATCCTAAGAGATGGAACAATTAAATCCTTTCACAAGGTAGATTTAATAGTCTTTTGTAAATCTCTTTACTGAGTGCATACTTCACTATATGTTTGTATATCCTTTTTCAAGGTGGAACTAATCATCCTTATTGCTCCTAATAGGGTAGATCATCAGAAGTGGCCATTGTAAGCCTTAACAAGCCAAATTTATACTACAGTACTAAAGCCTATGGGTATCATCCCCACCCTAGTTTTACTTTCTATTTGGAAGGTTTCTAGGTTACCATATTGTGTGTCAAAGTGTTATGAATGTTTTAATGCTTTCAATTTTTTAGGCATGAAGTTATATGAAGGATTAATTGGTGAATTAAGATTAAGTTTTATTGGTTACTCATTCACCCCTCCCCTCTTAGTAACCTAGCCTATCTTGTATTTCAAATAATTGGTATCCGAGCATTGTGGTTCTCAAAGAAGAAGCTTAACAAATTCAGAAAAAATTAGAGGTAATGGATCCATTTATACTTGATAAGGCTATTGACAATGAAAAGCTAGATTTGAAATTGGTTATTAGGCAACCTAAGAGAGAAAATGAGAAACTTTCTGTATCCCTAAAAAGAAGAAAAGATCTTGCAATATAGACGAATGAAAAACTCTACACTGAATAAAGAATTGAAGATATTCATTTAGAAAGTAATCTAGATGAAGCAATTAGAGAACTATTAGAAAAGAATGGTACACTCCAAGAAGAAGTAAGAAAGTTGAGAAGAGAACAAGAAAATTAGTCAATAAGATTGTGTGAAGTCATGGAATAGAAAAACAAGATAAAAGAAGAACTAAAAGGAAAGAAGAATGAAATTCATCATCTATCCCTTCAATAGGTAGACTTCATTGATCAACTTACTAATGCAAATGAAGAAATCATGAATCTAAGATCAAAGAATGAAATATTGCAAAATGATCTAAACACTTAAAAGAAAACCAAAAAGAGGATGACGAAATCTCAAATAGACTATGATCAATTAAATGAGAAAATCCAATATAGATAGAAAGGTAAACTAGGAATTGTATATATAGAAGAAGGTGAATCATCCAAGCAAGCAACTCAAAAAAATCAAAGCCCTAATTTTAATCACTATTGTAAGCTAGGTCATACATCAAATAAATCTTGGAGTAATAGTAAAGCTAAATTCAATGGAAAATGCTATAATTGCAATAAACATGGTCATAGAGATAATAAATGCAAAGAGAAACCCAAATTTGAAGGCAAATGTCACAAATGCAAGAAACATGGGCAAAAATCTTCTAAATGCAAAACCAAGATATTGAATCCAATAGAACAAATTGTAAAAGCTATATTTGGTTGGGACTACAACACATGGTGTAGATGTCACTACTGTGGAAAATTTGGACACATTGGAATAAATTGTGTAAAATATCACATGAGGACAAGAGACACCACTAGAAGATGTTTTAGTTATACAGAGCTTGGACACCTTGCCAAGAACTATATGAATACTAGAAGAATTGAAGATTCAAAGAAAGCCGAGGCTAACAACATTAGAAAGTAGATGAGATAGCAATGGATTCCAAAATCTTCTAAGAATGCAAGTCTAATAAATGAAGCACATGTCACTCAAGAATTAGGTGACTCAAACATTTCTACTTGATCTCCCACAAGGATAACTGGAACTAAGATTTTGAAGTAGACATTTTACATCATTTCTAGTTAGCTAGAAAGAAAGATCCATATCAAAATTCAAGATGTAAAGAGATTACTTAGTGTCTGAGGAATTTCTAGACCTTACTGAGCTAGGTCAGGTTTCAAGACTATGCCAAGTAAGGTTGGGTGTAACTAAGTCATTGTGTGAACACCAAGTCATGAATGACTTTGCCTAGCAATTAGATAAAACCAAGTGGAAGATAGTCTATCATCAAGAAAGAAAACATACCAAGCATTTATAGCAACTTGAAAGTAAAATTTGTTAAAAGGTATAAAATTAAATTCATTTGTCACTGTGAATTTTCAAAGAGCTACATGTGAAGAGTGATTTTTGTGCATCCAAGTGATCTATGTGATTTGTTGTCAAAGTTTTCCATAATTTTTTGTAAACCCTACTAAGCATGGTATCCTCCAGTAGCAAAGCCAAAAAGGGGTCCAAGATGTTTTTTCAAGGAGTTGAGTGGAAAGCACCATACTTCAAGTTAATTCTGACAATTGTAGAAATGCTTGATCTAACTGGAGCTTAGTTATAGATTCCACCAAATGTACTACTAGTTAACAATATTCACTCACATTTTTGTTGTTCAATTTAGGAAAATAGAACCCTAGAAATGGATGGAACTTTGGAAAAGTTGTGTGTGAATGGTGCATTGAAACTCAAGCATCAATACTTGGAGACCAAGGGTTTAACCCACATTCCACACATGCCCCAAGAATTTTACATAAAATGGATAAGATTTATCCTTAGCCATGTACATAATGGGTAGCTATAGTTGGAGTAGCCTATTCTCATTAAAAAATAAATCATCGAATCAAAGGGCTCCCAATATTGACCAAGGCAAAAATTACCAAAAACCTAAGTTGGGTAGAACTGGAAAAGAAAAATCTTGCCAAATGGGATGGAAGAGGTATAAAGATCAATTGTGTATTTTACATGGAGCTAAAGTCTATAATTCATGTAATAGAACATAAAATATATAGCTCTAGTCATCTTAACATCATACCATGTGAGGCAGTCAATCTCACTCTCAAGATGGTGAAGTACAACATGTTCTTTGACCCTACCGAGCTAATGTTAAATCAATTCAACAAAAATATGGAAAGCATAAAAACTTCAAAGAATAACCCATGTAATTTTTTTTCACTTTTAAACTATTTATTCTTCTTTGTACAATAAGTTTTTCCCTTTAAAAGGTACAGTTTGATGGAGAGAATATGTTCATGTACTATATCAGATCAATGAGTATATAGTAGAGATGGGTGAAAACTAAATTAGTATCATGGATAATTATTTTGATTCATTCAAAGAAAAGATGAATAAAATTTTTAGAATTCCCAAGAAACTTGTAGAAGATTACAAGGATGATGTTTGTTTTATGGTAGACTGTGACAAGGTATACATATAAGTAGTCAAACCTAGAGTGGTGTGGGTTAAGCCTCTAGGCTATGAGGTTAACATTGATGACACTAGGGATATAATTGAGGAACTATTGAATGAACCTATGGATCCCAAGGCAAATCCTTTGGTACATATGATGAAGCCAAAGCCTAAATTGAACTAGAAATAAAGATTTCTTAGGCTGTCAGCAAAGGAAAGAAGATGATAGCAAAACTAAGACAAACTAGTTTTACTCTCCTATTAAAAGAAGGTAAAGGAGATGATGTGGTTGATAATGATGCAAAAGATGAGGTAGATGAAACAACATTAGAAGAAGATGAGCCAATAAAGAAGAAAGGTAAGGTTATCATAACCAAACCTACTAAGTCATCTGCTGTAGTATTCATAAGAACATCTAGAAAGAAATTGAAATTAATGAAGAAGAAAAGGATGTTATTTTCAAATGACCTCCACCTACATTTCAAGAGAAATTGAAAGAGATTAATTCTTGCTCTAGCATGGAAAATTTTAAATTATTAAGATATGAGACCAAAAATGTAGAGGAGAAGAAGCAAGTTGAAGACATGATTATATCTAAGCTAGACAAATGGAAATATTCACTTGATCAACTTGCACAAAAAATTCCCAAAGAACTAATGGAAAGAATCAAGACAAGATGGGAATATGCCAAGAAAATTGCAAAGGATATATATGAGAAAACTCTTAGGAAACTCATGCTAAGCCTTAATGACAAAGAAATAAAAGAGTCCATGAAGCAAAATAAAGAAAAAATCACTTTGAAATTTAACACTTTCTTAATATTGATCAATCACATTGAACATGTGGTGAAGAATGCCACTAATACATGGAAGAATATATACAATATTCATTAGAAGAGCGATTTTTTTTCTCATGTTAGTGATAAAGATGATGATGAAGATCAGAAGGAAGAAGAGGACAATGATGATAATAAAGATGATGAGGAGCAAGAATAGGAATCCACTGAGGGGAATCACCCTGAGATTCAAAGCATTGAGGAAATTGACACTAAAATGATTGCAGCAATGGTTATAGCCTCATTTCCTCACTCTTTGAGCAAAGCTTTAAAGCCATTAAGCTCAGAGAAAGATTCTGTCAAGTTGGTTGTGGCAAACACTACAAATCCAAACACTCAACCAATCTCTACACCTATTTAGCTAAGTACTTCATTGAATGAAATAATCAACACTTCATCTATCGAGTAGTCAATGCTTCCTCCTTCATTAGTTTTGGGTACTCAGCAACAAGGTATTTCTACAATTAGTGCTGTAATACCCCAAAATTGGCTCATTGCCATGATCACCAGTTCTGGTCTATTCTAAAAAATTCTAAAAGTCCTATTTGACTAGGCAATTCTTATTCTACTTTTTGCTACTTGACTTAATTGTCAAATGTAGAAAACCCTAAATTTTCATTAATAAAGCTATCTATTTAATTCCTAAGTATTGACTTGAATTAGTCACATTAAACATATTGATTAATATTTAATTTAGTTTAAAGTGTTTGTACTTTAATTAAATTAAATTATATCCTAAGGCTAATGTACTAAGGAATTAATAATATTTAATTTCATAATTATGCCCACTTTAATTAATTGAATGTGATTATTCAATCAAATGAAAAAGGCATTTATGAGGTCATATCTCACTTTATTAAATTAAATAATATCTTCAAAATCTTCTCTTTAGTTCCAAAATGGAAACTCTGAGTGAACTACCTTTTGAATTAGTATCAATTTGGTTAACTTGTTCTCACACTTATGAGAAGTTTAGTTAACTACTCATCACACTTACATACAAAATAATTAACTTCACCTACACAAGGAAGTTTCCATTTTAATTGAATCTACTTTCTAATCTCAACCATTCATCCAAATTGATCATGACCATTAATCAATTCCTAGGTTCTATTTAAGGGGCTCTCAATCCCTCATTACAGAGGTTATATTTTGATGATATTGAATTGTTTTCAAAGTGAATACTCATTTTCATAGCTCTTATATATGCTTTTACTTAGTATTTCAATGGCATCTAGATTAATAATGCATACATCTAGCTTAGTTTCTTTCATTGTTTAATAGAATAAATTGCACATCATATAGATTATTTGCACACTCATACTTTTCATAAATCCTTCATTCTAGAAAGGTCTAGTTGCCTACATCTCAATTTGAGAGCACAATAGGCAAAATCTTTCTAGTTAGAAGGCAACAGGTCACATTTCAGACCTCTTGGATAAATGACTCAATGTTTATTCTAGGATGAATTCACATTTAATGACCATGTTGAAGTGTAGGTGAAAGATTTGAGGCCTCATTTTCATGTATACATTTTTGGTGCCCACAATGGGGATCAAAGTTTTTTTTTCTTTCCTCATTTCTCTTAATTTCTATCATTTTTCATTACTCTGTCGTACTCATGTATACAATCTTCTAGATTTTTGTGTGAACATTTGAGGGTTTCACATGTCGGTGTACACCTTCTCATGTGAAAAAGTGCCCTATTGCACAAGTTCTCATATGACACATCATTTTCTTGCACGAGATAGTGGAAGACTTAGCACAAACCTGTGCAAGATTTCATGTGAAATCTTGAAATAGCATAGTTAAGATTCAATTTTTCAAAATGTTGTTTGTCATCTTTTATTGAAATATTTTCTTTGAAGCATTGTTATTTTAATTTTTCTAGTTTTTTTTTAGCTTAACAGTTGTCTATAGGACATTTGATGAAGACTCTCTCATACAAAGTTGCCTAAACCTAAACTGACTGTGTGTTGCAGGATGTTGTCAAAGATATGATTGTTGAAGACCAATCTTAAAACCCACTAAAATGATGTGTCTTTTTGTTTCTTTCTAAACATAGTCTAATTAGGGCTTGTGAACTTCGTAGGTTTCAAGACAAAAGAATAGGGGATTATTCTCTTCACCACTTGGAGGTTATGACCAAGGGTGAATTAGAAACCTAGATGCTTCTGAAAGATGGCATCTGAGGGAGGCAAGTAGCTTAGTGGTTCTCTAGTACTTATCTTCTTCTATGATGAGATGATGGTTTCCTTTCAAGGGGGTCAAAATATTTAGAAAGGATGAGTCTAAATTGATTAAGCTAATTTGGTGATTAATGTGTTCTACATGTTTGGGTGAGAAACTAAGGTAGAGGAGTATACTATTTCCCCTTGAGAGAAATTAGAAACTTTGACCCTTATGTTTGAACCAGCAGTTTGAGTCAATCCTTTAGAGGGCCTACTAGACTGATCCAACTTCTAGAAATGACCCAAGTGAGCACACTCCTTTAGCTAAAGATTCCAACTCACTATAATAAAGAAGATTTATAGAGCGAAAGACTCCAAAGCCATATTAATTTCTTTCCCTTAATTTTTGATATCACATATCAAGGGGAAGCTCTGTCTGTTGCACTAGTCATCGCTGGCCCCAGTCTTGCTAAGCAAGTGTGTGCACTCTTAGATGCTGGTGTGGGCTACTAGTCTAAACTCTACTTATAGATCCACTAGGGATTAATATGATTGGAAGACAAGTAAAAAATTTTTAGTTAGAGGATACCCCGTTCACCTCCCAAAGGAGGCATAATCTTTGAGCAAGGAGGGGGAAGAATCTCTCCTATAGAACTCACCATAAGCATGATACTAGGCATTGGAAGGTGGTATACACACTTGACCCCTGCCACAAAGGTGTTCACTTAGCATATATGTTATTGAACCCTTTGAATACACCAAAAACAAAGGTGCCCATTAGGGGGTGATACGGTTGTGTGAGGTGCACACATGCGCATAAGTTGTAGGACAAAGGTTTTTCCTTCTCTACCATTTTATGTTTCTAGGGATAAAGCATGTTTTTTATCGAGTCTTAACATGTTCAAACTTGTCTAAAAAAACTAAAAGGTCAAGACTCCCATGTCCCTCTAAGTTACTTTTCCCTCAGTTGGATTGTTTTCAACTACTACTTATTTCCCGTGTCTTGTTGAAAATAGTTTGCCTTGTTTGAAACCCAACATTATCTCAAGATATGAAAATCAACCCTACAATCTATCTATTATCTATCAAAAAAACCAAAAATCTATCTAGAATAGCCCAAAACATCAAAATCTCTTCAAAATCCAAGTCTATTGTTTGTTTGGTCTCAAAATTTTGCATACAGTTTTACCACATTTCTTGTGAGTAGTCATTTCTTTGTGCAGGTCTATCCAAATCTTCACACAAGAACTTGCATATCTCCATGCGAGATCTTGCCGACAACCTCAAGTTTTTTCTTGTGAAAACTTGTCACTTTTTTGCATGGACTGTAACACATCCTCACATGAGTTTAAATTGCTGATCTCAGTCTTCCACCTGCCTATGAACTTTCTTGTGTGCCTTGCAGAGGATCTTCATGCGAGACCTTGAGTCAAAATTGTCCAATCACCTTGTTAAAACAATCTACATCCTACATCTAGTCTATTTCCTACATTGAGTTACCTCTTCTTTGTCTATAAAAAGTCCCAAATAGTGGCATTTCACTTGACTAATGACTTGTGGTCTATACATTAACTAGTCTTGTCTCTCATTGTCTTGTTTCTATCCTCTAATGTTCATTATACTTTGTGTCATGATAGTCATAATCCTTAGCTATTCTAGCCTTCAATTAGACTCCTCATACCTTAGTATACAACACTCTTCCTTTTGGTTTTTGAGACTACGTTTTAGTGTGATCCTTGTCTTGGCTTTCGCTTCTTGTCCTTGTCTATAACTATTGTAGAAACATGTTTATCCTCCTAGACTTAGGTGAGGTTGCACTAGGGGTCATAATTGTGGTAGAGATCACCTTCCATTTTATACATAGTCTACATCTAGTTCATCCAATGAGGGATCTTCATGATCTCCCTTGCCCATTAGATCATCTTGAGTCCAACAAAAATTCTCCATAAACTTACAAAAAACTTGAAACCTTTTGTATCAAGAGGATCCTGAGACTAGAAAAGGTCTCGTATCTCAAAAGAAAATGTCAAAATTCTTTTTCAAAGGACCTTTCCAATTACAACATATTGAAACTGAACACATTCCTATAATGGCTGATCATGAACTTGAGCATGGTAATCATAACAGACATGAAGATCAACCTAGGAATGATAGAGAGAAAGACCATGACACTAATGAGGAACAGGAAGAGGTGGAGATACTTCTTGAACACATAGCAAAGTGTCAAAAAGACAAAAACTTTCAAAAGGTCATGGAAATCCTACTCAGCAAAGAGAAAGAAAAGTACTTTCTCAAACTTGCCCAAGAGGGAGCTAAGCTACCCTCTCATTTCAATGTGGAAACCATCATCACACCTGGAGAGGAAACTAAGACTTCCAAACTCCAAAAATAACTAAAAATCATGTAAGATCTACTAGCTCAGATGATGCATGAAAAAGACAAACCCACAAAAAAATACACCTTAGATGCTCTTTGTCCATTTCCATTTGACAAGAGCATAGATATGACTCCTTTCCCAAGAGGAGTAGAACTACCTAAGTATGACAAATACTTTGGAACCACCAATCCCCAAGATCACTTGTGGGAATTCGGTACCTTGTCTATGGAATTTATGCATAACCAGACATATCTGATGCATTTATTCCCCACAAGTCTAGGTGGTTAGGCTTTGGAGTGGTTCTCACACTTGCCTCTTGGTATAAAAGCATTTGATGAAATCACTAAATTGTTTATCCAGCAATATTCTCATAACATTCAACACCCTGTCAATATTAAAGATTTATGTAACCTTAAGCAAAAATTTGGGGAACCCTTCCTCACATTCCTTTAGAGGTGGAGATAAATTTACACTAAGTATTCATGCAAGATTCCAAAAATGGAAAAGCTTGACATCTTCACTGATAATATCCTACCTGATTTTGGGTATAGAGTCCAACTTCAAGGTCCATGTACCTTTGAAGACATGATCACCCAGGCTATCCACATAGAGGAATTCATGGTCAATTAGGGTGAACTTACTCTTTAGAGGGACACAAAAGAAGGCTCCACCTCTAACAAGGACAAACCCAAGTATGTCAACAAGAATCAAGAAATTGTACATGATGGGGTTGTTGACAATGTTACTCCTAAACCTACTAAGGTAGCCTTTAATCTCATAGATGGTCTCAATGTGGCCAAAAATGCTAAGAAACCTCCTCCTCACAACAAGACATCTGGGAATCAGCTAAGAAACTCATGGGCTACATGCACTAAATGAGAGTATACACCTATGGGTGAACCTTTGGATGTGGTTTACAAAACCTTGTTATAAAACAAACTCATTTCACCATTGGACAACTCTCACTCGTATGATCCACATCCACATCCACCATGGTGAAACGAAACCACATTTTGTGAGTACCACCAAAATAAGGGACACAAAACTAGAAACTACATAAACTTGTGTCATAAAGTCTAGGACATGATTGATGTTGGTGACATTGTGGTAGATGGACATAACAAGAACTCGGATCATAAGGCTTTCAAAGAACCCTTCCCGGCCTATGAAAAAGGAGAGAGCTTAAAACTAAAACTTAACAAAAAGGTCAACTATGCATACCCAAATAACAACAATGTGATCAACATGGTTGAACCTATGGATTTTTGAGTACTGTGACATCGTTACCATTAAGGGCAAGCAAGATAATGATAAACCCAAGACACCATTTGTCTTAAGGGGCCCCACTTCTAACACAACAGACAACACATCTTCACAACACTATATCAATGTTGTTATGTGCTCTAGCATCAAGTTGGTGCTCAAAGGCCCTGTGTCTTCTGCTCCTAATCTTGAACAACATCAAGAAAAAACTCTTGCTAGCCCATTTGGCAAAGGTGCAAAAATTGCAACGAGTTCAGTGGTAACTAGCTATAGTGTTCTCAATCAATTGAAGAAAACTAACACTCAAATCATAATATTTGAGCTATTTAAAATCTCACCTACTCATAGGAAGATTCTGGACAAAGCCCTCACTAAGGAAAATTTTCCTCAAGATCTTGATCTTGAGCAATTTTAATCTATGGTGGATCACCTAACCTCACCTTACTTTATGTCCTTCTCTGAGGAGGAGGATAACTCATTGAGTCACCCACACAATCAACCTTTATACATTGAGATCATGATACATCAGACATGTGTTTGTCAGGTCCTCATCGATAATGGTGTCAGTTTGAACATTATTTTTGCCACTCTACTGAGACAACTAAATTATTCTAGGGAATTTATTGATCCTCGCCACAAGATCACTATCAAAGCATATGAGAAAGTTGAACGAAACTCTCTAGGTCTTGTGGCCTTGCCCCTTTGTGTCAGTCCTATAGAAAGGGACGTCACTTGTCAGGTCCTTGACATTCCCTTGGCTTATAATATTCTACTAGGATGGCCATGGATACATGAGATGCACACTGTGCCCTCCACATATCATCAATGCATCAAATTCCTATTTCATGGCTCCGAAGTCACTATTCTTGCCAGTACTAGCTACACCAACAATATGCTCAAAGCTGCCAAGAATTTTGTCCCTACTAATAGAGAATCTCTTGGTTATCATGACAACAAGTTAAAAAAAATTGAGCAGTCAATCAAGCTGAAAAAAACTAGGATGGGTGAATACCGCATCGAACTAGTGTTGTCATTAACATCTCTTCCTAAGTCTCCTCATCATTATGGGAGACCATCTGAGGCAAAAAAGCCATTCATGTTGATACCTCAAACCAAGTACAATGACACCTTTGTCATGGCTATAGTCCCCTTAGAGGATGAAAGTAAAAATAGAGCCATTGCTGCATGGCTTTACAAAGAAGAGACTCCAATAGAACTAATAGAACAAGCTTGAGAGATCACTCTTGAGAAATATGGGCCTAGTCTTACAATCATGAAGCAATTTTTCTATAAGGGAATTGGCCCTCTTGGGTGCAATAACAATGGTCTAACTGATCCTATCAAAGAAATAGCTTCAAGAAATAGAGATACATTTGGTCTAGGCTTTAAGAACGTTCCCTTCCATTTGGGGGCTAACAAATTCATATCAGAGCCTAAGGATTCATCCAAGAATGAGTCACAAGTTGAGTCAGATACTCAAGATGATCAATTAGGCAATGAGGATCCTTATCCTTATCCAATTTTTCATGATCTAGCTAAACTTTTTACTGAGATAGATGGTTTTGTGCCACATGTCAGCACTATGGATGATACTAGTGATTCTTCTGAGGATAATACTGATCCACCCAGAGCTCATTCAGAAAGGGGAGAATCTAGTCAAGTGTTATGTGTTGAATAGTTGTGTAAAATTCTTGATGATAAAGGAAAGTACATCCCTATCACTGTTGGGGAATTTGACAACCTCTCACCATGTAGCACTGATTCTAAAGAATATGAGTTTGACTCCCTTTCAGAGGTGACTATTGATAAAGACATTGACCAAGTTCATGTCTATGAAAACCAACTTGAAGTGGCTGAAACATCTAGGGTTAGGTTGGATTGGTTTGATTTGATTAGTATCCTTGAGTCATCAGTTGCTGACATTAGTACTCAAAGGCATTCAAACACACTTGTGGATGAAGTTGCCATAGGTCTTGAATTGCTGGTCCAAGCATTTAATGACTATAGTATGAATGTAATTGAACCTATCACTACTCTTTCACTCACACATCTTGAGCTTATAGATTGGAACCCTAATGTATCAATTGAAGTTCCCATGTTCTAGAATGACTATGCTCTTGCTTGCTACCTAAATGTTGTCAAACCTATAATGTCTTCATCCAGTGAATAGAGTGTCAACATGACTGAAGCTGACATCAAATATCTTAGTCATATAATTAAAAGGAAAAAATATAAAAGGTTCGATGGTGAAAACAACATTGTAGTAGTGTCGAAACCCAAAAAAGTAAAAACAAAAGACATATCCAAGGGTGAAAACCTCTCTGAGGCACTCACAGATGAGATATTTGATGCACTTCCAAGTCACTTTCAAGAGAGATCATCAGTGTTGATAGAGCCAACACATCAAATCAACCTAGGTACAGAAGAACATCCTCATATGATTCATTTGACATATTCATTGTCTCTTAAAGAAAATGAAGAATTTATTGCCTTATTCTGAGAGAAGAAGATAAAATTTTCTTGGAAATATTCTAACATGCTAGGACTAGATCCTGATCTCATTATGCATCATTTGTCCATCGCACTAGACATTAAACCAGTTAAACAAAAACTTCAAAAAATGCATCCTCATGTTGCATTGCTCATCAAAGCTAAATTGGACAAACTTTTGAAAGCTGGATTCATTCATGTGTTGAATGGATATCCGACATTGTCCTAGTCTCTAAGCATGATAAATCTATCAGAGTTTGTACTAACTTTTATGATCTCAACTTAGTATGTCCTAAGGATGATTTTCCACTTCCCAATATTGATATGATAGTGGACATGACAGTAGGATATGGGATGTACTCACTCATGGATCAGTTTTCTAGTTATAATCAGATTAAAATTGCACTAGAAGATCACAAGAAGAATGCTTTTACATGTGCATGGGGAACCTTTTGCTGGAACATAATGCCGTTTGGCTTAAAAAATGTTGGTGCAACCTATTAGAGGGAAGTCACTACAATTTTCCATGATATGATGCATAAGACCATGGAGGACTATGTGGATGATACCTTGGTCAAAAGCACAAAATGTAATACTCATTTGCAAGATTTAGGACCCACCCTAGATTGCATGGAAAAGTTCAGTCTCAGGCTTAATCCTAACAAATGTACATTTGGTTTCACATCAGGGAAGCTATTGGGATACATTGTGTCTATGAAAGGAATCAAGGTGGATTTGGAGAAAGTTAAAGAAATTATGGACATGCCTCCACCCCATAACATAAGCCAGATGAGAAGTATACAAGGTAGGCTCCAATCTATATGTAGGTTCGTACATTAAACCTTTAGAAAATAAAGTATTTTTATTTTCTGAAAAATTATTGATGACATCATCATTAATTAATTAATTTTTATGCCATTAAATCCCTTTATCTTAATTACAAATATTTAATTAAGGAATCCCTCCCAAAAATGTTTAAATCTTATTTAAACATTATTTCCTTATTTATTAATTATTTCATTAATAAATTGACCAAAAAACCCAAAATAAATAAAAAATTTATTTTTTGCCCAAAACTTGGCCAATTTCCTTAAGACCACTAACCTCTTCCAAAATCTTCTAATCCTTCTTTAATTTTGATTAAAGGCTAATCCCATCATTTCCTACCCCTAATCCCAACTCAAAATATTTAATTAAGATTAAATATTAATCCTCATGTTTATTAAAAAAGTTTTAATAAATATCTCCTCAACCCAAACCCTTGAAATAAATAAAACTTTATTTATTTCCTAAAAATCTAATTTATCTACATCCTAAGAAGTTCTAGACTCTTCTAGAAAGTCTTCATCCTCATCCTAGGAAATTCTAGACTATTCTAGAAAGTCTTTATCCTCATCCAAAGTCTAGACTATTCTAGAAGATGTCTTTAAACCTAATCCTAATCCCCTCCTAACCTTGTCACATTCCTTTAAAATGGGTTAAGACTTACTAATCCAAGCCAAAGTTAACAAATATCTCCTCCTTCACCCACCCTCATTAAATGCCATCCAGTTGCCTATCCCTAAGCTAATCCTAAACCATCCTCTAATCATTTGCATAATCCTAAGCAAGCTTATAACCTTCCTAATCAAGCCCAAGTCGAAATTCCTCTCATCTCCTTCAAAATATCCCAACCATAAAACTTTATGAATTCCACTAGGCCATAAATGACTCTTCCAAGCCCTTTTATTGCTCTTACAAGCCATTATGAGGGTCTTTATGAAGATTTTATCCCTTGAGCCTCCTTTGTTGACTCATCCTTCCCCTTTCCTCCATCCTCTCACCCTGTTACATGTGTCACTCCCTGATTGGTTGTAAAGAAGCACAATCCATGTGCTCTCCTCTCATGCAATCTGAGCCCTCCATGAGCTTTTTCCCATCCTTGCATCTTAGCCCTCAATCCCTCAAGCCTCTTGCCTATAAATTGGATCCTTCCCCTTTGCAAAATAACACAATCCATGAAGTAAAGTTATAATGCTATTTTGAGAGCCAAATCCATACTAAAGCGATCTATGGGAAGCCTTTGATTTTGTACATTTTAGCAACTAAAAAATCTTTGAGAATCTTATTAGCTGAAGAGGACAATGATAACATGGAGAGAACTATTTACTACTTGAGTTGCACACTAATCTCTTGTGAGATGAATTACATCATCATTGGGAAAGCTTGCTTGGTAGTTGTCTTTGTTTCCCAAAAGTTGAGACACTACATGCTTGCCCACACTACATGGTTGGTGGCTAAAATAAATCCACTGAAGAATTTTCTCAGTAAGGCAGCTCTCATAGGAAGATTGGCTAAGTGGTTTTTGATACTTAGTGAGTTTGACATTCAGTATGTTGAACAAAAGGCTATCAAGGGATAGGTGATTGTAGATTAGCTAGAAAATTCAGCTATGTAGAGTCTCCTACCAATGAACATCAATTTCCCTGATGAGTCAATTTTGACACTAACTCACCAAACCTAGGTCATGTTCTTTGATGGATCCTTCAAACAATAGGGATCTGGTGCTAGATTACTCTTCATAACTCCATACAGATATTCAATACCCAAAGCATACAAGATTTTATTTCCTTGTACAAATAATATTGTTGAATATGAGGCTTTGATTAATGACATGAAGATGGCAGTTGAATGGAGAGTGGATCAGTTAGATATCTTTGGGGACTCTCAACTCATAATCAACTAGGTTAATGATGTATACCAAACAAAGGATGAGAAATTGATCCCTTATAAATGCCTAGTTGATGACCTAAAGAAGTATTTTGTGTACATCACCTTCTAGAAAATTCCTCAAGTAGATAATAAAGCGGTTGATGTCATGGCTACTTTGACCTCCCTATTATTGATGCTCGAAAATGATCTCTGACATGAGTTCTTAGTGGAAGCATTACACTACCTAGCCTATGATACCCTTGATTCTAGGATGATCTATTCTATTGTAGGACAAGACTCATCTTGCTACCATCACATCTATTCTTATCTCCATAACCAAACCATTCTAGATAGTCTAACTTGGAATGAGTAATGTTACCTTATCCGTAATGCTTCACGGTATGTCATTATTGCTGACAACTTATTTAGGAGAGGTCTTGATCCTCCATCACATAGTCAAAAAATCTAGGAGGGACTAGCACCTCTAGATTAATCCAACTTTGTGGGAATATAGAACAAGCATCAGAACTCCAATTGGTACAACACCCTTTGCTTTGGTTTATGGAGTAGATGCTCTACTTCCAATAGAGGTTGAGATTCCTACCTTGAGAATCTCTATGAAAGGCCTTATTACTATGAAGATTATAGAATAGCTTGGCTTCAAGAGTTAGTGCTACTAGATGAACATTGACAAGTGGTGTATGATCATCTATGAGCTTATCAACAGTGAATGTCAAGAAGCTACAACAGGAAAGTTAGGCCATGTGACTTCCAACTAGGTGATCTCATCCTGAGAGAGAATCCTAAGAATCAACAACAATGAGTTCAAAAAGGGAAGTTCAAACCAAACTAGCTTGGTCCTTAAATAATCATTGCAATGTATGGATTTGGTGCTTACTAACTTTCTATAGCTAGGGGAGAAGTGCTCAAGAAACCTATCAATGCTCTCCACCTAAAGTAGTTTTATAGCTGATTTGATCTCATAAGATCTATTTACATATCTAAGAGTCCTGAAAAAATTGTTACCCTAGTGCAAACCTAGCAATAGACAGCTTGGTAATACCAAAAAAATTGAAAAATTCCAAAAAAATGAAATAAAATAAAAAAAGAGAAAAATACAAAAAAAATGAAAAATAAGAAAAAGTGCCATTGGTGAAAACTTGGAAGCATGCATCATGGTAGTAAAAAAATGAAAGCCCTACCAAGAAGGTGAAAACCTAGCAAATAGGTGCCTTTTGTTCCCAATGATCCATCTTGTAGTGCATCTTTTGGTTCCTTATATAGTTGCTTTCCTAATTTTCCTACTTTTTGCTCATGTATCCATGGATTGAGTCTTGTCATAACTCAAGGGCACCACCCTTCACTGTCATTGAATCTCTTTTGCAATAGTCACTAGTCATTCTGGCTATGTGTGCCTATTATCACTAGTGTCAGTCTTTTTGAGATTCTCGTCATAGAATCTCTTTTGCGACAGTCACCAGTCATTCTAGCTGTGTTTGCCTACTATCGCTAGTGTCACTCTTTTTAAGATTCTCCTCATAGAATCTCTTTCATGATAGTCACCAGTCATTTTGGCTATGTCTGCCTACTGTTGCTAGTGTCACTCCATGTCAAGATTCTCCTCATAGAATTTCTTTTGCAATAGTCACCAATTGTTCTCAGCTACGTCTACCTACTATTGCTCATGCAATGTTTTGAGATTCCTTTATGGAAGATCTCTCTTGAATTAGTCACTAGTCATTCTGACTATGTCTGTCTACTGTCACTCAGTCCTCTTTAGGTTCTTCATCTTGAAAATTCTTCTTTGACTTCAGTCACTAGTCATTTTGATTGTGTTTGTCTACCATTGTCACCCTACTGAAGAGATTTCTTTAATCTATATTCTGGACATTGACACTTGACATCAATCCCAAAAATATTGAACTCAAAATGACATACTTGTTTGGATATGCTGAGCACTTTCTTTGTTTGCTTCACTTTTTCTTTCATCATATCTCCTCGAGCAACTTGATAATGTCATTTCTGACCAGAGATGTAATGACTTGGGGCATGATCTTTTCTTTGCTTCCTATTTCTAGTTTAATTCCAATAAGTTGATACATTCATATAAAAGGGGTGTCCACTGTAAGAGCCTCCATCTCATATTGGATGGCCAAGTGTACCTTGACTCCTTTTATAGGGATACACCAATAATGTTGGTTTTTCTCCTTTCCTATTAGAGTGAACTCTTTATGCTATAGTATTAGACTGATACTCATCATGCTAAGTGAATGTATGGGTCACTATGAGTATATCTAGCACACTTCTATCTCAAGTTATGAACATAAGGGTCATTGTAGACATAATATTTACTGATTACTTAGCATGAGATGGATCTTTTGTGTGTTTGGTGTGTCTACCATGAAAGCAACATTTTGGGCATCCTAAAGTTTATATTTTGATGCTTATGTTAACTTGCTACATTAAAAGGGACAAATGTTTTGGTCATTCTAGCTTCTTGTGCCTTGAATGCTTACATTTCATCCCAAAAAAACTAGAACATATGTCCTATTCATATTCTCATAATTGCAATGTCAGTGAGAGTTGTTGACATCTAGGATTTTGGCTATATTCTCAGTGATGATAAATTATCAAGGCTTGGTAACCAGACCTATGGTTACATCTAGCTTAAGGTTGCATATAGCATAGGATTGCATTTATTGGTTCAAAATATGATTCTATTGCAAATCTAATTTCATCTTTTGTAATGAGGGATTCTTAGTCTCCTCAATGTATCATGATTCTTCACGGCTACACAAGTATTTGATTCTTTGGTTTGTCCTCTTGTGCTCCTCAATGAAATACCTGTCATTGTCAAGCAAAAACATGAAACAAATCACCCCTTGGTAATTTGACCATTTTGAATCCATTTTTAGGATCGAATTCAAAATCTGACACACCTAAGTAGCTTAAAAATGCATTAAATTTTTTTTGGACTGACATGATCGAACGCTTGTGTAGTCCACATTTTGTTGGTACTTTTTGAATCTTTGAATCTTCTCAACTTAAATTTCTTCAAATTTTCAAAATTTATTCTATAAAAAGTCAACTCAAGTCAACACTAGTCAAATTTGGTCAACTTTAGGTCAAACTTGGTCTTTTGGGCCTTAAAATCATGCTAAATTAACTTGAAATTTTCATTTGATCATTTTGATCTATTCTATATTCTACTAACTCTTCACGTTCTTCTGTATCTCTCTCTATATTGCTTTATATCATATTTCAAGTGTATCATCTTTTAATTTCGTTCTTAAGGGGGTAGGATGATTCCATCATTGAATCTAAATCTCAATTGAATATGAATCTTCATTGCTCGGGGCATCTTGTTCACATCTTACGTCCTTATCACTTGGGGCATCTCATCAATAGGGATGTCTTCTTTCCCTCTATCTGGCATCTATCTCATCTATTCATCAGCTAATCACATCTTATAACAGTCTTTATCAGAGTTTGATGAACAAGTATTGGGGTAGTCTAAACTTTGAATCCTGAGGATCAAGCCTTGTTCTGAGGATGATTCCATTACTCATGATTGGATTGTTTTATCTATCAAATTCAGGTATCTAGGTGTTCTATCTAGATCCCTTAGGGTTAAGCTTCATTTTGGAGACAATCCTTAAAAGCTTATCAATCTAGGTATTTGGGTGTTCTATCTGGATCCTTAAAGGTTAAGCTTCATTCTAGAGAAAACCTTTAAAATGTTTATCAATATAGGTATCTGGGTGTTCTATTTGGATCCTTAAAGCTTAAGCTTCATTCTAGAGAAAACCTTTAAAATTCTTATCAATTCAGGTATCTAGGTGTTCTACTTGGATTCCTTAAGATTAAACTTTGTTCTGGAGATAATCTTTAAAAGCTTATCAATTGGTCTATGTGTCATCAATTTTGAAACTAATCTCATTTCTTGATCTTCACATCATGGTTCCTGATTTTCTTTGAATTGAACACCCTGCTTGCACATTCATTCAAAGAGGGGCAAAATGTAATACCCCAAAATTGGCTCATTGCCATGATCACCAATTGTGGTCAATTCTAAACAATTCTAAAAGTCCTATTGTACTAGGCAATTCTTATTCTAATTTTTTCTACTTGACTTAATTGTCAAATGCAAAAAACCCTAAATCTGCATTAATCAAGCTATCTATTTAATTCCTAAGTATTGACTTGAATAAGTCACATTAAACCTATTGATTAAGATTTAATTTAGATTGAAGTGTTTGTACTTTAATTAAATTAAATTATATCCTAAGGCTAATGTACTAAGGAATTAAAAATACTTAATTTAATAATTATGCCCACTTTAATTAATTGAATGTGATTATTCAATTAAATGAAAAAGGCATTTATGAGGTCATATCTCACTTTATTAAATTAAATAATATCTTCAAAATCTTCTCTTTAGTTCCAAAATGAAAACTTTGAGTGAACTACCTCTTGAATTAGTATCAATTTGGTGAACTTTTTCTGACACTTATGAGAAGTTCAGTTAACTACCCATCACACTCAGATACAAAACATTTAACTTCACCTGCACAAGGAAGTTTCCATTTTAACTAAATCTACTTTCTAATCTCAACTATTCATCCAAATTGATCCTAACCATTGATCAATTCCTAGGTTCTATTTAAGGGGCTCTCAATCCCTCATTACAGAGGTTAAATTTTGATGATATTGAATTGCTGTCAAACTAAATACTTGTTTTCATAGCTCTCATATGTGCTTTTTCTTAGTATTTTAATGGAATCTAGATTAATAATGCATACATCTAGCTTAGTTTCTTTCATTATTTAATAGAATAAATTACACATCATATAGATTACTTGCACACTCATACTTTGCATAAATCCTTCATTCTAGAAAGGTCTGGTTGCCTGTATCTCAATTTGAGAGCACAATAGGCAAAATCCTTCTAGAAGGCAACAAGTCACATTGTCAAACCTCTTGGATAAATGACTAAATGTTTATTCTAGGATGAATCCACATTTAATGACCATGTTAAAGTATAGGTGAAAGATCCGAGGCCTCATTTTCATGTATACAAGTGCAATATCTAGTTTTTTGCTAGTTCTTCTATTTCCACTATTGTTACTATTCCTAGTATGCAAGTAGTTAGGAAAAAGACAATTGAGAGCAAGCCTCAATTGATTACTAAGGCCTCTAGCAAAGGCAAAGATAATGAAGAAGACATTGATCTTGACTAGGATATAGTTATTTTGAATTGGGATATCTCTACTCTAAATCCTAATCAAATGCATATAGTAAGTAAGCTTTTGTAGAAGAAAGCTAAGCAATAGAGGCTTAGAGAGGAAAGAAATAGAGAAAGTCAAGTGCTAGAAGATGTAAAGAACATACTTGTAGATACACAAAGCATTGAGGTTGATACTTCTCAACCTATTTTGGCCCATTTAGTAGAATTTGTTTATAAATTTAATGAAGATCTAAATGGGCAAGAAAAATGGTTGCAAAAAGTAGAGAAGAAATTCGAAAACAAAGTATTGGAGCTCATTGCATAGAAGATTACACTATACCAAGTAGACTTGTGTACTATTCTTAGCTCATTCAAAACCTCTACCAACAATATCACTTCTCTATTTAGTAAACTATGTGACACATCTATCTTTACTCAGGAAATCAAAGATAAACTCTCCAAGATAGATGAAGATCTAAAGGTGAGTGCACATTGATGAGACCAAAATTTTCCTTTATTTTATGACATTTAAGATACTTTGTTGATACTCTATTTATCTTTGTTAAAACATTTGTGGACCTTTGTTTACCAAACCTATGATAAACCTATGGGGTAGAAACTATGCCATATTTTGCTAATATTATACATAGTATTTAGTTTTTCATATAGTTATCAAAATGTGCGTTCTTATATTTGAATTTAATTTGATGAATGTTTATTTGCAAAAATGTTTTGTGTTATAACTAACCTATTAATGAAGACTGAAAGATGATTGGAGGAATTCAAAAGCTAAGTGTCAATAGCATTTAAGGAGAAGAGAATGCCAAGGAGCAACCACGATGGAAGAAGTTGTAATGGTTCCAGAAGACATTACAATGAGTAAGGAGGAACTATGAAGACTCATTTCCTTCTCTACATTTACTCTATGGTGAGTGGATGTTCAAACTTTGTTATTCCCACCTTAAGCCATTATTCCTTCTTCCTGCCTTTAGTTGTTATCTTCCTATTGTCTCTCCTACAGATTTAAAACTAGGACATTTTCTTTTTTGTTATGGAATAAATGTTGATTTACTATATATATAGGAATTGACCCAAGTGTGTTAAGTTTTTAGCAAGTAAGAAGAAAGAGTTTCTAAGAATAGATTGTTAACTTTTACAGTTGTGTTTTTACAATTTTGTGTTATGTAATGCATTTCTAAATCTAATGAAATAGTTTTTGGCTTCTATCTTGTGTTAGTAGTTTAGAGAAGTCAACCAAGGGGGCCCACTTGGAAGGTGGATTAGATTAGGATAGAATAGATTTATTTCAAATAATTCTTAGTTTCTTAAGTAGAAGTTGTGAGTTCCTTCTTGTAGCATCAAACTTTGTGAATGTTCCTACAGCATATGTGAGAACAGTTGTAGTGGATGAGCCAAGTTGGAATATTTGTAATCTTTTCACTATATTCCTAGTATTGATAGAGTTAAGTGTGTTAGTTTCCTATAGTAATAGTGTAAGTTCTTTTTCTTGAATTTTTACTTTCCTACAGCATAAGCTTAGTGACTCATAAAGAGAACTAGTGCACACACTGTGCCGATCATTTCAAGTATACATCCATGGGTTGATAAGATTAAATGCACCTCATAGTGGGAGAAATAGTCCTTAGTTTGAATATATTATTCCTAAGAAAGGCCTAGTGCAGGACTATGATACACCTATTGTGAGGTGGGTCATTTTTGGCATCATTTCTGGGGATGGTGTCAAGCTAGGAGAATTTTTGAGTCATAGTTCCTAGATAAATTTTTTTTAGAAATCTCTAGTTTGAAGTTTCTTTCACCAGTGTAAAAATTTTAATTGCATGCATTGAATATGAAGACAAAAAGATGAATATGACATATTTCTTCCATGAGGATCTATTAATTTGAACAAAAAATTGAAGAAGAAGAAGTTGAGTTACATTTTTAAGATGCAAGCCCTATTTTTCCCACAACATCATCATCAAGAGCTAAACCAATAGAGATAAGCATTCTTCAACCCTTCACTGAAGTCTTGGCTAATTTTCTTGATAACGTTGCTTTGAATCCACCAATTTTTAATCATCCAATACCCAATGTCCTCTTTAGCAGCAACATCATAATCTAATACCTCAAGTCATGGCACAATCTACTTTTCCTTTTCCACTTCCAAGTTTTGTAACCAATGCTAATCTCAAGAACATACCTCCCACTACCCTTCTAAAGTTCTATGGCCTTGGAACCAAAGACCCTGATACTTTCTTGTTTGAGTTTGACATACTTTGTAATATTTTTGAGTGTGCCCATAAGCTTAAATTGTTTCTAGCAACATTGAAAGAATCAACTCTACACTGGTTCATGGGCTTAGGAGCCAATGCAATAGGAGGTTGGGATGAAATGCAAGCTCTATTTTTTGGATAAGTATAAAGAATATTGTAAAGCATCTGGTTCAAGAGGGGATGATATCTTTAGGATATCATAGAAGGAGTAAGAAACACTAGAAGATTATGTTTCATGCTTCTCATATAAACTACATAAGAACCCTCAACACACATTGTTCGAAGATTCACAAAAGCTAGTCTTTCTAAGAGGTGTAAATGATGACTGTCTAGAAGCATTGGACTTGATGACTAGTGGTGATGTATAACAAGCCTCTTGGGATGACCTCAAAAAGATTTGTTAGAACTATTCAAGGTCAACCATGAAGAAAGGTCGAGGACCTCATTCCATAGTCACCAAAGGAATCACTCAAGGAATTTCAAAGCTTGAGATATCTAGCCTATTGTTAGATTTCAAAAAAGATATCATCAATGATGTTGCTACACATTTGGATACAATGATTACAAAGAAGAAGCAAGAAGAAGCTAAATTACAACTAGATGAGTACTATCCTCATTGTTGGAAGCAAAAGAAGGATTGCCAATGTAAACTGGTTGCAAGCATGGAGAACCAACATCTTCTAACTAAATACATCAAGATAGATGGAGATGATGAGCAAGTATTCTTTGTTGCTCAATGCCTATCATGGGCCCAACGTCAAGGTATGCCTTAGGACCCCTTGCAAAGTTCAAATTCATATGGTAATCAATGGAAAAATTGTAACTCCCAAGGTCTTCGACATAATCAATCCAATTGGAACAATGCTGGGCAAAATAACCCAGAACAATCCCAATGGCCTCAATATTCCCAACCACCTTGGCCTAATCAGTAGAACCAATGGCAACCACCCTAAGGGAATTGGTAGTCTCTGAACCAATGGAAGGGATCTCAACAAAGGCCTAACCAAAATAATGGTGCTCCACAATTACCCCCTCTACTTCAACAACCTGCTCTAATGTCACCACCTGCAAATCCTCAACCTCAAAAGAAAACATAGTTACCTACACAACCTCAACCAAATTTGAATAGCCAACAACCACAATGGCCTATGTATAGTGCTAATACTTAGTAGTATCCTGCTTATGCTTTGGGTGTTGCAGATATAAATCTGAGATCTAGTATGACTTTACCAGTGCCTAAACCACCTCTTATAACTAAAATACCAGATTCTCTTGGAGCATCAAAACCTTCAATTTCTAAACTTGTTGACTCACCTAATGTCACCATGTCAATACTAGTTTAACCAACAATAGAACCTCCTTTTCCAGAAAAACTAATACAAAAGAAACTTGAACAAACTAAATAACAACCTTTTGATATCGTTGATCAATTGAAAAACATGCATCTCCAAATACCTCTGTTTCAAGCCATTGAGGATGTTCTAGTCTATGGAAAAGCTATTAGGGAAGCCTACTTGAAGAAACCTACAAGGAAGAAGAAGGAACCCACCATAGTCCATGTTGTGGGATAATTGGCTGACATCATGCTAGGGAAATTGATTACACCAAAATATTCTGATCCAGGAAATCCAGTAGTGAATGTCAGTATAAATGGTCAGTTTATTAAAAATACTTGAATAGATCTTGGAGCTGCTATAAATTTTATGACCAAGGATACCATAAAGAAGTTACAAATAGAAGGACTAAGGGCTACACCAATAATTCTAATCCTTGCAAATAGTTCTATTGTTACCCCTGATGGGATGATAGAAAACATAGTTGTAACCTTAGATTCTCTAGAGTATCCTGCAAACTTCATGATTTTTTCCCCTAAATTTAATCTATTTGGTTATCCTGTCATCTTAGGTAGACCATGGTTAGCCACAGCTGATGCAAATATAAGTTGCAAATCAAGAAATATGACTATATCAAATGGCCAAGCAACAAAGCAATTTAATTTATATCCTCCAGCCTAATCATTACCAAATTTGAGCACATTTGTTTGGTGAGATGTAGGAGATGAAGAAGAGAAGTTAAATTCTTTAGTACAACTCATGATGTTGCATAGATAGTTTTTTCTAAAATTGCAAGAGGAAGATTTAGTACTTTAGAGTATCCTCACTAACACTTGTGTGGTAGAAAATGATGTATCTAAAAGTTCTGTGTTAGAATTGATCACATATGAGGAATGTGATAAGAATTGTACTTTGTTCAAAGAAATTGAAATTATTTATCCACCTTTACCTTGTGAATTAGAAGCAAGCCCAATTTTTGAAGTTTCTATGATAGAGTCTACCACTGCTATTGAACTGACTAAAGGTCATAATCTCCATGTTAATCCTAAATTAACACCCACATAGATGGAAAAATTAAAAGAATTGCTCTAAAGGCATGAAAAGGCCTTTGCAAGGGATTATAGTGAAATGAAAGGGTTGAGTCCTACCCTATGCACTCATAGGATATACATTAATGAAGGTTTTCTACCACTCTATCAACCCCAAAGAAGGATAAATCCAAGCCTTAGAGAAATAGTTAAAACTAAATTGCAAAAATTTCTTGATGCTCATTTAATTTATCCTATATCTAATAGTAAATGGGTGTCACCTCTAGTCATAGTGCCTAAGAAAGGAGGAAAATGGAGAATTTTTGTAGATTATAGAGAATTAAACAAGGCTACTAAAAAGGATCACTTTTCTTTACCATTCATATACAAGGTTTTGGACACACTAGTTGGAAAGAAGTATTTCTCTTTTCTAGATCGGTATAGTGGTTATAACCAAATCCATATTGCTCCTGAAGATCAAGATAAAACTACATTTACATGTCCATGGGGTACTTTTGCATATTCTATTTTACCATTTGGTCTATCCAAAGCTCCTGCAACATTTCAATGAGTAGTTATTAGTATCTTTGTTGATATATCACATGATTATATGGAAATCTACATGGATGACTTCACAACATTTGGAGTCACTTTTGAGAAAGTAATGATGAATCTTGAAAAGGTTTTGGTAAGATTTCAAGAACATAATTTGGAACTTAACAATGAAAAATATTTCATGCTCATGCAGGAGGGCATGGTACTTGGTCATTTCATGTCTGCTGCAAGAATACAAGTGGACCTAGCTAAGATAGAGGTAATTCAAACATTGCTCATACCTACAACATTAAAATATGTAAGATCCTTTCTAGGTCATGCTGGATATTACAGATGTTTCATAAAAGATTTCAGCAAAATAGCTAGTCCTTTGTATAAGATACTCACAAAAGAAGTTGAATATAGTTGGACATCCAAATGTGATGAAGCCTTCTTGTAGCTTAAGAAACTTTTGACCATAGCCCCAATTTTAGAAGGCCCTAATTGGAATTTACCTTTTCATATATATATAGATGCCTCTAATTATGCCATAGGTGTAGTCCTAGCACACAAATCCCAAATCTTGAAAATGCCATCTATTACATCAGTAAGAGCCTTAATGGACTAGAGCTATACTACACTATGACTAAAAAAGAATTGCTAGTAGTAGTTTATGCCTTGAAAAAATTTCAGCATTACATAACTAAATATTTCATATATGTTCATACTGATCATGCATCAATTAAATATCTCATGAACAAACCTACTATAATAGGTAGGTTAGCAAGATGGTTACTATTGTTGCAAGAATTTGACATAACCATAGTTGATAAGCCTGGAAAAGCCAATGTTGTAGTTGATTATTTATCAAGAATCCATCATGATGATACTGACACTACTTTGATAGATGATGCATTTCCGAATGAGCATTTGTTTCATATTTCTATTCAAACTCCATGGTATGCAGACATTGTTAACTACATTATAGCCAATAAAATACCAACACAGTTTTCTTACAAGAAAAGGAAGCTACTTAGAGAGAAAAGTTTCCAATTCTCCTGGATAGATAATCTGTTGTTCTACATTGGACCTGATCAAGTTATGAGAAGATGTGTGAGAGAAGATGATACATATGACATTCTACATACATGTCATAATGAACCATGCAGAGGACACTTTGCAGCAAAAAGAAAAGCTTTCAAAATCTTGACAACTAGTTATTATTGGCCTACATTTCACAAGGATGTAGTCAACTATACAAGGAGATTTGATAGGTGTCAAAGGATTGGCCAGCCAACAAGAACAGATGAAATGCCTCTTAATCCATAGATGATGTTAATACCATTTGACAAATGGGGAATGTACTTCATTGGTCCAATTGATCCTCCATATAATGGGAAGTCCTATATTCTAGTGTGCACTAACTACCTAACAAAATGGGTTGAAGTTAAAGCTATGAAGCATACCCGTGATGAAAAAGTTGTTGAATTCCTATATGAAGAGATTTTAACTCCCTATGGTGTACCCAAAGAGCTAGTCACTAACCAAGGTGCACAATTTACCTCTAATCTGATTGCATAATTGATGAAACAATATAACATCAGGCACCAAAAATCTAGTCCTTATTATCCACAAGCTAATGGAAAAGTAGAGGTCACAAATCATGAACTGGAGAACATCCTAACAAAAATAGTCCATTTGCACCATCAGGATTAGACCAACAGATTACAATAAGTTGTTTGGGTTTACAAAACAACCTGGAAGACTACTACATGATTCACATTATTTGAGCTCTTGTATGGAAAGGTGGAAATGCTTCCAATTGAAGTTGAACATAAAACTCTAAGGAAAACATTGGCATTGGATATTGAACTTCCTATAGCACAAATAGAATGTCTTCTATATCTTAACTCTTTGGATGAGATGCACAAAGTTGCTTTGGAACACACTAAATTGGTACAAAAAGAAAGGAAACAATGGCATGATTCTCATATTATCAATAAACAACTTCAAGTTGGTGATTGGGCATTATTATATGATTCCCAATTCAAGGATATGCTAGGGAAGATGTAGACAAGATGGCTAGGACCATATGTAATTAGTCATGTCTTTGAGAACAAAGCTATTCAACTAACTACAATTGATCAGGTACCTTTAAAATTTTTAGTCAATGGTCACTGACTCAAGTTATACAAATGGCCACAAATAAAAGAAGAGTTCCTACTATAGTTTCAACAGCCAAATTCAAAACCAAACCAAGTAACTCTTCCAACAGATGGTGTCAACCTTCCAACTGCTACTCTTCAGCATTAGTTTCTTTATTCATGCTCATAATAACGATTTTATGTTCATATAAAGTTCATTTTTTCTATTCACTTTTTCTTTCCACCTCATCTCTTTACCTTCCACCCATCCACCTCATCTCATTTATTTATCTTCCATCCATCCACTTTCCACATCATTACTCTTTCATGATTTCAATAAACAACACAAGATGCTGACGGACACTGCTGATGATAATATTATTTCTACCACCTTTTGGTACATGCAACAATTAGATTGACAGGTATAACATTTTCAAATTATATTTCATTTATAGTCCATAGATTCCATTAATTATATTTAATACTACATAATCTATATAATGGAAGCATTATGTCAGTCCCTTACCCGTACTAGGTCTGACAAGTGAGGACACTTGTCTAAATTTAGCAGGGGGTAGGGAAGGTTATAATATCCAAAGGCATGTCTATTTATCTGTGATGATTTTCTAAATCTTTGCATTACCCTTCATTAATGAAAATTTATTGTCATAAGTATGCAAAGTGAGGTGTTGTACTCCCTATTTTTGAATGATTTTCTTTTACAAGCTATGATGTGACCTATGTTTACATTTTTTTCATCATTTGAACCCTATTTCTAGATGATTCTCACACAAATTTATGATTTACCTTCGTTCAAAGCTTAATTATTGTGCATAACAATTTGTTATGACAATTAATTGCTTCCTAAAATAAAGAAGTGCGATGAGTCTGAAGAATAATGCAACAATTTGAAGCTTGAATCTAAAAAGGGAGAAAAAAAAGTAAAGAAAGGAAGTGTTAAGGAAATGGGTGGGCAGTTGCAAAGTAGAGAGCTGGTAGAGCACATTGTGTTGCTCTCAAATGTAGAAGGTGTAAGAAGGTTTTTATGCATGTGGATGGCTAGGGTATTTCTTGAGCTTAACTACATATGATGAAGAGGTAGCTCCAAAATTTACAAGGACATTCTATGAGGGAGAAGCTACTATTTGGGGCTTAATAGTAGTTGCAACAAAGGAGTGCATCATTGAGGTAACTAGGTTACTTGTGGTTGGAGAACACTACCCCAACATGCACGACGCTAGGTTAGCAAGAGCCCAATCTACTAGGCTACCTGATCCTCAATTGGATTTCACAAAAAAAGGTTGTAAGAGAATGTCACTATCGCCACCATATAATGAATTAGCCATGCACATAATTAGGTATTTTACATGCAAAGGTAGATTTTCATACCTGCATGCACATCATTTCAAGCTACTTAGTTGTGTAAGGCATAATCTTTCTGTGAATATTCCAAATTTCTTGTATAATATGCTTTGCATTATTGTAGAGGAGACTCAAAAAGGGAAAGAGAATTATGTTACTCATCATGCTTTAATTAAGTTTTTAATATAGAGGTTGCTTAGGGATGTATCCCCCTTAACATGGGATGAAATTGTGCAACTTAAAACCCTGCAACCCCAACCTGGTCCTAGTGAACAACATAGTGAGCGAAATGTAGCTCCCACTAGTGAGCCTGGTGAACAAAACATTCAAGAGGATGAAACTAAAAAGACTCAAGGAAATGAAAAAGAAACTACCCTTGTTCGATAAAATGTGCCTCCATCTGTACAAGAAATTCCTAAACTTGCTACTAGGAAAGCTAAGAGGAAACAAAAACACCCAAAAGAAATTTTTGTTTAGCAAGAACCAAGCCCTACAATTGTAAAACAGAAGAGAACAAAGAAGGGTCCTGCAGTAATTGCTCCTACAGTATAATCACCCAAGGGGAAATGTAAGAAAAAGGTCGTAACATAGGAATAAACTTCTATAAGGAGAAGCCCTAGAATGAGAGGGCAAGTTTCTAAGGATCCTATTTTGTCTAAAACATCCACGAGGGAATCCTCTATGCAATTTTTTTTTGATCATTCTCCTCCTCATACTGAGATTACAAACACTCCTGATAATCTTACTGAAGAGTGTAGGGAAGAAATTAAAGAAAATCTAGATCGTACCCCAGCAGACTTACCAGGCACTTCAAATTATAGGGATGAGATAGTTCCTAAATATGTTGATCCAAACACTGCCTTAGTTACACATAGGTCAACATGGATCACTGGTTTAGTAGAACATCTATGGCAAGAACAAAGAAATAGGAAAAGGGATCATGAAGAAGATAACTCTATCACACTATAGAAACTCCTCTTTGAATTGTATGGACAACATTTGTTTGCTGAGGCATTATGGGAAGAAGAAAAGAAAAAGATGAATAAGATTATAGTATCTCAAAATGAGGAAATTGTAGAATTAAAGGAATAGCTAGAAAGCCAAAAATAGCGCATGAACCATGCTCTTAATTTAGCTGACTAGGCCCTTGCTTGTAGGCCACCACATAGAGTTTATGCTCTCTACTTGAAAGAGAAATTTCTTTTGTTTCAATTAATGTTAATCCTCAATGATGTGAATGCAAATTTTAAATCAGCACAAGAATTTTATGGACTGTATTAGACTTTGCCACCATGGTAGCAAAACTTATTGTGTGAATTATGTGTTCATAATTTTTTTATTCCTTTGGAGACTGAATGGAATCCCTTTCTTTAAATAGGAGATGTACAACTAAAAGCCCTCATGTCATGGATGTCCAATGAAACAAATTATGACAGGTAGTTGGATAACTACAAGGATGAGGAAAGAACAAAACCTTTACCTTTAAGAGTAGAAATTAGCAAGCTGGATGAGATGCTTAGGGATTGGTTTACATTGACCTATGGAAAGAAGAATCCAAAAGTGAGGGAGAAGATCTTTGCTGCCAAAAGTAAGGTTTATGCTGAATATGAAATTTTTTCCCTACTTTGCATTTTAGAGAGCCATGACTGGTGCTAGGAGTAGGTGGGCCAAACTACTTAGATCTCTTAAAAAGTTAGAACCACACAACCCTATTAACTTGGAAGCAACACTTCACAGAGTTCCAAACTATTTAGAATTAGGGAAGCAACCCAGACTGGAGTTGTGGTGTCCCTTAACAATACAACCTCAAATGTCCCTGTGGCCCTTGTATGACATTAATATTGATAGACTTGATAAGTTGTAGGAAGATCATAGGAGAGAAGTGTGGGAAAGAACCAAAGGATTTTATTACACTTTTAAGAGCAACAGAAAGGGAAGAATAAAAATTGGAGAGTTCAGGTCACTAACAAGGAAGTGCAATGCTTGAGGACAAGCATTAGTTTGGCAGGGGGTAGATGATGAGACCAAAATTTGCCTTTATTTTATTATGTTTAAGATACTTTGTTTATCTTTGTTAAAACATTTGTGGACCTATGTTTACCGAACCTATGATAAACCTATGGGATAGAAACTATGCCATCTTTTGCTAATAATATACATAGTGTGCAATATTTCATATAGTTATCAAAATGTGCATTCTTATATTTGAATTTAATTTGATAAATGTTTATTTGAAAACATATTTTGTGTTATAACTAACATGTTAATAAAGACTGAAAAATGATTGGACGAATTCAAAAGCTAAGTGTCAACAACATTTAAGGAGAAGAGAAAGCCAAGGAGCAACCACAGTGGAGGAAGTTGTAATAGTTCTAGAAGAAATGACAATGAGTGAGGAGGAACTATGAAGACTCATTTCCTTCTCTTCATTTACTCTATGGTGAGTGGATGTTCAAACTTTATTATTCTCACCTTAAGCCATTATTTTTTCTTCCTGCCTTCAATTGTTATCTTCCTATTTTCTCTCTTGTGGATTTAAAGCTAGGACATTTACTTTTCTGTTACAGAATAAATGTTGATTTCCTATATATATAGGAATCGACCCAAGTGTGTTAAGCTTTTAGCAAGTAAGAAGAAAGAGTTTCTGAGAATAGACTGTTAACTTTTACAGTTCTATGTTATGTAATGGATTTCTAAATCTAATGAAATAGTTTTTGACTTCTATCTTGTGTTAGTAGTTTAGAGAAGCTGACCAAGGGGGCCCACTTGGAAGGTGGATTAGATTAGGATAGAATACATTTATTTCAAAGCATTCTTAGTTTCTTAAGTAGAAGTTGTGAGTTCCTTCCTATAGCATCACACTTTCTGAATGTTCTTGTAGTATATGTGAGAACAGTTTTAGTGGATGAACCAAGTTGGAATATTTGTTATCTTTCCATTGTATTTTCAGTATTGATAGAGTTAAGTGTGTTAGTTTCCTATAGAAATAGTGTAAGTTCTTTTCCTTGAATTTTTACTTTCCTGTAGCATAAACTTAGTGACTCATAAAGAAACCTAGTGCTGACCATTTCAAGTATACATCCCTCAGTTGATAAGATTAAATGCACCTGATAGTGGGAGAAATAGTCCTTAGTTTGAATATATTATTCCTAAGCAAGGCCTAGTGCATGACTATGATACACCTATTGTGAGGTGGGTCAAACACAAGTTGTCACTTGGCCTAAGCTACAGTTTTACTTATTACACAAAGATCAAATTTTTGACGAATATGTAAGCATAATTACTAAGAGAAGAAACCAAGATAAGGATCAAACTTGTAGATATAAAAGGCACAATTCTTCCAAACATGAGTATATTTAAAAAACACATTGCACATGCCAAAACTCTCATCCATGACAACAACTTCTCCATAGATGATTACATGATGGAGTTATTAATAGAAGTTTAGATTGTATTGCATGCAAGAAAGATGTTACAAGAAAAAATTGGGACAAGATAGTGTCACTAATTTTTAAGGTACATTCTAACTTCTTATCATATTTTGGCATAATTGGGTAGCATACACCTTTGGAATTTATGTCAAAAAGGAGGAGAACATGTAAAAGGGAGAATATGTGATGATGCAATAAAAGGGGAGATGATAAGAAGATGTAATATAAAAACATAAGAGATATGTATATAACATGAAAACTATGTTGAGTATATATGTATGGGGGAGCATCATAATATTATACATATACATGTACAATAAACATCTCTTACAAAAGCAATTTTGAAAAAATCTCAAAAATAGAGCATGTTACTAAATTGAAGACATAGGATGGAGACTAAATTTTTTTTTGAACTTTTAAAAAATTTAGTTTTGATTGATAAGTGGTTTTGTCACTAATTACAAAGGGGAAGATTGTTGACATTATAGGAAAGTTTGTTTATTAGTGACACACACACACTTACTTAGATGGTTAATAGCTACCAAGCTTATTTGTAGTTTATAGTGTTAATGAAGTAATTTAGGCTCTACCAAGTTCAATAGTTGCTATTCAGTTCCAGGAACAATATTTAGTTTGTACTAAGCAGTGCCTACCAAGTTGGTGATTATTAGCGTAAGCTAAGCTTCATAGTGTTTACTGAGTTTCTCAGTGTAAAATGAGCCCTCTAGTGATTACTAAGTTTGTAGCTTCAATAATGTGAATCTAGTGTTGATCGATCTATGCAATGTCAACCAAGTGATTCAGTTTATATTGAGCTCGTAGTGATAGTGTTGACCGAGCTATGTAGTGTCAACCAAGTGATTTAGTTTATATGCTAAATTTTACAGTGTTCACCAAGTCACTAGTGTTGACTGAGTTTAGACTACTTAGAAGTGATTAGTATGAACCAAGCTTCTACATCTACCAAGAGCATGGTGATGCTGAGTGTTGACAATGATTGTTGAGTATCATAACCTCATCGATTTTGTCTTTAGAACTCGAGTACTAGTAGTTGGTTTGACTTTGTGTGTTTTGTGAAACTTGTATTGTAGTCGACTTTGATGAATTGTAAATTAGATTGGTATATATGTAATTGTATTGTATTATGGTACATCCAATGGATGAAAAGTGGTATTATAGAAATATATATATATATATATATATATATATATATATATATATATATATATATATATATATATATATATATATATATATATATATATATATATATATATATATATATATATATATATATATATATATATATATATATATAAGAGAAAAAGTGTGAAGTAAGAAGGCTACAAGTAGTATAAGGAGTAAAAAAAATTTATCCAATACAACAAGGTAATCCTTACACTTCAAAGGAATCTAATTCAGAAAATCAAAGTTGTGGATCATAGATTAGCCACTGGTTCATCGTAACAGGTGGAATAGTTAAATCCTTTCACAAGGTAGACTTAATAGTCTTTTGTAAATCTCTTTAACAAGTGCATACTTCACTGTATGTTTGTAAATCCTTTTTCAAGGTGGACCTAGAGGTCTTTATTGCTCCTAATAGGGTAGATCATTAGAAGTGATCATTGTAAGCCTTAATAGGCCAAATTTATACTGCAGTACCAAAGCTTGTGGGTATCATCCCCACCCTAGTTTTACTTTCTATTTGGAAGGTTTTTGGGTTACCATATTGTGTATCAAAGTGTTATGAATGTTTTAATGCTTTCAATTTTTCATACATACAATTATATTATAATACATATAATGAAGTAATTGGTGAATTAAGATTAAGTTTTATTGGTTACTGATTCACCCCTCTCCTCTCAGTGACCTAGCCTATCTTGTATTTCCAACAAATATAACATTTCCAACTACTATCTGTACACTAAGAAAGTATCCCATTTCAAAACCTTCTATCTAAGGGATTCCATTGAGTTCAAAATTCTTGGATGCCAGCTTGGAGCTCCCTATCCATGGTGTGCAAGATAGTGTATTTCAAGTACAAGAGCTCTCAATTGAGCCTTAGGAATACTCTTCTTACTAGTAAACCATGCAATGGGAAGTTCCAAAGATGAGATGCAAGAGTGCAAATGTCCACATAGAGTTCCTTAATGATGCAATGCAAGATGAAGCTAAGCTAGAATGAGAATGCAAATTGTAACTATTCTAACAATATGCAAGTGTTACAAATCCCACTATTATGCTATACGATTTAAACTATTGTAAAGAAACTACATTAACATGCAACTATGCTAAAATGTTATATGTTAAAATGCCATGGATGAGAGAATGTAGACAAGAAATATAAGTTCTCTACAAAAAGCTCTCAAGAATTCGAATGGTAAACCTATAGCATAAAAACACTCAAGAGTGGGGATCCTTTGAGGGGGGAAGCCCTCTCCCTTTTAAAGTCATATAGATGGTAGAGATCAAGATGAAGTTTGTGGCTAATCAACTATGGAATTTGAAAAGAGGAGTGATCCATTTGTACACACAAGTCAACCAATAGAATATAAATTGACTTGTCATATAAGACAAAAGTTACAAAGCCTTTTCTTTTAATTTGAAAATTAGAAAAGAACTTTATGTGTGCACTTTAAGTGGGTTAGAAGAATGGGGTCTTTTATTTAATTAAAAGGGGACATGTTCTTTTAATCAAATAATGAACCTAGGATAACATAGTCAAACTATAGGTTATAATCAAGTTAATTGATTATTAGCAATTTGGACTAGGTAAATGATTAATTAAATTAGCCAAAATGCTGAGAAGGGGCTAATAGTCTAGATGAACACTTTTAGGTGATTACATTTTCCTCTCTTTGGATAATGTGTGATCAATCTAGGAACACATTACATTAAAGAAAATAGAAGCCAAGTAGGTAGCGATAGATATAGATATCTAATTCTGAAGAATGAAGTACATAAAGAGATAACAAATCCTAAATGTACAACCTAATAGTGGTAGTACTGAGCAACAGGAAAAAGATGATGTCAAAATTCAAGAAGAATGATAACACCTAGCAAAGCATAGATACCAAGAGTAAGTGAAAAGATCAAACAAATGCTCCCAAGAAATAGATAACTGTAACAAGCAATGATAAATTATTTCTACCCCATTAGGATCAAAATTGAAATGAGGTAAGGGGATGTAGAAACAAGCTAGATATGAGTAAATCAGGATATATCAATGTCCAAGATGAAAAATAGATGATTAGAACCAAAGAGTGACTATTAAGGAATGATATAGTGCCCCAATTTTGAACAAAGTTGACCATGAAGGATATAACATAAAAAAGGAAATAGGTCAAATCGAGTAAAAAGATGATTTCAGACATGAACGGGTGAATTTGAGTAGATATGAAGCATGGAAATGATGAAGACATGAAGAAATGAAGATGCCAAAGTGATGATTCAAGATTAGACCTTAGAAGGTCAGCTAATTGCTTAGAAGAAGGTAGAATTGTAAAATTCAATTTTGACTATCAAGATGAAATTGGATTTCAATTTCAATCCCAAAAATGGATCCAGTATGTCAAAATTACCCAGGGGTGCAATTTTTGCAGAATTATGAGGAGTTTGAAAATTAGGTCAAAATGAGGTCAGAGTCTATAAAAGGGGCCCTAGTGTCATTTTCAAATCATTTTGTCTTTTGTGAATTTTGAGAGCTTTGTGAGTGGTTGAGAGAGAATCATGGCTTTGGAAAATATTTTGACTCACTGCCATCATTTTGAGCCCAACCAGTTGGACAATTGGCTAGACCACTATAGGGTGCCTATAAGTGAATACTTTTTTGTCATTTTTTGGAGCATTTTTAAATATTTTTTACATGTTTTTAGAAGTATAATGTGAAATATTGGGTGATATTTTAAAAGCATCACATGGGTACTTCATACAATATCATAAAATTTTTCACATCAAAAAAAGTGTCACACAAGTAGTTTTAGGTTTTTCGTATGGGACACACCCATTTGTCACTTGGATCAATGCAAAATATCACACAACAAAATTGTATCGCACCAGTTCAGAAAAATGTATTGTATGATATCATTCTAGCATTTGATGTTGCCTACATGTAGAAAGAAGTATCACACAACCTATTTTTGAGCTTTTTTCTTGATTTTTATGTTGTGATCATGTTTGTGATGCATTATTGATGATTACATATTGTGTGTTTGTAGGAGGTGTTTCCAACACTTCTCATCATATCCCCTAAAGTGGTGGGGTTACAAGTTGTAAAAAATTTGATCGATGATGAGCTTGGTGCCATATCAGCTATGGGGTTGAGATGGGCTATACAGTTGCCCCATATATGAGTGAACTATGGGCTACCAACCACACTTGTTGAGCAGTGGCATAGTGAGCATAACACCTTTCACTTGTTGATCAAAGAGGCCTCGATCACATTAGAGGATGTGTATCATATTTTTTGAGTACCCTTTTATGGTGATCTAATAAGTTGTACATTTGATTGCTTTTTCATGTTTTTACAATTTGATTTTGATGTGAGGTGTACTAATGTCAAACTTGATTATGTGTCATAGGTGTACTATGATTAGACCTAATAGAGGGGTGAGTAGCAATGCAATAGATGTTCCAAGATGCTACCATCTTGGACCTCCATCTGAGTTGGGAGTGACTCATTGACAAGTATGTGGTAGATTACCCTCTACCTAGCTTGCTATGTTCTCCAGTTGCTTAGGCCTTGGTGATAGATAGGAGCTAGAAAGGCTTCCCACTAGGATGGGGTTGGTTTGTGGCAGATTTGATTACACAACCACATAGGATGACATGGGGGCCAATGATACTGACAGATATTTATCACGAGCTTCATGAGATAGTATACCATAGTGGTCATTCCTAGGCATGCAAGGTAGTACTAGCATAGATTTGGGCCTTAGCACACATTGTTGTGATCTAACCACAGGTGCAACCTTGAGATCGAAGCTAGCCCTACATTTTTGGGTATACAAGTTTTTTCCTCTAGACTCATAGCAAGGATGTGACTTATTATCACTGCATTTTTGATGAGTTGATAATATTCACATGGTAGCCTACCGAGAGTGCCATATGTGGCTAGTTTCCTAGGAGTTAGATTACATGAGATATAGTAGGCCACTAGTGGGTAGGCATTTAGAGATCATGGAGTAGTTTGTGATCAGCTAGGTATGGCAATAGTTTGCAGAGTGATAGGTGTTATCAATATTAACATGTGCACTTTCTATACTTTAATGATTAGAAAAGTTCAAACAATTGTATGCTTTGCTTCTGTAGGAGTTCCTAGAAATATTCCTTCATCACATTTTACATCAAATTTTTCTTTTGTATATTCTTTCAAGATATAAATTTTTTTGACAAATACTTTCAAGTAACTTACATTAGGTTTGTAGCCATACCATAATTGATAAGGAGTTTTGTTTGAATCATTCTTCAACTATATTCTATTCAAGGTATGAACTGTAGTGCTAATAGCTTCCTTCCAGTATTTGAGAGTAACATTCTGGTCAACTATTAGGGTTCTTGCACAATCCATGATAGACCTATTTCTTCTCTTATATATACCATTTTTCTATGGTGTACTAGGAGCTAATACTTGTCTTTTGATTCTTCTTTCAATGTAGAAATTATTGAATCCATTGGAAATGAAATCACCATCTCTATTTAATCTTAATTATTTCAACCTCTTTCTAGTTTCCTTTTCTACTTTTTCTAGATACCACTTGAATTTTTGAAAGGCTTCTAATTTTTCTTTTAGATATATTACAATCATCATTCTAGAATAGTTATCAACAAAAAGAATGAAAAGCTTGTCTCCACTATAGCTTTTTATTCCAATAGGTCCACATAAGTCTATATGAACAATTTTCAAGACCTCTTTTGTCTAATAGGTTTTTCTTTTACAACTAGTGTTTCCCATCTTACCAATTTGGTAATTCTTGCATAGACCCATATCAAGTTTTCTCAACTTAGAAATACCTCTTACGCTTTTATGTTTTCTTATTTTAACTAGATTATCAAAGTTTACATGACATAACCCTTTGTACCACAACTAGCTTTCTTCTACTTGAGCAATAAAACATGAATAATCATTGAGTTCAAGATAAAATAGATTACCTTTTGTGTGCTTGCTAGATCCAACTAGATTTTCCTTTCCATCCAATAGTTTTTCCTGTCCATTCATAAATTCTACCCTGAATCCAATGTTATTCAACTATACCACAATTAGTAGATTATGCTTTAGTCCTTCAACCCAATAAGCATTGTCACATACAAGTTCTTTAGTCAATGAAACACATCTTTTCCTTTTATGTTACAAGGTTCATTGTTTTCAAATCTCACACTAACTCCATCATAGTGTTCCATGTAATCAAATTTTTCTTTGTCTCTAGTCATATGATGTGAACAACCACTCTCAATAATCCATATATCATTTTTGCTAACATGAGAGATAAGTGTCATCTTATGTCCTTCATCATCAGGTTCATCTTTCACAACAATAGACACCATTTTATCTTCACTGTTATTAGAATCTTTAGCCATAAAACAAGATTTCTTACCTTTTTCCTTGTAGTTCTTGGAATCCTTCTTTCCTTTGTGCTTATTTCTTTTCTTTTCATCTTTGATTTTCTTATTTGGACACCTAGCAGCAATGTGACCAACTTCTTCATAAGAAAAACAAATTAGAGGAACTTTACTTTGTACTTTCCTCTACCTTTGGAATACTTCCTTGCAAGTAGGGCTTCAACAACTTCAAGATCACTATCTGAACTTTCTTTTGATGTTCCTTCTTCTTCACTTCCTAATTGATTGGATTTTGATTTCTTAACCTTTTCTTTGAGTGAGATTTTAGCTTTAAAAGTAGATTCAATAACCTTTGAATTGGGAACATAATTATCAAAGTTATCTAACTCAAAAGCTATCAATATTCCAACTAGAGCATCCAAAGATATTTTATTATTTGCATCACATCTCATATATTGAATATAAAATACTCTAATTGCATAAATAGGAAGAAGAGTTCTGAGTGACTTGCTTACAACTATTTTCTCTTTAATGTCTCCTCTAGATGCTTTGATTAGACTTACACTTGCTTTGATTCTTTCCACATATTTGGCAATGTTCTCATCTTCTCTCATTCTCATCTAATCAAAATGACCTCTAAGACTTTCAGCCTTAGCTTTTCTTACATTTTCATCTCCTCCATATATATCTTTCAATTTGATCCACATCTCATAAGCTATCTTGCAATCTTTGACTTCATCAAATCCATCATAACTAAGAGTAGATGCAATATCAATCATCAAGATGTTATGATTCTTCTTTTTAGGAATATCTTCAATAGTTAATGTTCCAGTGCGAGTCTTGTATTTATTATCAATATACTTGCATCCTAAGTCAATGATAGTAGCCAAGTGCAACATCATAAGTCCTTGCCATGCTGAAAATTTGTCTTTGTTTAGCTTGGGGATCTCTCTTCTATAAGACATCTTGATCCTTAGCTTAGGTCTTTGAAACCTTCTTTGCAAGCACCAAAAGCTCTGATACCAATTTTTGGAAATATAAGAGTAGTAACTGAGAGGGGAGGGGTGAATTAGTTACTACTAAAATAAATCCTAGATCCCTTAGATGTTAGTACAAAATCAAAACTAAAAATTGAATATTGTTGAAGCTCAATAAACACACATAAAATGCTAATAGCTTAGTAAATAATTAAAATATAAACTTTAGATGTTATCAATGATAACCATTACTTTAATTGAGTAGCACACACATAAAAAAAAATAGCATGAACACATTTGACACCAAGATTTTACATGGAAACCCAATTTGGGAAAAACTACCAATTGTAACTAGTTACTATTTTCACTCTTATGAAGTGAGCCCTTTTAGAAGCCAACACTATTAGGTATGAGGCTATTAGAGGATATAATCACCCTATTATGAGTGGCCTTGTTAGAGGTCTTTAGAAAATTTAATAGAACTGCAACCTTGTTAGAGGATTTCCAAATAACTCTTAAGCCAACTCTATTAGGAGATTTAGATCACTGCTACAATGGTTAGAGAGTAACAATGAGATGACCTGATTTGAATGCAAATGAATTCTTGATTATACATCTCTATTCTAGCTTGTACTTGATCCTTCCTAATCAAATATAGATTTTCTAATCCACAAGTATATTATTCTTATCCTTCAAATTTACTTCCTCTTCTCATCATTAAATCTTCAATAACTTCTTCATACTTGAACACTTTGAAACCACAACTTGACCTTATATCTTTTATATTGTCAAGTCAGCTCAAATACAACTTAGAATAATTAATATTCATTACCCTAGTTGAATAGAATCAATAGATAAATCAATTAAGCTTATTATGCCAAAATAAGAAATCCTTTGATAGCCAACCTAACTTGGTAGAAATTAACTCAAAAATGATTCCCTTTGTTAACCAATAAAAGCTTGGTTAACATTGCAAACTTGCAAAATTCCTTTGGAAATCGAGTGAGATTAGTTAGCACTAGTTCCATCCAACTTTCTTTCATTAACCGAGTGAGCTCTGTTAACACTCATCTTCTAGATACTTTCCTTTGATGCTCGAGTGAACTCAGTAGACATTGCCTTTAAAACTAGGAAATCAAAAAAATGCTCGTTAGACACAAAAAACTATCTTCACTACCTGAGTGGATCAACATATACTGACTGATAATGATATGAAATTTGTGTAACATCAAAGAGAACACATAATTAATCAATTGTATCCAACAGAACATACCCTCATTGAATAAAAGATCAACATTGCTCGTGTAAATGATAGAAGAGGTAAATCTAGGAACACCTAATAACCCTAAAATCATCCATTTTTGCAGCCTTGTTATCACCATAATAAAGAGATGAGTTTGTTAGATTCTTTCTTGAAAGGTAGATCAATTTCACTTGGTCTTATGTAAACATGCCTAGATTAGATCCTGAACTAGTCCTTGATCACTCATCATTAATACTAGGAGTGAAACCAATAAAGAAAAAGTTGAGAAAGATCCATCCTAAAGTTTCTCTCCTTGTCAAAGAAGAATTAATAAAAATATTGGATGTAGGATTAATAAGACCCATTGACTATGCAAAGTGGATATCCAACCTTGTACTAGTAAGACAATGCATTGGGGGCATCTGAATATGCACAAACTTTCATGATCTTAATAAAGAATGGCCCAAAGATGATTTCCCATTACCAAATATAGACATCATTGTAGACATGACAACTGGATATGAGATGTTATCACTGATAGATGGCTTCTTTAGCTATGGCCATATCAAAATAACTATTGAGGATCAACACAAAATAATATTCACATTTCTTTGGGGAAAATATTGCTGGAATGTCATGCCTTTTGGCCTTAGAAATGCTGGGGCAACATATCAAAGAGCAATGACTACCATCTTCCATGATTTCATGCATATCCTAATGAAGGACTATGTGGATGCCTTACTTTGTAAATCCCTTCAAAGAAGAGATCATTTGGGCATCCTGGACAAGATATTCAATAGAATGAAAAGCTATAAGCTCTATTTGAATCCTAAAAAGTGTGTATTTGAAGTTGTTTCTAGAAATCTTCTAGGGTATATTATTTCTCAATGAGGCATTGAGGTTGATCCTAAAAAAGTGAAAGTGAAACTTGAAATGCCTCCTCTAACAAATCTAAGAACATTAAGAATTCTACAAGGGAGATTATAGTCTATTTGTAGATTCATTGCACAACTAGAAAATAAATATCACTCATTGCAATATCTATTATGCAAGGGAGTATCCTTTCAATGGAACAACTAGTGTGATGAGTCTTTTCAACAGCTTAAAGACTATCTTCTACATTCACCAATTTTAATGCCTACTATTCTAGGAAAACCATTCATTTTGTACATCTTAGCTATAAAAACAACATTGAGACCTCTCTTAGCACAAGCTAGTGAACAAGGAGGAGAGTGAGCCATTTACTACATTAGTAGAACAATTTGGGATATAAAATAAACTATTTTCTCATTGAACGAGCTTGCATTGCTATGGGCTTTGCAGCCCAAAAGATAAGGCATTACATGCTCCATTAGAAAATAATGCTTGTCTCGTAGATTGACCCATTAAAATATCCCCTAAGAAAAATCCCTCTCGCAAGGCACTTAGATGAATGGGTTATGATCCTTAGTAAATTCAACATATAATAAGTGGTCAGAAAGGCAATCAAAGGACAAGTGATAGTTGATTAGTTAACAGAACCAACTACGATAGATGGTCAATCCATGTTGATAGATTTTCCAGATGAAGCCATTTTTAACATGGACATAGCTAATGAATGGATGCTTTACTTTGATGGATCACCTACAAGAAATGGTTTAGGTGTTGACATTATGTTTATCACACTACAATGTGACATAATCCCCATGTTGTAATACCCCAAAATTGGCTCATTGCCATGATACCAATTCTGGTCTATTTCTAAGTCCTATGTCACTAGGCAAATTCTTATTCTGCTACTCGCTACTTGACTTAAATGTCAGATGCTGAAAACCCTAATCTACATTCATCATTCTTGTATTTACTCATATTAGTCACATTAAACCTATTGATTAATATTTAATTTAATTATTAAGTATTTATATTTAATTATATTAAATTATATCCTAAGGCTAATGTACTATGTAATTAAATTTATTTAATTTAATAAATATGCCTATTCTAATTAGTTGAATGAAATTATTTAATTAAATAAGAAAAGGTATTTATGAGGTCATATCTCATTTTATTAAATTAAATACCTCTCCAAAATCTCTCTTCAGTTCAAAAAGGAAATTCCCAATTCACTGCTGATCAAATTAGAAGTGACCCAGGTCACTTGCTCTTACACTAAAGTCTATCTGAGTTGACTGACTCTTACACTCAGATCTAAGCCAGTTAACTCCCTTTGATTTGGGAATCTTCCTTTATGACTAAACTTCATCTTCAATCCTGACTATTGATTTAAATTGACCTCAACTGTTGATGGATTCTAGGAAAGTCTATTTAAGAGACCCTCATTTCCTCATTACAGAGGTTGAATCTTGAAATTATCAAATCTTTTCTGAATTACTCACTCACCTTGCTCAAGATTTCATTGCATTCTAGCTTTCTTTAATATCATCTAGATTAATATTATGCATACATGTAGATTAAACATTATTTTCTAATCTATAGATTAAACTACATATTCATATAGATTAAACTGCATTTCATCTAGATTAATTTTCTTTTAAATCCTTCGTTCTTAGAAGGTCTAGTTGCCTACACCTCAAATTTGAGGACATTAATTAGGAAAATGCTTCTAGATAGAAGGTGACAGGTCGCTCTGTTAGATCTCTTGGATAAACAACTCAATGTTTGTTCCAGGATGATTCCACAGCTAATGACTATGTTGAAGTGTCTGTGAGGTTTAGAGGCCCACATTTCATAGGTGCACATGTCATACTAAATAACATTTAGTTGTACAAGAAACATAGCAAAATATAAGGCAATGATCATAGGATTGAAGTTAGCCATTCAATGGAACATACAACATTTGCAAGTATTTGGTTATTCCAAGTTAGTCATTTGACAAGTCAATGATGACTATGAAATCAAAGATGATAAGTTAATACCCTACAAATAGATGGAAGATTTTCTCAAATCAAAATTTGTCACTATCTCTATTCACCAGCTCCCAAGAATACATAACAAGAAAGATGGCACTATGGAAACTATCGCTTCTATGATTGATATGCCTCAAAATGTGGAGCATTGTGAATGCCTTGTTGAGATACTCTTGATTCCAACATTTGAACTCTCTCAATCTAAGTTTGTGTGTGAACTTGTTGGTCCCAATTCACCTTGGTATTGGGACATTTATGATTACCTACATGCTCAAATCCTTCCCCCTAACTTATCCAAGAACAAACATTGAGCCTTTATCCACAAAGTCACTAGATATGTCATCATTGGTGACACCCTTTACAAGAGATCCTTAGACCAAACCCTTCCTAGATGCCTTAACTTTCAAGAAGTTGAAATTGACTTACACAAAGTACACAAAGGTATATGTGGAGGCCATTTCAATGGTTTGAACCTAGCAAAGAAATTGGTAAGAGCTAGATATTATTGGCCCACCATGGAATAAGATGCTTATAGTTTTGGTAAAACATGTCATAAGTTCTAGATACATAATAATCTAATCCATTCAACAGTGTAAGAACTTCAACCAATTATCTCTCCATGGCCCTTTTCATGATGGACATTTGATCTTGTTGAAGCTATTTATTTTCCTTCGTCTGACAACCATAAGTTTATTATCACAACAAATGCATACTTTACCAAGTGGGTTGAAGCAATTGCTCTGACTTTCACCACTAGCAAGTAGATTTCAAGGTTCATCTTCAACTATATCATATGTCTTTATGGAGTTCTATTGGCTATTATTTCTAATCATAGTAGTTCATTTCAAAACAAAGATGTTGATAAGATTTGCAAGAAATACAACATCTACCATGGATATTCTAGTATTTACCATGCATAGGGCAATGGTAAGGAAGAAGCATCTAATAAGACAATTGCCAAGATTCTCCAAAAAATTGTCAATGATTCTGGTCAAGATTGGCACTTGCAATTAAATCTAGCTCTTTGGGCCTATAGAACAAGTGTGTGCACTCCAATTGGCACAATATCATACTCTCTTGTCTATGATACTAAGGCCATACTATTGGAGTTGATGAAATCCAACTTTGAAGACATCCAAGATCACCTACATGTGAAAACTTGTCAAAGAGAAGCCAAGGAGAGAAGAGTGTGGAGCTAGGGAAAACCCCTAAATAGACATGAGAGAGAGGAAGACATTGCAACACAAGAAAAAATGTATTAACAATATGATGAAAAGTGATGTTATGAAATACAATGAGGGAGCCCAAATATAAATAGCTCCAAGAATCTCCTAGAATAAGCTAGAAAATGCTAGGAGATAAGTGTGACAACTAAGCATACATCCACATGAGGTGGAAAGTCCTCGAACATGCTAAGTATGACTTAGGAGAGAACAAACTCTCATATTGTCAACAACTTACAACTAACTCCTAGACTACAACTAATAAATGAATGCATTTACCTAAGTAAGCTTAAGTAAATAGAATAAATAATTAATAAATTAATTATTTACTCTAGCACCCCCCCCCCCCCCTTAAGTGCAACTTAGGGAAATGCCTTAAGCTCACAAAACTAAGATGAAATATAGAATACAGAATGGGTCTCGACAACAAGGCCATGTTATGTACCCATGAACAATGCAACAAAATGCAACCTCTAAAAATGAGGAAAGAGAGAAAAACCATGTGGGAAAAACCCTCCCCCAAAAAGAGGTAAGAACCTAGTGAAGAATTGAAGAAGCCTCCAACTAGGGAAATGTATCCTAAAATAGGAATAAGGAGTGATCATGAAGAAGCATCACTAAAGCATGAAGAAGTCACAAATCTACCATCAAGGAGAAAACTGCTAATCTGAAGAACCACCAAGGAAGAAGATGGCACAAACCAAGTGTGTCTATGTGGTAGATGATCCATCTCATCAAAATGCATAGGTAGCTAGCCACTATAATCGCCTTGTATATAGGATAAACCACTGAATACATAGCTCACACTATCAAACCATTGAACCATGAATTCATTAGAGCAATAGTATAACCCCCCTTAATGCAGATGTGGTGTGATGACAGGCAATAGAGAAGATGGACCAAAGTCTCCTCTAGAAAAACCAAGAATGATGAGAGAGGAAGAGGTACAAACACCTATAAAGACATGGTCAAACTAACTCTTCATGGGGCTAATGTCATTGAAGGGACACTCACTTGACAAAGGGAGAATGCCTAAAACAAAAAAAAATTATCCCCCATAGTGCTTCATAAAAATAGTTCATGTACAACTAACTCAAAAATAATGTTCATAACCCCCAAAATGCAAAAGTGGCACTTTATCTTAGTGTGATACAAAAAGGTACTTCAAAATGATAGCTACAAAGATTAAAACTAAAAACAAGCTACAACAAAACATAGTATAGCCCAAAACAAAGGAAACCATCCCAAGAAAATGATACTCAGGCTTAAAACACTCAAGATATCCACCATATAGAAAAAATGCCAAAAATATGATAGAAAGAGTATGGGCCAAAATGTAAGAAAAAAGACTACATTTCTGAAAAGGTGACAAAACCAGCTTTCCAAATATATAAAGTTTTCAAAAAATTGACATGGGACACAAAAGAAAACCTTGCTAGAATGAAAAATAGGAATTTGGACTTTGACTGAAAAAAAGGCAATAAAATTGCACCAAAACTTGAAAATACCTATACCAATGTCTCCATCTCAGAACCAACTTTCTGGCACTTCTTTCGGATTAGAAAAATACCTTTCTATGCTCAAGTTATGGCCAAAAAACTAAAGGTAGGTCAAAATGGACCTTAGAGAGTGCAAGAAGGTGTGCTGATGTAGTGATGATGTCACACTAATGTCAACATTTCATTGCATTAAAATTGATAGCTAAACAGTTGTCACAGCAAAAAAAGGCCACATGTCACCCCTACACTGGCCAAGTTATTGATTATGTTGCCAAGTGTCAACGGGTGGAGTAGAGGCCGTAGACTGGTTGCAGAATGTTCCAAAGGTGGTGCGTTGGAGGAGTTTGCCTATCAAGGCAGAGAACCAGGGAGGAGCTGCCAGAAGAGGTGGTGGGCCGGTGGTGGCCAAGCCATGGTTTTGCTGTGACAGCATGGCTGACTGCGATTGTGCATAGGCAGGGCCGCGGTGGCACTATGGTGGTTGCCAGGTGGCACGCTGGCTTTATTTATTTATTCATTTTTTGCAAATTTGTTCGTACGACAGCCCTATAATGAAATTTGTTTTCCTCGTGGAGCTTTATCTCCAAAATTGAAAAGTTTTATATGGATCCTAGCTGAAAAGTGCCTTCCAAATTTAATGGTAGCATCCATTTGGGCTGAAAGTGCTTCAAAAAATCACTGATCCCTTGATTTGAAGAAAAAAGCACAAACAAACTATGGTTTGTGTCTCTGAATCACGACTTCAAAAATCTTTCAATGAAGCAGCAGTAGGAGGCTTTGATACCATGTTGGAGTTGATGAAATCCAACTCTGAAGATGCCCAAGATCACCTACATGCAAATTTTTTTCAAAGAGAAGCCAATGAGAGAAGAGCGTGGAGCTAGGGAAAAACCCTAAATAGACATGAGAGAGAGGAAGATATTGCAACACAAGAAAAAATGTATTTACAATATGATGAAAAGTGATGTTATGAAAATACAATGAGGGAGCCTGAATATAACGAGCTCTAGGAATCTCCTAGAACAAGCTAGAAGATGCTAGGAGATAAGTGTGACAACTAAGCATACATCCACATGAGGTGGAAAGTCCTCGAACAAGGTGAGAGGATAAGTATGACTTAGGAGAGAACAAACTCCCATATTGTCAACAACTTATAACTAACTTCTAGACTACAACTAATAAATGAATGCATTTACCTAAGTACGCTTAAGTAAATAGAATAAATAATTAAATAAATAAATTATTTACTCTAGCACATACTCCCTATTAAAGTTGAAATTCCATCATTTAGAGTATCCCTAAAAGATGTTGTTGATGATGAAAACTACAGAGTATCTATACTCCATGAACTTGAAATTCTCAATGAATGGAGGCAATACACTTTGAAAAATCTATAAGATTACCAAAAATGACTCAAACAAAGCTATAACAAGAAAGTCAAAGGTCATCATTTTGAGGTCGATGATCTGCTGTTAATGATGAGCTACATAACTCAACAACATAGAGAGAAACTAGACAAATTTAAACTAAATTGGGAAGGACCCTATGTAGTTACTACAATATTTGGGTCTAGAGTATATCAGTTTAAAACTTTAGAGAGTGAACTACTTCCTGTGTCCAATAACATGCATCTACACAAGTACTATACTTGATTCTATCTAAAAGTCTTGAAAAAATATCAAAAAATGGCAGAAAGAGTTAAAAAAAAGAAACAAAAAATTAGAAAGTCATGAAAAGTGGATGCCTTGATGAAAACCTAGAAAATAGGCATCTTGACACAAAAATTTGAGTCAAGGGAAACATTTTGTCCAAAAGTGAAAACTTGACAAATATGCACTTTGGGCAAGTACCATGCTAAAAACCTAACAAATAGGCACCATGTGTAATCATTTATCACTTCTCCATCTATTGGGATTCCATCTACTTTCCCCCCATTTTCTCATTCCCTGATCACATCCTTCATATTGCAAAATACCTTTAGTCCTTGATCATGGCCCACAAACTAGTTAATATCTATTGTTATCTTATCCAAACATCACTAGTCCATACATACTCTATCTTTGGTCTTTGTACATAGTTTGTGTCTTGTCTAGAGGCATATTACCTACACAGTGCATGAGTAAAAAATTGAAGTGGGGGCATGTCTCTACGCACATCTTATCCATTGGACTTATCACATATTGGATTGGAGCTAACACTTATGATTCCTTTACGATCCTGAAGAAATCCTAAAAATTCAGATATAATCTTAGAAAAATCCTAAAAGTTCAAATACAATCCTAAAAAATCCTAAAAATTCAAATATGATCCTAAAAAAAAGAGACCTAAAAATTATAAAATGTCCTAAACAAATTGTAGACACCTAAAATTGTCCAATTAAGCACAAATACCCTTATCTTGACTAGTTAAATAGATATTTATTATTTACTTAATTTCAGCCTTATCCTACCTTTAATTAAATAAATTTACATTTATTTAATTACATTCATCTTTATCCCCTAGCCTTGATTTAAATAAATTTATATTTATTTAATCCTAGCCTATCCCCCCTCATCCCACTTGCATCTTAATCCTTGACTTTAATTAAGTAAATGACTTATTTTACTTAATTAATCCCTTTTAGTTCCACTTGGAATTGGATATTATATTTAATTCTATTTGAGCACATGGCTTCTAACTTTAACCTTCACCTAACCTAACTTTCCTAACCTAACCCATCCTTCTAAGCTAGGTCAATCCACTTCCCCACTAATTAATCCTATTTTTCCATCTATTCACATCCTTAGTTATTTGTACAATCCTAAACAAAGGATTAGCAAACCCTAGTCACATGTGACTCTTATACACTTACACATTTGTCCCCCTTCACATGAAAGTTGCTCACACATGTCTGAGAAAACCTTGAGCTTCCAATCCCTCACACATGTCATTGCCCCAACACATAAAAGATTTCTCACACATGTGTGAGCATCTTCCCCCTTAAAATGGTCACAACCCTAATCCACATGGAGTCCACCTAGTCTCCACCTCATTGATCCTGAGAGATCCTATCCCTTCATCTTACGTTGAATCTCAATTGTCCATTTCTTCCCATTTCCTATAAAAGAAAAACCATTTCCTCATTTCCATAAGCAATCTTGAACCCATTGTTATGCTATAAGAATGTGAGAAACCACATCCCACAACAATAAAATCATCAACAACTTGGTGATTCTAGGAGGTTTGGATTAGTGTTGTCTTGAATAGTTTAAAGTGTTTTGTTGTCATTTCATCACTATTTACTTGTTTACTTCCATAATTTGAGGTGTGTGTAATGATGTAGGAAGTAGTATTTCTTATGCTTCTTCTTTGTAGCATTTTACATACTACAGAAATCCATAAAAAATATTAAAAATCATTAAAAAATTATAAAATGTCTTGGACAAACCCATAAAAATCATAAAACATCCTAAACAAACCCATAAAATTACAAAATATCTTGAACAAATCTATAAAAATCATAAAATGTCTTTAAATTTTTTCTAAAAATCATAAGTTATCCTGAAAAAACCACTAAACATCATAAAACATCTTGAAATACACCCTAAATATCATAAAATTTCCTAAAGAAACAAGTAACACAAAAACATCAAATATCCTCAAAAACCCTAAAAATAAAAAAAACCCATGACAAGCTTGCAATAAACCTTGTAAATAGTCACTATGTATAATCACCCCTTTTGCTTAAACACTTGCACTTTCATATACTAAAACTTAAAGCATTGCACGTCAATGACAATCACACTATCTAACCAATGTGAACTAGCAATCAATCCAACTTCTCACTATCAACCAAAATAATAATTAAACTTCTGGCACAAAACCAAAAACACTAAAAATTAAGTAATAATGGACAATAATATTTTTTGACTCACACTTTTTAGTGAGTGATTTATTTCTTCTTTGTTTTTCTTTGATCATGTTCTTATGCTAGTCGATGCTATAAACTAATGTATGAAAGTGGTTGCGATGGTTCATGGTTGCCTTATCACTAGTACATTATAGGTCAAATTTTGACCTAAATTTTTGATCAACTAAGGTAGAGAGTTTTTCAATACCTTTTTTTGGTTTTTATGCTTGAGTTGGTCAAAATTTTGACCCACTTAGGGTTTCCCAAGTTGGTCAAAATTTTGACCAACGTAGGTTCAAATAAAAAAATGGAAAAGTTTGTTTGTTACTTGTTTATTTCATTTTCATCTCCATGTGCTATTGGAGATATTTGCGCTGAGCATCTAGTGCATGGCATTCATCAAAGGAAACCCTTTCTATTACCCAAAAATTTGAGCCATTGAAATGAGAATGACAAGATGAGCCTTCCTTCCTCTCCTGCTAGTCTTGGATGGTCATCAGTGGCTTATGGAGCTTTAAAGGAAATTGGACCTTTTTGTATATTAAAGAATGACACTAGACTTTCCTTGAATAAATTCTCATGGAATAGAGGTAATGATATATTAACTACTTTCATTTGAGTTTAAAATAAGCAATTTAACAATATTGGTTCTAATAATAATTTCCCAAATTTGAGTGTGTTTGATATATACACCATGCTAGAAAAACCTACTTCAAAGTGGCAACAGAGCTATCTAAATTTATCTTTGATCTATGCTTCCACACACCTTGTTGTTACCATCATCATTAGTATGACCTTTGTAGTTAGAAAATGAGGCAAACCCTATGTTGAAACAATAATAAACAACATCCTTTATACTTTAAATGATAATGCATTTGTTATGCATTTATATGTGGCTAAGGGAGTCCATCTAGACTAGTAATGGAAATCACCCATATTTCTCTCATCTCTATATCATTTCTATGTTTCCAACATGGGTTCCAAATAACTCCTACCTATGCATATAGGGAATCAACACAATAATTATCCATAGCCCCCAATCAGATTTGGCAAATTTTTATTCTTTGATTTTTCCATGTCAACATACAAACATATAAGAAGTCAACACAACACTTCCCTCTAAAATGTGCACACCTCTATAGAATGCTCCTATCAATCTCCAAGTTATCCTTCATTTAATCTTCACATTTTATTGTGATCTTAGGAAAGTGTTATTCAATTTGTTGAGTACCTCCCCCTTGTAAGCCTATGCATATATATACCCAAGATGGTATATCCTTCCTTGATCATGTCTACACACAATTATTTGAGAAATCAATGTTATTAACATTACAGTCAAGTTTGTTTATTAGTGATATATACACTTAATCAGATGGTTAGCAACTATTGAGCTTATCTTGTAGCTATAATTCAAGCTCTACCAAGTTATATAGTTGCTACCAAGTTCTAGGAACAATATTCAATGTTCATCGAGTAGTGTCTACCAAGTTGGTGATTATCAGTGTAAACTGAGTTTCATAGTGTTTACTAAGTTTCTTAGTGTAAACTAAGCCCTATAGTGATTATCAAGTTTATAGCTTTAGTACTATGAATCTAGTGTTGACAAAGATATTTAGTGTTAACCAAGTGATTCATTTTATACTGAGCTTGCAATGATTGTTTTGACTGAGCTATGCAGTGTCAACCAAGCGATTTAGTTTATATGCCAAGTTTCACAATGTTCACCAAGTCACTAGTGCTGACCAAGTTTAGACTACTTAGAAGTGATTAGTATGAATTGAGCTTCTACGTCTACTGAGAGTATGAAGATGCCAAGTGTTGAAAATGGTTGGTGAGTATCAAAACCTCACTGAGTTTATCTTCAAAACCCAAGTACCAATAGTTAGACCAACTTTGTGTATTTTGGTGAAACTTGTATTGTAGCCAAATTTGATGAATTGTAAATTGTATTGGCATATATGTAATGTATTGTATCACATCAAATACTCGAAGAATGGTATGACAATATATATATATATATATATATATATATATATATATATATATATATATATATATATATATATATATATATATATATATATATATATATATATATATAAAAGAGAAGAAGTGCAAAGTAAGAAGGCTACAAGCAGTATAAGGAGTAGTAAAGATTTATCCATCACAACAAGGTGATCATTACACTCCAAATGAATCTCATTCAATAAATCAAAGTTGTAGATCAGAGATTAGCCACTAGTTCATCCTAAGAGGTGGAAAAATTAAATTCTTTCACACGGTAGACTTAATAATCTTTTGTAAATCACTTTATTGAGTGCATATTTCATTGTATGTTTGTAAATCCTTTTGCAAGGTGGAACTAATCTTCCTTGTTGCTCCTAATAGGGAAGATCATCAAAAGTGGTCATTGTAAGCCTTAATAGGCCAACTTTATACTACAGTACTAAAGCTTGTCAGTATCATCCCCACCCTAGTTTTATTTTCTATTTGGAAGATTTCTATGTTACCATATTGTGTGTCAAAGTGTTATGAATGTTTTAATGCTTTCAATTTTTCATGCATGAAATTAAAATTAGAATACATATGAAGGATTAATTGGTGAGTTAAGATTAAGTTTTATTGGTTACTGATTCACCCCTCCCCTCTTAGCAACCTAGCCTATCTTGTATTTTCAATAATTGGTATTAGAGCATTGTCGTTCTCAAAGAAGAAGCTTAATAGCTTCAGTAAAGATTAGAGGTAATGGAGGTATTTAGACTTGATAAGGCTATTGACAATGAAAAGTTTGATTTGAAATTGGTTATTAGGCAACCTAAGAGAGAAAAGGAGAAAATTTCTCAATCCCTAAAAAGAAGAAAAGATCTTGCAATACAGATGAATTCAAGATATCCATTCAGAAAGTAATCTAGATGAAGCAATCAGAGAACTATTAGACAAGAATGGTACACTTCAAGAAGAAGTAAGAAAGTTGAGAAGAGAACAAGAAATTTAGTTAGTAGGATTGTGTGAAGTCATGGAAGAGAAAAACAAGATAAAAGAAGAGTTAAAAGGAAAGAACAATAAAATTCAGCATCTATCCCTTCAATAGGTAGACTTCATTGATCAAATTACTAATGCAAACAAAGAAATCATGAATCTAAGATCAAAGAATGAAATATTGCAAAATGATCTATACATTGAAAAGAAAACCAACAAGAGAATTATGAAATCTCAAATAGACATGGATCAATTAAATGAGAAAATCCAATAGATAGAAAGGCAAACCAGGAATTGGATATATCAAAGAAGGTGAATCATCCAAACAAGGAACTCAAAAGAATCTAAGACCTACTTGTAATCACTGTGGTAAGCTAGGTCATACATTAAATAAATGTTGGATTAATAGTAAAGCTAAATTCAATGAAAAATGCTATAATTGCAATAAGCATGGTCATAGAGATAATGAATGCAAAGAGAAACCCAAATTTGAAGGCAAATGTCACAAATGCAAGAAGCATGGGCACAAATCTTCTGAATGCAAAACCAAGATATTGAACCCAATAGAAAAAAATTTAAAAGCTATATTTGGTTGGCACTACAACACATGGTGCAGATGTCACTACTGTGGAAAATTTGGGCACATTGGAATAAATTATGTAAAACATCACACGAGGACAAGAGACACCACTAGAAGATGTTTTATTTTTTCAAAGCTTGGAAACCTTGCCAATAACTATATGAATACTAGATGAATTTAAGATTAAAAGAAAGCCAAGGCTGACAACATTAGAAAGTAGATGATATAGTAATGGATTCCAAAATCTTCTAAGAATGAAAGTTTGATCAATGAAGCACATGTCACTCAAGAATTAGGTGACTCGAACATTTTTACTTGATCTCCCACAAGGATAACTGGAACTAAGATTTTGAAGCAAAAATTTTACATCAGTTGCATTTAGCTAGAAGGAAAGATCCATATCAGCATTTAGGATGCAAAGGGATCACTATGTGTCTAAGGAATTTCTAGACCTTACCGAGATAGGGCAGGTTTCAAGACTATGTCAAGCAAGGTTGAGTGTGATGACATGAAGAAATAGAAGTCTTATTAGCCCTTTTTGTGAACATTTGTCTATAACATACTGAACTTTATCATCTTTTATTATAAATGTTTTTGAAATTTTGATGTATAAAGTATGGACATAGGGCATAAAATGATAATAGGAATTATATCTAAAAAGGGGTTCATTTTGTGGTAAAAATCTTTCTTTATGAATGTTTAATATGGGTAGATCTTCCTGCAGCTGAAGAGATTGCAAAAATTGTTAGTTGAATAATTAATGCCTTTTCTTTATAAACTAATAAATGAAAATAAATGTTTTTGGGAAGTCTTGTGTGTATTAAATGTCGATCGCAGGGATACAAGTTGAGTGGGAGTTAATAAAAAACAAACTGTAAGGGAATAGCACTAAGGTATTGATGGTATTAAAGAGAAGCATTATGACACCATTGCAGCTGGAAGACTTGGCAACAAAGTCAGAAGGGACCTATTTTAATGAATAACAAAGTGGGACTTCATAAAGTGGCTAAGCAAGGAAGCAAGCATCAAAGTGATCAGTTAAACATGCAACATACGATACTTGGATTCTTGGAAGCTATTTAAAGATAGATAAAAGAGCAGATCTAGCATTTTCTATGATCTATATTTGTGGGGAATTTAAGGGATAATTAATGTCTTTACAAATTGCACGTTTGCAATCTTAAGTTGTAACTGACTTTCCTTCATGAGGAAGTCATAGTTTTATGAGTTTTTTGTTCTTCCTTCCTTTTAAATAAGACCTCTATAAGGTTAAGTAGTGAGTAGATAGATAGAGTCAAGAGACATCTTGTTGTTCTCCTTGAGTTATTGTAAAATTGCATATTTGAATGAATACATGCCTTTGTTGAGTTTCTAAACTTTTATCTAAGCTTGTCTTCCCTTCATTCTTCTATGGGGGCCCACGTGAAAGGTGGAGTTTACTTTAGTAAGTAGGAATTAGACTCAGTTTTCTAAGTTTAGATTAGAACTGCTGTTCCTGCAACCACTGGAAATAGAATTGCTCACTGTTCCTGTAGTAGTAGGTGCATAGATGTATGGCTAAATAATTAGAATTTACTTCCAAGTATTTGATATTTGTCTTTCCTTTGGATAAACTAGATTTCCTTAATGGTTATTTCATTCAAGGTAGTAGTGACTTTTAGCAAAAACTAGAGCATATACTTTGCAGACATCATCTCAAGTTCATGCTCCCAGATTGACATTTAATGAAAATCAACATAGTACTTTGGTAGTAAGGGATGTCCAATCCTGTAACTAAAAAGGTATCATATTGATTAGACATATTTTTGGTGTTGTTGCCGGGGATGGTGTAGTCTAGTATTCACTATTGAGTCATTTAGTTTCATTTTTAACATTCTTGCATGCATAGAAGAAGAGACCATCTTGGAATATTTGTTCCCAACTTCAATCAGGAAGATCTTTTTTATCCTAAACCTAAAGAAAGAGAAGAAAGAGAAGAAATAGAAGAAGAACTATTTGAGAACGTATTTGCAGAAGTATCAAAATAAGTACAATCACCAACCATATTTGAAGAATCCTTCCATTTGAATAATCTTTTTGCTGAGCTAGAATATCAAGATAATCCATTAGCTCTAGTCATTTATTAGCCACCACTAGGACATCCACAAATGGCAGTAGCTTAGCCTACCTTTCCCTTTCCAATTCCTCCTCAGTAGGGTAATCAAAATCTGAAAAATATACCTTCAGCTGCCCTGCCTAAATTCTATTGCCTTATTACTGAAGATCTAGAAAATTTTCTCTTTGAATTTGACATGCTATGTCAAAGTTATGACTACAAAACTAATGCCCATAAGCTAAATTTTTTTCCATCAACTCTCAAAGAAGTTGCTTTGAGATGGTTCATGAGTCTAGGTGCCAATGCTATGATAGATTGGCCAACTATGAGTAACCTATTCCTTAATATATATAAGGAATATTGTAGAGGCCATGATTTGAAAGGAGATGACATTTTTAAAATGTCACAAAAGGAGGATGAGACTTTGGAGGACTAGGTTGCCCGGTTCATGTTTAACCTATAGTGCAACATATATCATCAACTGAATGAGGAGTCCCAAAAGCATCTCTTTCTAAAAGGAGTGCATGACAGGAGTATGGAAGCTTTAGACTTAATGGATGGAGGTGACATTACACAGAAGACTTGGGCTAAAATCTAGAATATTTGTTTGAACTATTCCAGAGAAACAACAAAAAAAGGACAAGGTTTGAGGGACTTACTCCAAAAAACTCCTGGGGTGGGAGTACCTAAGATAGAACTGTCAAACCTCTTGTCAGATTTCAAGCAAGACATCATTAATGATGTTGCTACACAATTGGATACCATGCAAGCATGAAGGAAGAAGGAGGATGCTGATAGTATGTTGGAGGGATATTGCCCGCATTGCAGAGAAAAGAAATGCGACTACCGATGTAAACCTATTGCTAGCTTGGAATCAAATCATGTGCCTACTAAGTTCAAGGCAATTGATGAAGATGAGGAAGTCCTCTATGTTGCTCAAAGAATGCTGTGGGCTCCAAGATTAGGTATTCCTCAAGACCCACTCCATAATTATGGTGGTAATAGTCAATGGCAATAGCAGCATGGTAATTATAATAATTGGCAGTAGCCTAACCAAGGTTGGTAGAAGCCTAACCAAGGGTGGCAGTAGCCTTAGTAGGGTTGGAAACAACCTCAATAGGGTTGGCATCAAACCTAGAACTGGTAGCAGCACTAGCATTAACCAACCTTGACTCAACCTCCTCAACAGCAAGCCTTAATGCCTCCTGTAGCCAATACAACCCCTCCAAAACAACCATAGTTACTTGCACAACCTGTACCTAATCCTAATAGTGCAAAACCTTTAGTCCAAAAAAAAAGTTATTTCATCACCCTAAATGATATACATCTATGATCTGGAATAAACCTCAGCGTAGGATAAACCCAACATTAAGGGATATTATCAAAAATGATTTGCAAAAGCTACTCAATGCCGGCTTCATATATCCTATTTCAGATAGCCAATGGGTGTCACCATTGGTTATTGTTCCCAAAAAGGGGGCGAAATGATGAGTCTACATAGATTACACAGAACTTAACTCGGGTACTAAAAATGATCATTTTCCATTGCCTTTTGTCGATCAAGTTCTTGACAATCTTGCAGGAAAAAAATACTTTTCATTCTTGGATGGGTTAAGTGGCTACAATCAAATCTAGATAGCACCAGCGGATCAGGAAAAGACCACATTCATGTGTCCATGGGGAACATTTTCTTATGCTGTCCTACCATTTGGTTTATGTAATGCACCTACAACTTTCTAAAGAGCTGTTATTAGCATTTTTTCTGACATATCTGCAGATTGTTTGGAAGTGTATATGGATGACTTCACCACATATGGACAAACATTTGAAGAAGCCAAGGAAAACTTGGACAAGGTTTTACAAAGATGTAAAGACTACAATTTGTCTTTAAATAGTGAAAAGTGCTTTATGATGATGCAAGGAGTGTTGTTGGGACACTTTATTTCCCCTAAAGGAATTGAAGCAGATCTAGCAAAAATAGAAGTCATACATACATTGGCTATACCAACTAAATTGAAAGAAGTCAAGATTTTTCTAGGACATGCGGGATATTATCAGTGTTTTATCAAAGATTTCAGTCAAATTGTAGCACCTTTATATAAATTGCTTCGAAAAGATATAAAATTTGTATGGGATTCAGAGTGTATAAAATATTTCTTGCAGCTTAAGGAAGTCCTCTCAATAGCACCAGTGCTTTGAGGACCAAATTTGGAGTTATCTTTTCACTTACACACAGATGCTTCAGATCATGCCATTGGAGCGATACTTGGCCAAAAGATAGATTCAGTAGAACATACAATTTACTATATTAGCAAAAATCTTCAAGGAGCTGAGTATAACTACACTATGATAGAGAAAGAACTGCTTGCTATAATTTATGCTCTGAATAAATTCAGACATTACATTACAAGATACCAAATATTTGTACATATAGATCACTCTGCTATCAAATATCTAATGAACAAGCCATCGATCTTTGGACGGTTGGTTCTATGGTTGTTACTAATGCAAGAATTTGACATCACCATTATTGACAAGCCAAGCAAAGAAAATGTTGTAGCTGATTTCTTGTCTTGTCTTCAAACACCTGATGATCCTGTAGCCATAGAAGATAGCTTTCTCGATGAACATCTCTTCCTTTTGTCCGCACAAAACCCTTGGTATGCTGACATTGCCAACTATCTAACTAGTAGCAAAACTCCTCCACATTTTTCTACAAAAGAAAAATGATTGGTGGTAGAAAAGAGTTTTAATTTCTCATGGATCTTAGGATTCATGTTTTATACTAGACCAGACAAGGTAACATGAAGATGTCTCAGAGAGGATGAAACATATGATGTTCTTCATGCTTGTCATGAAAAGCCCTGTGGTGGTCACTTTGCTAACAAATGGACTACATTAAAGATTCTGAATACAAGTTATTATTGGCCTACACTTCACAAGGATGCAGCTCAGTATGCAAAAAAATGTGATAAATGTCAAAGAATGGGTCAACCGACAAAAATAGGTGAAATGCCCCTGTAGCCATAGATAGTAGTAGAACCATTTGATAAAGGGGGAATTGATTTTTTTGGCCCTATTGAACCACCATCAGAAGGGAAAAGTTACATACTGGTTTGCACTGATTATGTTACTAAGTGGGCCGAAGAAAAACCCATGAAGCATCCTCATGACAATAATGTTGCAAAGTTTTTGTACGAATGTATCTTTACAAGATTTGGTGTTCCAAGAGAATTATAGTCAGATCAAGGGCCTTAGTTCACATCTAATTTGATAGCAGCACTCATGGAGGAGTATAAAACTTGACATGGCAAATCGTCTCCGTATCATCCACAGGCCAATGGACAGGTAGAAGTGACAAATAGAGAGCTAGAACATATTCTCACTAAAACAGTGTCTTTGCATCGCAAAGATTGGGTAGCTAAACTTCTTTGCATCGCAAAGATTGGGTAGCTAAACTTGGGGTGCAAGAATGCAAAATTGAGATTCAGTGTGCTAGTTTTTAGGACTTGGTCAGAGGTTCGGGTCAGTTTTTGAGGCTAGTCAACAGACCTTCTGGCACAAAAGTGACAGGTTGCAAAAAAGGATAAGATGAGTTTTGAATGACAAATTGTTGATCAATGTTGATTCTAATCATTTCAAAATGATCAATAGATCAATTCAGCTTTTCAGTTGTGTGGGAATGAAATTTTTTTAGTCGGACCCACTTGGGGGGCCCAACTAATTTCATCCGACTGAATAGAAGAGTGTAGGGAATGTACAAAGTGATTAATTGTGTCTCTATGTAAGATTGTGAGCAAGATATCACTGGAGTCATGTTAATGATAGTAGTGGAGATGGATGTAGTTCCAAATAAGATAAGGTGCTAAAGCCTTATATGGATGGTATGTGAAGATACTAGATTTTGAAGAAAATATATAACCTCGAGAAAAAAAAGTCATTCTCTAAATAAACTTTTATTGAGTATTGGAAGCCGAGACCCACTATATGGGCAATGAGATTAAAGGAGATTGTGTCTTTAGCTCTAGACGCCATCCAAGTAGAGGACACTAGTAAATTAAGAGGATGTTTTCATTTGAAGACAAATACATGTGGTGTGATACGTTCTCAACATGATAATCAACATTATAGTTTTGAACCAAAATAGTAAGTTGTATTTATATAATGTGTGAAGGCACTAAATAGAAGGCAACGTCTATAAAAGAAAAACTCAATTTGGAGGCAGGTAGCATGCCAAGGAAGAAGCAAAAAGAGTGCTCCATGCCATTAAACATAGTAGGCCCTACACAAATAAAAGGGATTCAGAACTGCAGACGAAAGATGCCACTTTTTCAATAAAGCTACAACAATGTTAAAAACAATAAACACTCACGCAGGCCATTGGAAGAAACATCCATGTTTAGGAAGAACCCAGGCACCCTATGTTAGAATGAAGAAATAGGGGTAGAACCAAGGTGTCTTCATACTTTGCTCATGCCATGATCTAGGAGCAATAAACATGAAAGTTCAAAAGGAAACTCTAGTCACGTCTCCAAACAAAGTAGTCAAAGAAAATAACAACCCACACTTTAGAGAAACTACCCACGCTTTTCTTGAAGCGATGCATAGTATCAATGGAAGAGTTTGTAGGGATGCCAGTTGGAGAAAGGAATCTGATCAAAATTAAAACCAATGCATGTTTTAAAATGCAAAAAGCCAATGCATGATAAGGAGGGCATTTTCAAAGTAAAGTCAAGCTATGAAATGATGAAGAGAGACTCCACCAACAGTCAACACATGAAGAGAGAAGCATAGGTAGCTGAGAAGAAAAAGAGAAAGCCACCTAGGAGAAGGGCCACAACTTTTAAGAAAGACCACGCAACACAAAATAGAGAGGCCACTGCAAGCAAGGCCGCTGGCCAATAAGGAAAGGCCACAGGTAGTCTAAATCCAAACATGGGACAAATTAGACAACGAAAGTAATTTAAGAAAGAATCCCCAGTGAAAAGGAAAGTTTGAAGTAAAAAATTGCAGCCACACACCTTCATAGTAGAAGCCCAGATGCATTCAACAAGGGAAAAGCCATTTAAAGTCCATTATCCCACATTCATCATGGGAGGTCTTTCTCAAATCTTTAAATACAAATCTTTACAACTATAATGTGTCTAAAGAAAGAGGTATTTTGAAAGCAATGCACATGGCGTGGGGTTGGATGATGTCAACATGGCGTGGTAGTTAGCGTTCAATTTTAAACAAACCTGTAAGAATGATGATGTGGTGCCAAAGACCCAAATTCACCTAGATGATGACACGTGTCCAGATCAGAGGGCTCTCGCTATCTCGCCAAGCGAAAGATGCACGAGAGATAACATGGTGAGATAGCGATGCTGACATGGCGACGCTGATGTGGTGGTGATGTGGAATTCCTAATGAATCACAAGGTGCCACATGGCATGAATTTTGAGGCAAGGTGATGTGGCCAATAGGTCTAGAGAGGCACCAGATAATGCCATGTGGCACATCCAATGATTCTTGTTATCTCGCTAACCAAAGTTGCTCCCCAGTTAAGCATGGCAAAGTAGCAAGAAGATGACACGTGGTAGTGGGTCTCATGTTCGATGATGTGGTAAATGATGCACAGGTTTGAGCCAATCAAAAGATGCCATGTGGCACTTGGTCAAACTAGGTTCGACCTTAGATTCAAAAGGCAATAAAAAATTTGAAAGTGATAAAAAATAATAATTTTTTATCATTTTCTAAAAGGAATGCACGTTCATTTTTTTTTTTCAAATCAAATAGGGGTCACATATCTTAAATTTAAGAGGGCTTAAATATAAAGTTAAAACTTTAGAAGGTTTTTAAATTTTTGAAAATTCAGAATTTCAAATTGTAGACCTTGAGTTGTTATAGCATGGGAGTCGTTTTCATTTCAACTTTCTAGGGGTTTCCAAGAGGCTAGATATGCCTTATCATATACCATCAAAATCGTGGGAATCTAAATTTTTTGATTTCAAAGTCAATTTTTACACAAGAAGCTATCTATTTGAATTACATGAGGTTTTCTCTCAGGTACCAAAATTCCAACTGTATTCAGGTATGAAAGTTTAGAATTGTTTCCTAGCATGGTGATGACCTGAATATAGTTAAAAGGTAGTGAAAGTACAGTTTGGGTCAAATTTTGAACATATTCACTCAGTGAAAACCAAATTTCACTAGCATTCTCATAAGGTGGTTAAGATATTTTGGTGACTCACACAGATTTCATCATTTAGAAAAGGATATTTTGCAAGTTTGTTATAGAAAATGATGAAATAAGATCAGATCAAAAATGGGAAGAAAGAAGAGAGATGTTTTTTTTCAGCTGAGAAAGATTGAATTCCAAGTGGACAAGTGGCAGTTACATATCAAATTTGGGAATTCATTTTGTCTATATCATTCTTTCTTTTTGTCATTTGAAGGGTTTCAGTTTTTGTGTTTGAGAAACTAGTAGGTTCCAGTTATGGGAAGAAAATTTGCACATTACTGTGAGACCTTATTCTAGTTCTAGTTTTGATGTTTTTCCTTGACTGTGATACCATACTTTAGCATATTTATTTCATGTGAACAACAGTAGTGCAAATAATACAGCAAGTTCTGATGTGTTAGGTGTTTTTCATGTTTCAATTTTATGCATTTGAATGTATAGTTTCAAGGAAATGAATACATACGAGCAACAATTTCACTAGTTTTATTTTGGTTCTTGTCTCCTATCTTAGCAATCTATAAATCTTGTGTGGTCTTGGAAAAAAGATCTAAGATCCATTTGCATCCCCTTTAGGTTGTATGTTTGATGTATTTTGCTATTGGACCAAAGGGCCAAGTAAATGCTTGATATGCTTAAACAAGGTTACTGGTTATTTGAGAAAGATATTTTGTGAGAATGAGACCTAAATGAACACTGATGTCTAAATCACAAGGTGGTTAGAAAGATCTAATATTTGGGTATATGAAATATTTCCTAATGTCACAAATGTATGTTTTGAATTCATGGAATTGCCCAATGAATTAGGCACTGATCAGTTGTAGGATCACTTGTTATACTGTTGCATATTTGAGGTTGTGTTGAATCAACATCATTAATCAAATGATCTTTAATTTTTATGTTGAAGAGCTATAATAGAATGCCCTCACTCAGCTTCTGAGATTCATAGATCTGCATTTAACTACTATAGATGGATGTTATTTCATGAGTTATTAGGAGAAATAAGGGTTTTATCTACTTTACATTAGATTCAGTGTATGCTTTGATAAGTGGTACCATGTAAAGAATCTATAGGTCCACTCACCTAGGTTTTGCAGAGCCTAAAAAAGAAGAAGGGTCATGCCTTATAGTTGGCCTGGTATCTGAATGGGCATGTTGAAAATGGGAGTTAGCTGCCCCTAGATGTGTTTTGTTCTCATCAGAGTAATTGAAAATTGGTAACGTTTTCAAACACCAACATTACCAACAATTTCAATGGGAAAAAGTAAACTGGGACCTAGACAGGGAGCAATTGCTCAAAATTATCAGGGAACAAGTACAATAAATTGAAGAGAAGGATAGTGAAATTATGGTCCTACAGCAACGTGTCATGAAGATTAAAGAGCTCATTCTAGACACACTGTTCCTAAAGGAGAAAATGATTAATTTTCAATTGTCTCAAATTACTCAAGGGTTGAAACCTTCCTTACACACTCCCCAGTAATTTTATGCAGCATTCAAATTAGTTTTGATGACTCTATAGAATCTCCTTTGTGAGTTATATGTTCATAATCTTGTTTTTCTAGATAATAAAGATTGGAATTCATTTTTATATGTGGGAGATGTACAGTTTAGCGCCGTTATGTCATGGATGCAGAATGAGATTACTCGAGAGAACCAGGATGTTCCTTATAGGGAAAAGGAAATGTTTGAACCATTGTAAATTCGGCCAAAGGTACAAAACACTCATAGAGTATTCTTTGATTGGCTTTCTGTTAACAATAACCAAAGTGCTATTGCCAAAATACACCCTGTTCATGAACAAGCATTCTTGGATTGGGAGCAACATTGTTCTATAAATGCCCCTGATGCTACACAAGCCTCCCTTCAAAGATGGATCCAATTTCCAGAAGATCTGAAAACAAGGGAGTTGCACTCTCCCCATAATCCAGAGTTAGCCATCAGCAGGATGCCCAAGTATCTGGTGTTAGGTAGAAGTCAGAAAAATTATTGGGCACCTCTTTGTTTCCAACTACCAATACTCTTGCATCCTATGCTTGGAAAGTATGATTCATTTGCTGAATATAACATGATTGCTGAAGAATAAAAATGGGAAAGGTTGAAACAGAATCATGGATATTTTAATTATAGAGCTCATGAATCAGGGGAGAAAATCGTTAATGATCTCAGGCTGCGGATGAGGATTAGAAACCTATAGATGCTGAAGGGACCAGCCTCAAGAAGGTTGGGGGGAAAAATGATGACATGAAGAAATAGAAGTCTTATTAGCCCTTTTTCTGAATATTTGTCTATAACATACTGAACTTTATCATCTTTTAGTATAAATGTTTTTGAACTTTGATGTATAAAGTATGGACATAGGGCATAAAATGATAATAGGAATTATATCTAAAAAGGGGTTCATTTTGTGGAAAAATATTTCTTCATGAATGTTTGATATGGGTAGATCTTCTTGTAGCTGAAGAGACTGCAAAAACTATTAGTTGAATAATTAATGCCTTTTCTTTATAAACTAATAAATGAAAATAAATGTTTGTGGGAAGTCTTGTGTGTATTAAATGTTGATTGTAGGGATACAAGTTGAGTGGGAGTTAATAAAAAACAAACTATGAGGGAATAGTGCTAAGGCATTGATGGTATTAAACAAAAGCGTTATGACACCATTGCAACTGGAAGACTTAGCGGCAAAGTTAGAAGGGACCTATTTTAATGAATAACAAAGTGCGACCTGATAAAGTGGCTAAGCAAGGAAGAAAGCATCAAAGTGATTAGTTAAACATGCAACATACGATACTTGGATTCCTAGAAGTTGTTTAAAGATAGATAAAAGAGCAGATCTAGCATTTGCTATGATCTATATTTGTGGGGAATTTAAGGGATAATTATTGTCTTTAAAAATTGCATGTTTGCAGTCTTAAGTTGTAACTAACTTTCCTTCATGAGAAAGTCATAGTTTTAGGATTTTTTTGTTCTTCCTTCCTTTTAAATAATACCTCATCTGTATCTATAAGGTTAAGTAGTGAGTAGATAGACAGAGTCGAGAGACATCTTGTTGTTCTCCTCGAGTTATTGTAAAATTGCATATTTGAATGAATACATGCCTTCATTGAGTTTATACACTTTTAGCTGAGCTTGTCTTCCCTTCATTCTTTTGTGGGGGCCCACGTAGAAGGTGGAGTTTACTTTAGTAAGTAGAAGTTAGACTCAATTTTCTAAGTTTAGATTAGAACTGCTATTCCTGCAACCACTAGAAATAGAACTAGTCACTGTTCCTGCAGCAATAGATGCATAGATGTATGGCTAAGTAATTAGAATTTTCTTCCAAGTATTTGATAGTTGTCCTTCCTTTGGATAAAATAGATTTCCTTAATGGTTATTGCATTAAAGGTAGTAGTGACTTTTAGCAAAAACTAGAGCATATACTTTGCAAACATCATCTCAAGTTCACACTCCTGGATTGACATTTAAGGAAAATCAACATAGTACTTTGGTAGTAAGGGATGTACAATCCTGCAACTAAAAAGGTATTATATTGATTAGATAGAGTGTGACTAAGTCATTGTGTGAACATCGAGTCATGAATGACTTTTCCTAGTAATTAGATCAAACCAAGTGGAAGATAGTCTATCATCAAGCAAAGAAAACATACAAAGCATTTATGGCAATTGGAAAGTAAACTTTTTTAAAAAGGATGAAATTAAATTCATTTGTTACCGTGAATTTTCAAAGAGCTACATGAGAAGAGTGATTTTTGTGAATCCATGTGATCTGTGTGATTTGTTGTCAAAGTTTTTCATACTTTTTGTAAACCCTACTAAGCATGGTATCCTCTAGTAGCAAAGCCAAGAAGGGGTTCGAGATGTTTATCCAAGGAGTTGAGTGGAAAGCTCCATTCTTCAAGTTAATTCTAACAATTGTAGAAATGCTTGATCCAACCAGAGCTCAATCATAGATTGCACCAAAGGTACTAATATTTAATAATATTCACTCACATTTTTTTTGTTCAATTCCAATTCAAGACATTGGAGCCCTAGAAATGTATGAAACTTTGGAAAAGTTGTGTGTGAATGGTGCATTGAAACCCAAGCATCAATACTTTGAGACCAAGGGTTTAATCCACATTCCACACATGCCATGAGAATTTTAGATAAAATGGATAAGATTTATCATTAGCCATGTACATAATGTGTAGCTATGGTTGGAGTAGCCTATTCTCATAACAAAGAAAATGATTCATCAAATCACATGGCTCACAATATTGACCAAGGGAAAAATTACCAAAACCCTATGTTGGGTAGAACTGGAAAAGAAAACTCTTGCCAAATGTGATGGAAGAGGTATAAAGATTAATTGTGTATTTGACATGGAGCTAAAGTTTGGAATTCATGTAATTGAACATAAAATATATAGCTCTAGTCATCTTAACATTGTATCATGTGAGGCAGTTGATCTTGCTCTCAAGATGGTGAACAGGGATAACTTTAGTGGAAAATCTTCACCTTTTGGCGATTTCATCTAACAATTCAATCATAATTTAGTGAATAGTGTATGCAATGCAGGTCAACTACATCATCAGATATTTATTAGATTTAGGTCCAAAACTCAGGGTAGTTGGCCATTAGTTATCACATCATTGGTCAAAAATATTAGTCTAGTTGCCAATGCAATATACATTTTGGATACATTTATTTTAAACATATTGCCAACCTTTGCATGTTATTTCTTATTGGCCCATGTTCTTTTCCATTACTACAAACAAATAATTTTCCCTTGGGTTGGGTGTTGCCAACCATTTCATTGACATGTGTCAATCACTAACTCCGTTTAGGGCTTGCATAGGAAGGTGCATTTTGCCTGCATTTGACATTCCCACTTTTTAATCCCTCCTAAGTCACCAACCTAGATTGGACAATAAGATATTATTATTCTACACAATTTTTTATTTTTTGGTCTGGAGACTGACATTTCTTATTGCTTCCAAAATTTTAGAGTGCTGAGTGCATTGGCCATTGACTTGTGGACCCTAGTTATTGTAAAAGGCAAGTGATTTTTAATTTATTTTTTATGTCAATAGTGGTACTGGTTATTTTTTTAGTTTTACTATCTAGTGTCCATTGGTCACTAGATCTCATATGCTAAGATAGCCTATAGGTTTGTGACTTATATTAGGTAGTACCATAGACTATAGTACCGTAGTAGTAGTACCCCTTTTTTTAAGAATGAATCATATTATTGTTATTATATGTAGTCTAAGTAGTTGAGTCTTTTGTTCAACAACTAAGTTGATATTTTTTTGTAGCCTTTATCAGTTTTTCAAGTCAAACAAGAGGGTTAATAGTGGTTCTAATAGGATCCCTGAAAGCTAAGAGAGGCCACCATTACCAAAACACAGAACCATAGTGACATATTTGGGTGGTGAAAATGTTGACAACCTACAAGATTCACAAGTTAGATCTCCAGTGGTTATTGAAAAAGGAAATTCATCACAAGTTGGACCCTCAAACCGTATTGAAGTTCAAGTTGGTGAACCTAATATCTTAGTCAAGGATGAACTTGAACAAGATTTGGAGGAACTTACCTTGAGTAGGGAGACACAAATTGAGATTATAGAGTTGGAGTCGGTCTTAGACTAGTCAGGTGAGAAAACCAAAACTGATTCCATAAATCGTGTTCATGCACAAAAGGGGATCGACGGAAGATTAATCTCGTTGAGATCGGTCCAAAAGGAATTTTTAGTTAGAATGGGTGAAAAAGTACTAGTTCATTGAAATAGTGCCCAATCCAATTGATGGTGAGCCTCCTGCAAAATATAGATGTAAGATTTGCACAGAGATAACAAAGAAGGAGAAGAGGTTGCAGCTTAAAATTGATACCATAGAAGAGGATGTTGGTAAAGTTTACAAGAAGGAAACTATAGATGGAGTTGAAAAATCTATGCTAAGTTGGAAAACAAAGAAGAACCCTCTACATATCAGGAATGTTAAAATATATGAGTTACACCAGTAATTACAGGAGAAGCGTTCTATATTAAAAAGGTTCCATTGAGGATTTTATTAGGAAAGCAATGAAAGTGCAAAATATGGGAAAAGTAGTTCAATTAAGTGTGGTGTTTTATATATTTAAAAGAGGACATCTTATGATGGACTACCCTTCAATTCCTACCTTATTGCACTTTTTGAAAACTCGAAACTATCCGTATAGTCACTGGTCAGTAAACAATGGGTGGGAATGGTCTAGATGTCTTGCACAAGTTGAAAAAGAAGATATGAAGGACAAAATTAAAGACTCTAATTTCATTGCATTATCTCTAGATGAAGTTATAGCAATTGATAATACTTCATGGGCGTGCATGCATGTTTATTATATAAATAATCTTTGTCATCAACCATTTCTACTATTTGTTGCTAAATTAAATCGTAGTGCGACAACTGAAAATTTATGTGAATTATTAAAGACTACTCTAATTGAATCTAGAGGTTTGGATAGCATGGAGATTGCCAAAAAGTTGTTGTATGTTGGAGTGAATGGAGCTTTGTTTATGCAAGGTCATAAAGGTGGTCTTTGCAAAAAGTTCATGAATGATTTGGCACCCTACACTATTCCCATTCATTGCATGTCCCATCGAATGAATCTAGCTTTTGGAATTGTCAACAATTTTGGTTGTGTAAGTAAAATGGAATCTCTAATCAAAGAGATTTACCAATACTTTTGTCGAAGTCCAAATTAATTCCAAGAATTTCAACACTTTGCTGAAGGACTTACTGATGGGAAGAAGCTTCTTAAAGACAATGATACTAGATGGATCTCTTGGGATGGATTGGCACATCGAGTAATGTCTAAATACCCATCATTGCTTGGACTAATCCACTTTGTGCGAGATAGATTCCCTCGGCTATATTCAAGCCTAACTAATGTTAAGGTACTCTTAACTTTAGTAGCTATTCTCCCCATGCTACAAGACATGAGAAATATTATAAAAAAGGTTCAACAAAGAGCTATGTACATTGCATAGTATAATAAGCTGCATAAAATGACATGTAGTAGCTTGGATACTCTCTATCGATTAATACCATTAGATGAAACAAAGTTTGCAAAGTGGTTAGAAATCTCAGATTTGAACAATCCTGCAAACTTTTTACATATCGATGCAAATGATGAGGTATATGAAAGGGTACATGGAGTTGACATACCAATGTAGTAATATGCCCACGTCAACCCTGACTCCAACCCCAACGAAGCAAGAAGTGAAGTTGAATTAGTACCAAAGAAGGTACTTTCATGTGTTACAAGTGAAGACTTCAAGAAGATCAAAGAATCTGTGCTTGACTCTATCAATCAAGTTTTCTATAGTCTTTCATCAAAAATCAGATATATAATTCCCTCCAGAGGAACTACTCGAAGCAATGTCAATTATTTTTCCACAATATTGGTCTCTAAACTATTCGACTGATTTTTGAAGAAGAATGATAGCTTTGATTTAGCATTTTTGCAAACCTAAAGTAATCAATGGAGTCACTATAAATGGAATTTTAGATGAATCTTGACTAAGAGATCAATCATATTCTTTTGCAAACATAATGAGGGAACAATATGCTCTTATGGAGAACCCGAATGAAGAGGGAGTGGTAACAAAGCTTTGGAAAAACCTTGGTGAGAGCAATCAGTTGAGAGAGGCAATACCAAAATATTTCAAGCTTATTGATTTATGTTTGAAAATGATATTGGGTTTAGTGGAGGATGAGAGAGTTTTTAGTACTTTGAGCTTCCTAAAGTCAAAGGTTAGAAAAAAATTAGACAAAAATTTGGATAGTTGTCTGAGGCTCTATAATTCTAGGTATGAGGTAGAAAATTTCCCTTATGATAGGGCTATCAGCATTTGGAGAAACCAATGTCAAAGAAGAGGGATTGCCAACATTTCAAACCCAAGTGGCAGTGGCACTAGTAGTGGCAGTGGCAGTGGTTCATATCTTGATATTGGAAGCAATGAAGATGATGTTGACTTTGGTATGCATAGTGAGTCTGACACTGACAATGAATCTAAAGAAAACACAATTAACAATGAAATGTTGTATGCAATAAATGAGGAGGATTTTGATGATAGTGATGCTGAGCTAGTCCAGGCAAAATGATAACTATAGTAGTGTCTCAACCTCGAGTTCTAACTTCTACGTGAGTCAAGTAGTAGGCTAGTAGCTTTGATCTATGTCTCTACCTACTAATTAATTATATAACATGTCTGTAGAAGTTAATTTATAGCCTTCATTCGCCATCCTTTATGGATGCTTTAATTATTATTTTTTGAACATGTTGATGTTACAAACTTACATGTTGAGATTTTCATTGATTGTATTTTTTTAACATGTTGAGATTTTCATTGATTCTAGTTTCTTTAAGAAATTGAAACATAATGCATTTAACAGAATAAGCTCTATTTAAAAAAAAATGTACTATAATTTATAATTATAAATCAGCCTGCAACATAATAAATTTAACAATTGTCAATTACAAACAATTACAACCCTTTGCAAATAACTCAATGTCAAATTGAAATGACCTTGAATTCTCTTTTGTAGATATAAGAGAGCAACAATAGTTGTAGTTCAGTTTGTAATTGTATATATAATTAGATTATTACTACATAATATATTATGTGTATACAACATAGTTCAAAGAATCATGACGATTCACATGATTCAACGATTTGATTCAAGATTCGATTTGAGCTTGCTAATTCTGATTCTTGTTACTTTGGTACTATACAATCACATTGCTAATTGTACAATGTTTTCAAGTATTAGGACTAGGGAAATTTTTTCCATCTACTTTATGTAGTAATAGTATGCCAATTTTTGGCTGCCCAACTATCCTGATATGCTAGGTTTTGATTCTTGTAACAATTAACATTAAAGAAAATTCAAATTAAATCCAAAATTTGAAATTAAAGAGAAACAAGTAACAAAATGATTATAGTACTATCACTTACTAAGTTGTTACTTCTTAGTGGAATTAGCTATGAGTCATGACTGCCAATGACAACAATAGTAATAGATCAGTTTGAGAGGATGACCCACCTTCAAAGAATTTCTTTAGGGCTCTCCATTCTGCATCATTTGGAAGCTCCATTTTTTTGAGGTTGTAGCTAAATAGTTGTAACCTCATCAAAAATAAATACTTCTAAGAGATATTTTTACATGAATCAAGGAATTTATCTACAATTTCATTCATTGTTGACAATGGTTTGATGCAACTTGAAATTCTTTCTAGAGTGGTTTCCTCAGGCAAGTTGCCTAAATCATAATTCATGCTATCCTGCAACCTTTTCATGTAATTTTCTTTTCTAATGAATCTGCCATTTGAGTCGGTTGGATTTGGTAATCTAGCAGTCAACAAGTTCAGTATGATGTTATTCATCTTCATCAATTCTTTGGAAGTAGATTTGAGAGCTTCACCTATTTCCGTTACTTGTTCATAATGGTGACCAACTTCAATTGTCATTATAGAGGCATCCAAGAGGTTGTTTATTCCATGATTTTCCAAATCTCTATCACTGGATCTCTTTACTTTATTCAAAATTTGGTTAGAAAGATTTTTTAAGGAATTGGTGAAGATTTGTCTTTTACCCAAAATATCACTTTTTACATTTTCAAAGACAAGTCTAAGATTGTTATTTAAATCAATCCATTCAACAAACTATCATTTTTCTTCATTATTTTGTCCCAATTTTCTTGTTTGATAAGCTTAACCATGTTTTTTTATAGTATCTTTCACATGATGGTCTTCAAAAGAGGTCATTCTATTTTCTGCCATTACATTCTCCATCTTTTTCTTCATTTCAGACATCTCTTTTTCACTCTTTTTCTATATTTCTTCTAGTTGCTCTTGCCAATTAGTTGCTCTCTTCCTCTCATCCTCCAATTTCTTCTTCAAATCTTGGATTTTGTTTGCAATAGTTATCTCTTTTTTCTTCTCATCCTCAAGTTCCCTTTTCAAATCATGGATTATCTTTGTAGTGGACTCCTCCTTTTTCTTCATATTGTCCAATTCCTTCTTCAAATCATGGATTCTTTGAGTAGAGTTAGTAGACTCCTCTTTCTTTGCATTCTCCAATTCCTTTCTCAAATCGAGGATTTTCTTTGTAGATGACTCCTCTTTTTTCTTTGCATTCTTCAATTCCCTCCTCATGTGGTGGATTGTGTTAGTGCTTGTAGTAGTACTAGACTCTATTTTCTTCACATTCTCCAATTCCTTCTCTAAATTATTGATAGTTTTTGCAGTTGACTCCTCTTTTTGTTTGATATTCTCCAATTGCTTATTCAAATTGTCGATTGTTTTTGCACTAGACTCCTCTTTTTTCTTCTCATTCCCCAATTTCTTTTGCAACTTAAAAACCATATTTACCCTAGACACTGAATGTTTCTTTTTCATTCTCCAATTCAGTCTTCAAAATATTATTTTCCTTGACAATATAGTCTAGGTTAGTTTTTAATTTATTGTTGACTTGTGCACTACTCTCTATAGCCTTGAACAACTATGCATTAGAGGTTTGTTCATGCTGAAGTCTTTTTTGGCACTCATCCAATTCTTCAGTCAATTTTTGCACTTGTTCATTCATCTTTTCTTGCTAGACAATTGCTTCTGTAGGAGAAGATTTCTTTATTGCCTACTACTTTCTCCTTCACCTTCACATTATCAAGGTATACCTATAAATTTTCTATTTTATTTGTAAGCCTTTTGTTTTCCCTCTCCACTTTCAAAAATGTAGAGTAGACTATTTTGTTGCTCTCTTTTGATATATTGATTTTGTCAATATTTTTCACTTTTGACAAATCTATTTGAAGACTGGTAACTTGTATATTGTTAGGATTTGTTACATTTTGTGGTGGATTATTATCTCTAGCTAGGGGCATAACAGCCATGAAGTTCATCATTTCAATGTTTGGATCATATGTTAGAAATATTCTGTTAGTAGATCCCCGACATTCAGCAACTATGTCACTTTTCAAAGTCTTCATAATTTGCCTATTTCTTTCGCTTGTCTCTTCAAACTTTGATGCAAACTTGTTCAAACTAAAATATAGGTTTGTTGACACAATTAAGTGTTTGAAAGGTGAATTATCAGTTCTATCCTTGTGTGCTCCTCTAATTCCAGTTAAACTTACTCCACCTACAATTGTATTTTGAGGATTGCCAACAGATTGAAGATGGTCCATTCCAAATCTTAGCATTTTAGGACTATTTTTTGAGTTTTGTACAGAAGCCACTAGTGCATACATATGTGAAGTAACCATTGACATTGCTGGTAGTGTAATTGTCATAACTTTTTGATTTTTTGCACAAGGTTCATCCATGCTAGTGCCAGTGGGATCAACTACAACTAGATTCAAAGATTTAACAAATAATGTTTTGGTATGATCTTCAAAAGTAGAGGCATAATGTTTTTTTCCCTTTCTAAATGAATCATCTTCATTCTTAGAGAGTCCAATGATTAGTTTATATCCTATTTTGGGTGGGTTTGGTACTGGAACTAGATTCCAAATCCCTTCACCACTTGCACCAATGGGCCCTATACCTGCATAACCCATTTTTTGTATCATAGTTGCCCCTCTACTATACATTTGTTTAACAAAATCACTAATTTGAAGTTTAACAATATCTCTACCCCTAGTTGACCTGGAATCCTGAATATCTTGAATCTCAGCATCAGACTCAAGGTCCTTTTGCCTTTCATTATCACTGTCATTGCAAAAATCATATAGTAGAGTTGGATGCTCTTTATTCCAATAATTGATGAAAATTTCATCCTCCTCAATTTCATAAAAACCAACTAATGTCTTTGGTTCACCCAAATTTTGCCTCATTTTTCAAAAATTAATCATCTTGGTTTGACACCACATTTTAGCTGTGCATGCCTCTTTAATTTCTTTCGGCATAGACTTCTTAGAAGGTTGAGATGCTTTCTTGTAGAAATTTAAGTATGTCAGAGGCTCTGATTTGTGCAATGTCATAATTTCGAATGAAAATTCTTGCATTGAAATATTATTCTCTGTTGCATGTTTCTCCATCTCTTTCTTAACCTCATCCCATGAATCCTTGTTTTTAAACTTTTCTATTAATGACATCTCTTGATGTTGATATTCGCTCACAGAGTTCTCATTAGCAATAAGTCTCATTTTTATTATGTTTAGTGGATCATAATTCCAGTGACTAACAAAATCAAAGCGAAAAAAAGTTACCAATTCATTTGCTTGTTTGAAAGCCTTTCTCTCAAATGTGAGGCCTCCAATTGCGAAAGGCAAGGAAGGAAATATCATTTTCTTTTTTTGTTGACTAAAAAATTCATCTGCATTCTCCATCTATCATATATATTCTAGTGCAAAAACTCTTTTTGTAACTTGAATTGGAAGTTTATAGGGTTCAACCACTAAACCATAAAACCTTAAGATAGTGTACTCTTCCATGAAGAACTAGTCAACCAATTGAATCTAACTTCCTAGTTGAATGAAATCTTTACAAGACATAGGCAATCTAGGCATCAAAGTGCCTATAATTTTTTAGTAAATAAGTGCCAAAAAGAAATCTACAAAATGGCTGTAGTTTTTATTTGTAGCAGTCATTCTCATCTTATGTGTCCACTGATATACTAGACTTGGAGTCTCTGATTTCTTTTGGGTTCTCTCATCAAACTTATAGACCTCAATATCAAGCTTGTTGTTCTCTATCTCAAATATTGAGCAATTCTTTGCTAAAAGAAGGTAGCACAAGTAACTTGTGAACCTAAATGTCTTGGTCTTGCCTATAGTTGTATTTTGTTTAATCATCAGTAATTGTTGTTACATAGATTCAACAATTTGCTGAACAAAATTATATCTTACATCTACCTACTCAACTAATTGACCTTGACAATGGATATTATAAATAATTTCAAAAACATTGGCCCCCACTTCCTTGTTACTATCCAATCCTAGACAAAATGATAACAAAGAAATAGTATTTTGAACCCATGGCACAAAAATATCATACCGATAAGGAGGCTTATGGTCTATGTCCAATGTAACACTAGTAGAACTAGAAGACTTTGAGTTTATTAAACCCTTAATAAATGAATCTTGAAAAACTCTTTCTATTTTGTCATAAGCTCATGCTAGTTTATCCAAGTCAATGCACTCATTAGAACTTTCTAGTTTAGACCCTAGCCCTAGGTCTAACAGAGTGAAAAATTCACTCTCAGTTATGGATAAAATTTCCTCCTAAGTGTTTTTCTTTACAACTTCCTTTTTATTTTCATCATAATTCTGAGCACATAACATTACAATTTTAGGGCAAAGGAATACTTCAGGTACAACAAGGTTTGCTAATCTAGTAACTAGAGTAGCTAGTTTATTTGTATGTGCACCAATACTATTGTTATATTTGTAATAATTTCTCCCCTTCTGTGGATCTTTCCACTTATTAAACAATGAATGTCTAATTCTCATGATTTCTAAATCTCTATGGATAATAGAATACAAAATATCATGAAATTCATCGGTGAAACTTGAGGTTTGTAGCACTTCCCTGAGTTCTATAATGTGTTTCTTTTCCTTTATGCTTGCACTCATACAAGAGGTTTTTGACTTTGTTTTGCCCATGCTTGCTACTGGTTATTACACAAAATTCTTCTCTAGGCCCTATTTATAATAATTGAGAAGTGTAAACCTAAGACAGTTAAAATCAAGATTTCTATTGCTGCAAATTGCAATGAAAAAAGTTTTTTAAAATTTAAATACCCAAAATCGAGATTGGATAATTGGTGTTGTTGTCTGATACTCAAGTTTCACACTTTCAGTCTTTCGAACACAAAATGGAATTCTGCCAGTTTGAGAAAATTTGAAATTTGAAAACCTTACTGATGTATCAAACTCTAAAAAATAATAAACATATAGGGTAGGGTTAATAGTTAAAAAGAAAGTATTAAGTAATTAATGGTTTTAGGTACTTTATTAATAGCATGTACAATGTACATGTAAATGACATAAATAGTCAAGACTCAATAATTTAGTAATGTACATAACAATAATAAAAATTTAAAAAAACAAAAAAAATTATTACATTGATATAAATTTGAATAAATTTGTTCATTTTAAATAAATAAATTAATAAAAATAGAACTTAATTATTGATGATTCGATATAATTTTTGGGTGAATTTGTGGAGTGATACCATCACGCATCCGTCAATCATGACATCGTGACACTTGTCGAGGACATGTGTCACAATTCCAGATGAATCTAGGCACTTGAGAGAGCATTCTCCAAATCGGCCCAAAATTCATCTCGAGCCATCAATCTTTCCTTTTTTCAATGGCAAAGATTTCAATTTTAGGGTAGAATCTTCTAGCACACGTGTCATGATTTTGAGTTAATTTAATTATTGATATTCAATGAAGATATATTAAACTTTATAAAATAAAATTGGTACAAGATATGAAACAAGTGCCACTAGTACTTGCCTTTAGTTTTTATATAAATCTAATTTAAACTTAATAAATTTATTATAATATATAAAATATTTTAATTAATAAAAATATAATATATTTTTTTTTTGTAAATTTGTAATGATGTTAATTTAAATTTAAATTTTACTCATAAATATATTATATAATCATTGATATATATGTGCTATGACATATATATCATATGGTTATAATTTTATTATAAATAATTATATTATATGTTCTGTTATATAATAAATAATTATAAATAAAAATAATAATATTTTTATAATAATAAATCTTAAATGATTATATAATATAAGTGATATTATTTTTAATTGAATGACAAAAAGATATATTATAATTTATAAAAAAATATATTATTACAATATAAAATAGTAAACCAATGCACTTACATTAAAAAAATAAAAATATTAACATTAATGAATCACATTGAAAATGAAAGCCCTAAGCCTAGTAGCTACTGACAAGTACTAATAATTATTAATAAATTATAAATGTTATATTTTTATTCATATTTATTATTTAGTTTCAAAATAAAAATGTAATATAGTTTAATTATCTATAAATTATTAACATATATTGATAATTGTGATAATTGTTTATAAACATAATTATTAATAATAATATTAACTGAGACTTTCGATTGGCAATGATTGGACATGTGTCAGGATTCTGGATGAATCTAGGCACATGGGAAAGCATTCCCTAAATTGGCCCGAAATTCATCTCGAGTCGTCGATCTTTCTTTTAGTCAACAGTCAAGATTTCAATTTTCAGGTAGAATCTTGTAGTACACATGTTCTGAATTTGGGTTAATTTAATTATTGATTAAAATATTTTAATTAATAAAAATGTAATATAATTATATTTTTTGTAATGATGTTAATTTAAATTTAAATTTTATTCATAAATATATTATATAATCATTGATATATATGTTCTATTACATATATATCATATGGTTATAATTATATTATATTATAAATAATTATATTATATGTTCTATTATATAATAAATAATTATAAATAAAAATAATAATATTTTTATAATAATAAAAAATCTTAAATGATTATATAATATAAGTAATATTATTTCTAATTGAATGATAAAAAAAATATATTATAATTTATGAAAAAATACATTATTACAATATAAAATATAAACCAATGTAGTTACATTAAAAAAAAAAAAATATTAACCGAGTCTTTCGATTGGCAATGATCGGACACGTGTCACAATTTCAGATGAATCTAAGCATATGGGAAAGCATTTTCCAAATCAACCTGAAATTCATCTCGGGTCGTTGATCCTTCTTTTATGCAACGGTCGAGATTTTGGGTAGAATCTATTATTGAAAAAAAAAAACTATTATAATAGTTTTAATATGTAAATAAAAGATTTTCTTTTCTATTAGAGAATTGATTTTCTTTTCTATCATAACTATAAGCTTTTTATTGTAAAGATGATATGAAAAATTCAATGAAGATATATTAAATTTTATAAAATAAAATTGGTGCAAGATATCATGAATTAATAATAATAATAATATAAATAAAATAATTACAATTTAAAAATATAATTTCAAATGCTATATTTTTATTCATATTTATTAGTTAGTTTCAAAATTAAAATATAATATAGCTAAAATATCTATAAATTATTAAAATTTAACATATATTAAAAATTGTGATAATTGTTTATAAACTATTCTTCATCATTTAAAAGATTTCATAATGAAAAAAAGTTAGTAATAGGTGACAAGTTAGGTATGAAATAAAAATTTGACACATAAATTATCAAAATTATATTTAACTTTGTTAAGGTTATAATCTACTATTAATCTTTAGTTTTCTTTGAAGCTCCATTTGTTTTAGCCAATCAGATTAAACAAAAATAATTAATTATTAACAATTAACTATTTTTAACAAAGTCACAGACTAACAGTAACATTTCAACAGTGCATTGAGAATCAAGATGCCAAAAAAAAACTTACAAAGTTATAGAGTAACAAGAACAATGATTTGAGAAGCCAAAAATTATTGTTTTCATTGATAATATTTTAGACTGTACAAAGTACATAGTACTGATTCATATTTCATAGCATAGATATTCAAAATAGCTAATGAAATCAACCTGGTTTTACTATTTTGTAATTTATGAAAAAGGGCAAGGCCTAATCCAAAGAAAAATTAAAAATACAGATATCTTTAAAACATTTTTTTGCCCTAAGGGCAATGGGTAAGGAAACAAGTTACAATATTTAGAAAAAGGGTTGAGGAAATAGGGAACCAAGGAACCAAGGAGGTTGGAAGCATGAGTGGGTTGAGGGGCTAAGAATTTGAAGCCTTTAATCAGAAAGGTCTTCAAGTCCATATGTGAGGAATTTGTTGGAGAAGATGATATCGCTGAACTTGTCGAGCCATGTGAAGTTAGTCTCACTGACATCGTCCAACAAAAACCATTGGCACAGAAAATCCTTTCGAGCTGCACCCACTTCTGATGGTGAGTCAATTGCCATTTGTTCATGTCGAGCAAGAAAGGATGCTTATGTATAATGCACCCTATGCCTTCCTCCCAACACTTGTCTACTACATTTGCAAAAGGGATGCCAATGCTTGACCCCAGTATCTGCTCAGCCAATACAAGAATTTTGAGATCATCTTCTAAAAATGTTTCCTTAAAAATGTTATGCAGAAGCATCAACATGTCTATTTGACTACCCCCAAGGTTGAGAAGAGACGGGAGGAAGCGAGAGGTAATATCCATGGACACACGGTGCGTCTTATCGTTTCTTAATAATTCATGGTCAAGTACCATGAATATACCATGGTGGATAAAAGGAATCTAGGCATCTACCTTGAAAACCATGGCAAGGACATCGTCAGGAATCCTACCCAGAAAGGGCTTTTTTAGAGCCATTGTATTGCATTTGAGGCAAATTGGCGTATCCATGAATAAGATTCAAGAAACTCTACAAACTGCAGCTACAAATTAAATTTAGATTGAAGTCTAAAGAATATGAGAAATGAATATGAGAAATGAAAATGAAAGATGAATTGAAGAGGCTATTTAATGACACTTCCAGTTCCATTATGGCAGTTGCATTTAATTCTTTGGCATTCACGATCTTTCATATCTTGATTTTTCGTATTCCTATTAATTTTAAGTGTGTGAAACATCAAAATGTACTAGCATTAATGTCAGACAATTGATAGTGCCTAACATTGAATAATGATTTGCATGCAAACCTTTCCATGTGTCTCCATTCTAGAGAATTATGTGCAACTATAGGTGTTTTCAAGCAAGTGGCCCTGAGATGCATCTTCTATCATTGATCTCCAAGTAATCAACGATCAATAAAACTATTGTATTTACTATTAACAATACGAAAGTGATGGTAGCCAACTTGGTAATAGTGACATTGATGTAATGACGTTATGACATTATTAATAACACACCTAAGACAATACACAAGATGATACTTGAAGTGACTACTCAACAGTTAGTACAGTCACTGGCCAATACATGTGCAAATTTTGCTTTCAGATTAAACAAATTTTCAGTTTACCACTGAATATTAGCCAAGACCATTATTATTCATTTTCCTACAAAACAAGTAATTCACCTCTGACATTATTATTTCATTTTTGGCAAGGGAAAAAATAGCCATCATTTATTTATCCATCCGCAAAAAAAAACTTTAATTCACCACATTTAAAATGATTTTTGCTAGGGCAAGACAAAAATTGCCAACATATAAAATTTTATTTCCCTATATGGAACAAAAAATTTTCTCTCGACATTAAAATTTTTTTGCCCACAAAATGTTGGATTCGCCAGCATTTTAGCCTTTTTTTTTGAGAGGGGTTTCTTAAAGTTATCCTTGATGGTGAAGAACAACTTGTTCTTTGACCTTGCCAAGCTAATTTTAAACCAATTCAACAAAAACATGGAAAGCATCAAAACTTCAAAGAATAACTCATCTAAGTTTGATTCAATTTTAACCTATTTATTCTTCTTTGTACAAAAAGTTTTTCCCTTCAAAAAGTACAATTTTATGGAGAAAATATGTGCTTGTACTATATCAAATCAATGAGTATATAGTAGAGATGGGTGAAAACTAAATTAGTATCATGGATAATTATTTTGATTCATTCAAAGAAAAGATGAATAAAAAATTTAAAATTCCCAAGAAACTTGTAGAAGATTACAAGGATGATGTTTGTTTCATGGTAGACTATGACAAGTTATACATATAAGCAGTCAAACCTAGAGTGGTGTGGGTTAAGCCTCTAGACTATGAGGTTAACATTTATGACACTAGGGGTATCATTGAGGAACTATTGAATGAACCTATGGATCCCAAGGCACATATTTTGGTACATATGATGAAGCCAAAGCTAGAATTGAACTAGAAATAAAGATTTCTTAGGCTATTAGCAAAGGAAAAAAGAGGATAGAAAAACTAAGACAAACTAGTTCTAGTCTCCTATTAATAGAAGGTAAAGGAGATGATGTGATTAATGATGATGCAGAAGATGAGGTAGATGAAACAAAATTAGAAGAAGACAAGCCAATCAAGAAGAAAGGTAAGGTTATCATAACCAAACCTAACAAGTCATCTACTGTAGTATTCACAAGAACATCTAGAAAGAAATTGAACTTAGTGAAGAAGAAATGGATGTTATTTTCAAATGATCTCCACCTACATTTCAAGAGAAATTGAAAGAGATTAATTCTGGGTTTGGCATGGAAAATTTTAAATCATTAAGATATGAGACCAAAAATGTAGAGGAGAAGAAACAAGTTAAAGACATGATTATGTCTAAGCTAGGCAAATGGAAATATTCACTTGATCAACTTGCACAACAAATTCCCAAAGAACTAATGGAAAGAGTCAAGCCAAGATGGGAACATGCCAAGAAAATTGCAAAGGATATATATGAGAAAAATCCAAGGAAACTCATGTTGTGCCTTAATGACAAAGAAATAAAAGAGTCCATGAAGAAAAATAAAGAAAAAATCACTTTGAAATTTAACACTTTCTTAATACTAATCAATGACATTGAACATGTGGTGAAGAATGCCACTAATACATGGAAGAATATGTACAATCTTCATTAGAAGAGTGATTTTTTTGTTCATGTCAATGATAAAGATGATGATGAAGATGAAAAGGAAGAAGAGGATAGTGATGATAATAAAGATGATGAGGAGGAAGAATAGGAAGCCACTGAGGAGAATCTCCTGAGATTCAAAGCATTGAGGAAACTAACACTGAAAAGATTGTAGTAGCAGTTATAGCCTCATTTCCTCACTCTTCAACCAAAGCTTTAAATCCATCAAGCTCAGAGAAAGATTCTGCCAAGTTGGTTGTGGCAAACACTATAAATCCAAACACTCAACCAATCTCTGCACCTATTTAGCTAAGTACTTCATTGAATGAAGTGATCAACACTTCATCTATTGACCAATCAATGCTTCCTCCATCAGTTTTGGCTACTCAACAACAAGGTATTTCTATAATTAGTGCAATATCTAGTGTTTTTCTAGTTCTTCTATTAACACTATCATTACTATCCCAAGTATGTAAGTAGTCAGTACAAAGATAGTTGAGGGCAAGTCTCAATTGAGTACTAAGGTTTTTAGCAAAGGAAAAGATAAGGAAGAAGACATTGATCTTGGTGAGGATATAGTTATTTTGAATTGGGATATCTCTACTTTGAATCCTGATCAAATGCATATAGTAAGTAAGCTTTTGTAGAAGAAAGCTAAGCAACAGAGGCTTAAAGAGGAGAGAAATAGAGAAAATCAAGTGCTAGAAGATGTAAAGAACATACTTGTAGATGCACTCAGCACCGATGTTGACACTTCTCAACCTATTTTGGCCCATTTAGTAGAATTTTAATAGAAATTTAATGAAGATCTAAATGGGCAAGAAAAATTGTTGCAAAAAGTAGAGAAGAAATTTGAAAACAAAGCATTGCAACTCATTGCATAGAAGATTGCACTATACAAAGTAGACTTGTGTACTATTCTCAGCTCATTCAAAACCTCTACCAACAATATGAATTCTTTTTTTAGTAAACTATGTGGTGCATCTATATTTACTTAAGAAATCAAAGACAATCTCTCGAAGATAGATGAAGATCTAAAGGTGAGTGTACACCAGTTGTTACTTGACATGAGCTACAGTTCTGCTTATTACAGAAAGATCAAATTTCTAACAAATATGTAAGTATAATTACTAAGAGAAGAAGCTAGGATAAGGACCACACTTGTAGATATAAAAGGAATGATTCTTCCAAACATGGGTATATTACAGAAATACATTGCACATGCCAAAACTCTCAGCCATGACAAATTCTCCATAGCTGATCACATGATGGAGTTATCAACAGAAGTTTAGATTACATTGCATGCAAGAAACATGTTACAATAAAAAATTGGGACAAGAAAATGTCACTGATTTTTAATTTACATTCTAACTTCTTATCACATTTTGGCATAAACACGTAGTATACACCTTTGGAATTTATGTCAAAAAGGAGAAGAATATGTAAAAGGGAGAATATGTGATGATGCAATAAAAGGGGAGAAGATAAGAAGATGTAATATAAAGAAATGAGAGATATGTATATAACATGTAAAGTATGTTGAATATATATATACATATACATATATGTATGTATGTATGTATGTATGGGGGAGCATCATAATATTATACATATACATGTACAATAAACATCTCTTACAAAAGCAATTTTGAAAAAATCTCAAAAATAGAGTATGTTATTGAATTGAAGACATAGGATGGAGACTAAAAATTGTTTTGAACTTTTTAAAATTTATTTTTGATTGATAAGTGTTTTTGTCACTAATGCCAAAGGGGGAGATTGTTGACATTACAAGCAAGTTTATTTATTAGTGACACACACACAAACACTTAATTAGATGGTTAACACCTACTAAGCTTATCTATAGTTTATAGTGTTAAAAAAGTAATTTGAGCGATCCAGGAACAATATTTAGTTTGTATCGAGTAGTGCCCAGCAAATTGACAATTATCAGTGTAAGCTGAGTTTCATAGTGTTTATCGAGTTTCTTAGTGTAAACTAAGCCCTCAAGTGATTGCCAAGTTTGCAACTTCAATAATTTGAATCTAGTGTTCACTAATCTGTGCAGTATCAACCAAGTGATTTAGTTTATACTGAGCTTGTAGTGATAGTGTTGACTGAGCTATGTAGTGTCAACTAAGTGATTTACTTTATATGCTAAGTTTCATAGTGTTCACCAAGTCACAAATGTTGATTGAGTTCAGACTACTTAGAAGTGATTAATATGAACCAAGCTTCTACGTCTACCAAGAGCATGGCGATGCCAAGTGTTGACAATGGTTGTCGAGTATTGTAACCTCATCAATTTTGTCTTTAGAACTCGAGTACTAGTAGTTGGGCTAACTTTGTGCATTTTGGTGAAACTTGTATTGTAGCTAACTTTGATGAATTGTAAATTAGATTGGTATATATGTAATGTATTGTATCACATCCAATGCATGAAAAGTTGTATGACAGAATAATAATAATAATTATATATATATATATATATATATATATATATATATATATATATATATATATATATATATATATATATATATATATATATATATATATATATATATATATATATATATATATATATATATATATATATATAAGAGAAAAAGTGTGAAGTAAGAAGGCTACAAGAAATATAAGGAGTAGCAAAAATTTATCCTTCACAACAAGGTAATGTTGGAAATAGAGATGGAGTAACTGAGAGGGGAGGGGTGAATCAGTTACCACAAAAATTTTCTTACAGATCTTTAGATGTCTTAAAATACAGCTGGTGCTGATACTAGGTAACCACACAAATAAATGCTGAAACTGGATAGATGTTCTGTTAACTTTATTAAGCATTTAAAGTGATTAACATGCATGCATAAAGAAATAAAATGAACACAAGAGACACCAAATTTAACATGGAAACCCAATTTTGGGAAAAACCACCAAGTAACCAGTTACCAATTTTCACTCTTCTAAAGTGAGCCTTGTTAGGAGCCAACCCTGCTAAAGGTTACAAAACACACTGTTAGGTGTGACCCTGTTTGAAGATTTGATCACCTTGTTAGAAGTGGCCTTGTGAGAGGTCTTTAAAACAATTCAACTGAATTGTCACCTTGTTAGAGGATTTACAAAATGGCTGTCAAACCAACTCTGTTAAGAGATTTTGAATCACTGTTACAATGATTAGAAAGCAACAATGAAGTGATCTGAGATATATGCAACTTATCTTTGCTAAATACAAATCTTTGTTCTACTTCATTAAATCCTCACTGATCGAATGCAACTTTGTAGCTTCATAGGGATAACAAATTCTTCCTCAACATTCGCTCATGTATTTTCTTATTCATACATTCGCACTTTTATGCATCCATACACATCCTTACTTTTGAATTCACAACTTGACCTTTCATATATACCTTACAGATTGTCAAGTCAGCTCAATTACAAGTTTACAACAACAAAAAATAGAATTAGTCGGTTGCATAAAACAATTAAACTTAATTCTTTGGAATCATAAAATTCTTTGCTGCCCGACCCAGCTCGGTGACCACTGCTTCAAAATGGTTTCCCCGTGTTAACCAAGTGAAGCTCAGTAAACACTGCAAACCTTGCAACTTCATTTGGAGACCGAGTTAATTCGGTAAATAATAACCTTCCTTTGTTTACCGAGTGAGCTCGGTAGAAGATAACATTTTTTCACTTACCAAGTGAGCTCAGTAAAAGCTAACTTGCCTTTGCTTACTGAGTGAGCTCAGTAAAAGCTAACTTTCCTGTGTAATGTTCAGAAATGCTTAGTAGTCACTATAAATTGCTTTGCTAACCATCTGAGCTCGGTAGACCATGTCTTGATGGCTGATATGAAATTTGTGTAACATCAAAGACAATACATAATTAACAGTTATATCCAACAATCTCCCTCTTTGGCATTGATGGAAACACAACATGTCATAGTAGAAATGAAATTTGAAAACAAGTCTTTCACTTGTATGGCAACACAATATCTCAATATAACAATTCTCCCTCTAAGATAGAAAACTCTTTTGAACAAATTTCAGAGAGATATGACAGTAGTAAACTCTCCCTCTTTGACAACACATGCCAAAGACAACTCAAACTCAAATGAATTTCAGTGTACCTTTAGTGTTGATTCATATGCAATGTTTCCTGATTATGCTGCATCAACTGATAGGTCTTCAATCTAGTATGAGTTGATGCATCACTAAACTTTATTTTAGTGAACTTTAGATAGGGGAGTGACCCCTAACTTACCTCTTAGATACAAGAATGCATCCTTAGGTAATGGTTTTGTGAATATGTCAGCAATTTGGTCCTTTGTATGAATATATTCCAATCTAATCTCCTTATCTTGCACCAATTCTCTGACAAAATGATATTTTATTGCAATATGCTTTGTTTTGGAATGCATCACTGGATTCTTAGATATGTTGATTGCACTTGTATTATCACAGAACATAACAACTGATTCTTTGATTTCCATCTTCATGCCTTCCAACAACTATTTAAACCAAACAATGTTAGAACAGTTTATTGCTGCAGCAACATACTCTGCCTTTGTTGTTGATTGAGATGTACAATTCTGCTTTTTGCTTTTCTAAGAAACCAACCTTTTTCCAAGAAAGAATGCACCTTGACTTGTACTTTTTTTGTCATCAAGGTTTCCTGCCCAATTAGCATCAGTAAATACTTTCAAATCCAAATTTCCTCAAAACTTATACCATAAACCATACTATTCAGTTCCTTTCAAATATCTCATTGTTCTTTTGATTGCCATCAAGTGGTTTTTTCTTGGTTTTGCTGAAAATCTTGCTACAATACAAACTACAAGGGCAATATCTGGTCTAGTATGAACTACATACTGCAATTTTCCAATCATAGATCTATATAATGTTTGATCTACTTCCTTTGATTCATCTTCCTTGGTAAGTTTTAATCTGGTACACATAGGAGTCCCAACTGGTTTACAATCTTCCATTCCAAACTTTTTCAATATCTCTTTGATGTACTTTGATTGAGTAATGTAGATACCATTTTTATTCTGTTGAATTTGAAGACCAACAAAGAATTTGATCTCACCAAACATAGACATTTCAAATTCCTTGTTCATTTGTTCTAAGAATTCTTTGCATAGATCATCATTCCCTGTGAAAACAGTATCATCTACAAATATTTCTGCCAAGATAATCTTATTATCTGGTCCTTCTTTAATATACAAGCTACTATTATCATTAGTTCTTTGAAAACCAATTTGAATAAGATATTTATGCAATCTTTCATACCATGCTCTAGGGGCTTGTTTCAGACCGTACAATGCCTTGTGTAATTTGCAGACCATGTTCTTCTTATCTAGATTAACAAAACCTTCAGGTTGTTCAATGTAGACTTCTTCATCTAGTATACCATTGAGGAATGCTGATTTGACATCCATCTGATAAACTTTGAATCCCTTGTGAGTAGCATATGCTAGTAAGGTTCCGACTCCTTCCAATCTTGCAACAGGAGCAAAAGTTTCTCCATAGTCTATTCCTTCTTCTTGAGCATATCCTTTGCATACTAGTCTAGCTTTGTTTCTTGATACCTTACCATCTTCATCCAACTTGTTTCTAAATACCCACTTAGTTCGAATCACATTTTTGTCTTTAGGTCTAGGTACAAGAGTCCATGTCTTTTTTTTCTCTATTTTCTCTATTTCTTCATTCATAGCCTCAATCCAACTATTATTATCCAATGCATCTTTGACATTTCTAGGTTCAAAATCAGCAAGTGAACAAGTACCTTTCAGCTTATTTCTTGTCATGGTTCCTTCAGATTTATCTCCAATGATCTGATCTGCTGAATGATGTCTCCTGACATACTTAGCTAATACAGGTTCCTTTCCTTTTGAATGGATTTCATTATTATCTTTTTGCATTTCAACTTCAAGCTCTTTCTGTTCTAGCTCGGTAGATATTTGATCGGTAGATGTGTGCTCGGTAAATACTTGCTCGATAGATACTGAATTTAACTCAGTTTGTTGTGGCTCGGTTTGAACTTCCTATAACTCGATTATAGATGACTCGGGAGTAGAAGTTTCCTGATTCTCTGATGTAACTGGTACTATATCAGGTTCACTAAAGACAAACCTTTTATAATATTTTGGTTCCTTTTTGCTTTCTTCTTCAGTCCTTTCTGCAAACTCATCAACTTTCACATGTGCACTTTCTATGACTTTGTGAGTAGACAAGTTCAAACATCTATATGCCTTACTTGTGCATGAGTATCCAAGGAATATACCTTCATCACCTTTTGCATCAAATTTTTCTTTTTTGGATTCTTTCAAAATGTAACATTTACTTCCTAATACTTTAAGATAACTTACATTAGGTTTATAGCCATACCATAACTCATAGGGGGTTTTGAATGAGTCTTTCTTCAGCTGTACTTGATTCAAGGTATAGACTGCAGTGCTGATTACTTTCTTCCAGTATTTGATAGCAATGCTCTTTTCAATCATTAATGTTCTTGCACAATCCATGATGGATCTGTTTCTTCTTTCAGCTATTCCATTCTGCTGGGGTGTTCTAGGTGTTGATACCTGTCTTTTGATTCCTCTTTCAATGCAAAAGTTATTGAATTCATGTGAAATGAATTCTCCACCTCTGTTTGATCTCAAGCATTTTAATCTTTTTCCTATTTCCTTTTCCACTCTGGCCAAATACCATTTGAACTTTTCAAATGCTTCTGATTTATTTCTTAGATACATGACTGTCATCATTCTTGAGTAATCATCAACAAAAAGAATGAAGAACTTTTCTCTAGTATAGCTTTCAATTCCAATGGGTCCACATAAATCAGTATGCACAATTTCTAATATATCTTTAGACTGATAGTTTTTACTTTTAAAACTAGTCTTTCCCATCTTTTCAATTTGACAATTTTTGCATAGACCAACCTCAGGTCTCTTTATGTTGGGAATGCCTTTTACTTTTTTGAATTTGCTTATCTTTACTAGATTATCAAAGTTTACATGACACAACCTTTTATGCCATAACCAACTTTCTTCAATTTGAGTAATGAAACATGAACATTCACCTAGTTCAAGATAGAACTAGTTACCTTTAGTTTGAGTGCCTGATCCAATCAGCTTTCCTTTTGCATCCAGCAGTCTTGTTTTACCATGCATGAATTCTACTTTGATTCCATTATTGAGTAGCTGTGCCACACTTAACAGATTATGCTTTAGTCCTTCTACCCAATAGGCATTATCACATATAAGTTCTTTGGTTAGGGGAATTCTTCCTCTTCCTTTTATACAACAAGGTTCATTGTTACCAAATCTTACACTGCCACCATCATAGTCTTCAAAGTATTCAAACTTAGTTTTGTCGCCAGTCATGTGATGAGAACAACCACTATCTATGATCCATGTATCATTTTTGCTCATATGAAAAATGAGTGCCATTTCTTCATCATTATCAGATTTATCTTTTACAGCAATATAGACAATCTCATCTTCTTCTTCATCATTAGAGTCATTAGAATCTTTAGCCATAAAACATGTTTTCTTACCTTTGTCCTTGAATGATTTAAAATCTTTCTTGCCATTCCATTTTTTATCTTTCTTTTCATCTTTATTCTTCTTGTTTGGACATCTAGCAACAATATGACCAACTTCTTCACATGAAAAATAGATTAGGGGTACTTCACCTTTGTATTTTCCTCTGCCTCTAGAATATTTCCTTGCTAGAAGGGCTTTAATTACTTCAAGATCACTTTTTGAACTTTGGTTTGATTCATCTTCACTTTCTGACTGAGATTTTCTTTTGCCTTTCTCCTTGAGTGAAAGTTTGGCTTCAAATGCTGATTCAATGTTTTTGGAAGCTGAAATATAGTTATCAAAGTTGTCTAGTTTGAATGCAGTCAATCTTCCAACTATAGCCTCTAGATTTATCTTATAATTTTCTTCACATCTTCTTTCCTAAATTGTAGAGACTCTGATTGCATAAATGGGAAGTAGAGTTCTGAGAACTTTTCTTATAACTGTCTCCTCACTGATATCTCCTCCAGAAGCTTTGATTGCATTGACACATGCTTTAACTCTTTCAACATATTTTGCAATGTTTTCCTCCTCTCTCATCCTCATTTGATCAAATTGTCCTCTCAGACTTTCTATTTTGGCTCTTCTAACATTATCATCTCCTCCATATATCTCTTTCATCTTTTCCCACATTTCAAAGGCAGATTTGTAGTCCTTGATATCATCAAATTCTTCATAACTCAAAGCAGATGCTATATCTATCATGATAATGTTGTGAGTCTTCTTTTCAGCAATATCATTGACAGATAGTGTACCAACTAGTTCTGCATATTTTTCATCAAGGTACTTCAGTCCTGTATCACCAATGGATGCTAGGTAAAGTCTCATCAGTCCTTGCCATGCTAAGAAGTTATTTCTGTTAAGTCTTGGGATTTCCCTTTTGTAAAACATCCCGATCTTTGGCTTAGATCCTTGAAATCTTGTCCTGCAAGCACCAAAAGCTCTGATACCAATTGTTGGAAATAGAGATAGAGTAACTGAGAGGGGAGGGGTGAATCAGTTACCACAATTTTTTTTTACAGATCCTTAGATGTCTTAAAATACAGCTGGTGTTGATACTAGGTAACCACACAAATAAATGCTGAAACTGGATAGATGTTTTGTTAACTTATTAAGCATTTAAAGTGATTAACATGCATGCATAAAGAGACATTAGATTTAACGTGGAAACCCAGTTTTGAAAAAACCCACCCAGTAACTAGTTACCAATTTTCACTCTTTTGAAGTGAGCCCTATTAGGAGCCAACCCTATTAAAGGTTACAAAACACACTATTAGGTGTGACCCTGTTAGAGGATTTGATCACCTTGTTAGAAGTGGCCTTGTGAGAGGTCTTTAAAACAATTCAACTGAATTGTCACCTTGTTAGAGGATTTACAAAATGGCTATCAAACCAACTCTGTTAAGAGATTTTGAATCACTGTTACAATGATTAGAAAGCAACAATGAAGTGATCTGAGATATATGCAACTTATCTTTTCTGAATATAGATCTTTGTTCTGCTTCATTAAATCCTCACTGATCGAATGCAACTTTGCAGCTTCATAGGGATGACAAATTCTTCCTCAACATTCGCTCATGTATTTTTTTATTCATACATTTGCACTTTTATGCATCCATACACATCCTTACTTTTGAATTCACAACTTGACCTTTCATATATACCTTACAGATTGTCAAGTTGGCTCAATTACAAGTTTACAACAACACAAAATAGAATCAGTCGGCTGCATAAAACAATTAAACTTAATTCTTTGGAATCATAAAATTCTTTGCTACTCGACCCAGCTCGGTGACCACTGCTTCAAAATGGTTTCCTCATGTTAACCAAGTGAAGCTCGGTAAACACTACAAACCTTGCAACTTCCTTCAGAGACCAAGTTAATTCGGTAAATACTAACCTTCCTTTGTTTACCAAGTGAGCTCGGTAAAAGATAACATTTCTTTGCTTACTGAGTGAGCTCGGTAAAAGCTAACTTGCCTTTGCTTACCGAGTGAGCTCGGTAAAAGCTAACTTTCTTGTGTAATGTTTAGGAATGCTCGGTAGTCAGTATAAATTGCTTTGCTAACTATCTGAGCTCGGTAGACTCTGTCTTGATGGCTGATATGACATTTGTGTAACATCAAAGACAATACACAATTAACAATTCTATCCAACAGGTAATCCTTACACTCCAAAGGAATCTCATTCACAAATTAAAGTTTTAGATAATAGATTAGCCACTAGTTCATGATAACATGTGGAATAGTTAAATCCTTTCACAAGGTAGACTTAATAGCCTTTTGTAAATCTCTTTATTGAGTCCATAATTCACTGTATGTTTGTAAATCCTTTTGCAAGGTGGTCCTAGTAGTCTTTATTGCTCCTAATAGGGTAGATCATCAAAAGTGATCATTGTTAGCCTTAATAATCAACTTTATACTATAGTACTAAAGGTTGTGGGTATCATCCCCACCCCAGTTTTACTTTTTATTTGGAAGGTTTCTAGGTTACCATATTATGTGCCAAAGTGTTATGAATGTTTTAATGCTTTCAATTTTTTATGCATACAATTAAATTATAATACATATGAAAGATTAATTGGTGAATTAAGATTAAGTTTTATTGGTTACTATGTAGTGCCTCTCCCATTTGACTTTTGTAAGTCATCCTAATGGATGCAATCTTGCTGGTCTTTTGTTGTGTTGGGATTCAGATTGTGACCCTGAGTGGTCTACACCATTGAGGTGTTTGGATTTATGTTTCTGTATCAATTGCTTTGATTATGCTTTTGACTAATCTATGAGATTATGATGTGATTTTGGTTCACTGAGGTTTGTGCCAGTGGTTACCAGGATCTATGTGGTATCATGAGGTTGTTCCATGATTACCCTGAGATGTGTGCAAAGATTGCACTATGTTCTTTTACCATGCTACATTGGACTATGTTCCTATAACACTGGTTAGTCATGTTTATGACTATGGTTGTTTATATGTTTTAAATGCCTTTTTAATGTAGAGTAAACAATCATTAGTAAATGCTTAAGTAATTAGAAATGGATTGTTCATGTGGGATTATTTGGTTATGTGCGGCAGACATTTACCTTGTTATATTTTTGATTAGAGAGATATTTGTTACTCATGTTATGTTTACATTTAAGAGGACCCGAGGGTCAGATGTTACACTTTGATTCCAATATCATTGATTTTAGACTACTATGCTGTTCAGTTAATCATATTGCATGATGATGCCATTTTGAGATGACAGTGTGTTTTATGATGTTATCTGGTTATCTGGTATTTGGACATACCTTTAATTTTGTTATGTGATGGAATTAATGCTATGGTTATTTACTTCATTCTTGCGTTGTTATGCTTTATGTGAACGTGAGTGATGTAAATATTTTATTTTAATATAGTTAAATAAATGGTTAAATTAGGTGATTTAATGCATTTATTGCTTTGACTATGTTATTATATACAATTGCACTTGATCGTGTTGTTTAGTGTGCAGGATTTATATCCCTGGCAGTGGCACAAAGAGTTAGTGATTCAGCCGTTCATATTTTACCAATGTCGTCCTAGTATGGTCGACGTATCCTTAATTAAAGTGTTTAAATTAAACCTTTCGATGATTATTAAATTTGAACTCATTTGTATTATGTGATTAGGCCAGCAAGCGTGTCTATACATTTAGAGGTTCGCATTGTCTTGAAAGTTATTAAGGAGATTTATGTGTTTTTTGGGTTTTTGAGCTTTTTAATTGATTTATTTTAATTTCTGACAGCTTTGCCATAGATGAATTCCTATTTATAGGAATAGCCTATTTTTCGTTTGGGTCAATTCGAGTTTTAACTAGTTTGGCTGGTTATTTGCCCTAATCGATTATTCACTCGAAAATCGAATAAGTATCCAAAAAGGAATTTAATTCCTCACTTAGAGTAAAATCAAAAATCCTCATCATGAGGATTTATTGCTTTGTTCGTTGTGGGAGCTACGGGCATGGGATCATTGCGAGGATGGGCTCGTTGGATCCGGCTCGGGGAAACCTTGGATTGCCATGATTTTTAGCCACTTCTACGAGCGTTTTATTTTTTGGTTTAGTTTTTCATTTTGCCCTTTTGGTTGTGAGGTAGGGCTTTCCTATTTTATTGTTTTGGCTCTATTTCTGCTTCTGTTTTTGGTAGTTGTTTGGTTGGAGGCTGAGAACTAGTGTTCCCCTCCGTTTTTGTATGCTAGTTCTACCCGGTTGGGCGGGTATGAACATTTTTTTATTTTTTGTAATGAGGGTTTGGGATTTTGCACCGTTATGCTGGTCATTTTTGCATATGTTGTTTGATTCCATTTATTTTTAGATTTTTGGGGTTTTTGAACCCAAAGGCCAAATAGGTTTTAATTTTGAAATTTTTCAAAATTTGGAGTTTTTACCTAATTTTGCGTGCCGCCCTTATTTTTTGAGATTTCTTGGCATAATGTGGGTTGTGGACTTGGATGATCCATTTGGATATTAGTCAGACCACTCCTACACTTTTATGTTGCATTGGGATGCATGTTGCATCCGTACTCCTGACTTTGTGTTCGGTTGAGTGATTTGTTACCTGTTATGGTTTCTTTTGGACCTTTGCTTTTGTTTCGTGAATGCTAGGATTTGTGTAGAATCCATACTCTCGAATTGAGGCCGGTTGAGTAAGTTCATGATGTTTGGTCTTGTTACATCATTGGGATTCATGTAGAATCCATACTCTCAGATTGAGGCCCATTGAGTGATTTCATGATGTATGATTTTATTGACTTTGGGATTCATGTAGAATCCATCCTTCCCATGTTGCTTTTAGTTGGGTGTTTTCTTTGCATTATGTTCTCATTCCTGTCCTTGTGTTATGATCTTTGTGATGTTGATGTGCCACACACAAGTACGTCTACGTATGTTTGTCAAGTGACTTGTGAGGCTCGATCTTCCGTGGTACTTTTGAAAGTTATGATCATTGGGGTTGGGATGGGAGTATGCATGCCCACGGGCACTTGTCGTAGGATGAGCATGGGTAGGGTAGGGTAGCATATGGAGGGGCTTCTATCCTGCAACCTGGTGACTATTCCCCAGTTGGTAGAAGAAGTTTTATATAAGTGATAATAAAATGTGTTGGTTGTGCGCCTTCTATTGAGAAGAGTAGCTACCCTAGGTTGTGCGCCTTTTGTCGTGAAGAGCTACTGCCCTAGGTTGTGCGCCTTCTATTAAGAAGAGTAGCTGCCTATGCTAGCTTGGGCTTTTGGATGCCAAGCGACTCTCCATGATGTCAGCCCCTACTTAGTAGCCATTTGAGTGTCTAACCAAGACTTGTACTCCTTGCATTGTCTTAGGTTCTTGGTTGCAGCCATCATACTATTTGGCGTGAGTGTTAGCCATGGATGTTGTGCTTTATGTGTGTTTGTGGTTGGATCTTTATCTCCATCAGCATGGTGGGTGTTGAGTTATGGGTGCCACGTGGTTGGGAGGCGTAGCTAACTTCACCACTGCTAGGGATCGGTGTACAAAGATGATCTTTTGTTCTAGTGCGACCATTGTTGGATGCCTTCACTTGGTACTTCAGGTTTCGAAGTGTGCTTTCTTGTGATTTATGCTTTCATTGGGATGCTTGTATATCATGTTTATATGATGTTATTTTATTTGACGCATTCTCTTATTATGATGTTTAGCATATGACTAGATGCTGTGAATTTTTGTATTAGCATATGTGTTGCTTATTGTTGTTTGGCATGTGATAGGTGATGTTACCTACTGTAGGATTATCTTATGCTTTTCTACTAGCATGTTAGATTTCCTTATGCTTATTTTGTTGCATTTTTTTAGTAGTGACATCTCTATTACGATAGTATCGATGATCTAGTCGATGGCTTGGGATGTTACGTGCAGGGGATGGCTAGGACTCACGATGGTCTTATGATGCTATTGACAGTTGGGAGGAACCGTGCACTTAGTTTGGTTGTTCAGTTCTCTGCGATGTTTATTTCAGTGTGTTGTTTACTGCTGTAGTTTAGATGGATAGATGTTCCTCTTTCCTTGCTATTAGTTCTTTCTTCGAGCCTTTGTGGATTTGGTACTCCCTGGTGTGGAGGCTCTTTGCTCTATTTTAGTCCTTTTTGCTTCTAGGAGTGTTTTTGTTTTCTATGGGCGACATTTTTTCAGCATGGTGCGACACTTTAAAAAGTATCGCACACCCATGCAAACTATGTCATACGACACTATAAAGTATCACACGCCTTCTTGAGAAATGTCATACGACAGTAGAAGAGTGTCGCACGCCTTCTTGAGAAATGTCGTACGATGCTGAAAAGTGTCGCATGCCTTCTTGAGATATGTTGTACAACACTGGAAGAGTGTCACACACCTTAAGGAGAAGTGTTGCCCTCCCTTAGTAAAAAGTGTTGCATGGTTTTTGTGAAAAACCTATGCATGCCATTAGCGGGCACTTTTCTTCGTGATTCGAACTTTCTGAGAGTTGTTTTGGATACCCTTTTGGGCATTCTTCGAACCTATGTTGTTGCATTTTGAATTCAATTGGTTTCTCTTGAAATCCATTTTCATGTTTCTGTTTTAGTCTCTTGGGGTTTAAAATATATTGTTTAAGTATAAGAATTCCTTATACTTAAGATATATTTTAATATATGCAACGAATCTTTTGAGATAGATTTCAAACCTCTCGGAGATAAGTTATGGATTCTAGGAAATTTTAGGGCTTGAAATCCAAACTTAGCCAATTTTCAGGGCTTCAGGATTTCAGGCTTAGCCAAATTTTAGGTTTCTGCATTTTACCCCAGCTTGGTGTTTTGTTGATGAGTGGTCATTTCTTGTGCCCTCATCTTGTTTGTGGTGGTTGTTGGCTTTGTTTGGGTGTGTCAGTTTGGTAGTGGCATTTGGAGATTCGTTGGTTGCTGAGATTGTGTTGAAGTCTTTCGTTGTGATCTTTGTGATCCCTGTATGATGTTGTCATGTGCATTCATACTTGTAAAAAAAAAAAAAAAAAAAAAAATCTTGGCTTGATTTGAATCCTTGTTTCCAAGGATCTCCGGGCGGGGCATTACATACTAATTCACCCCTCTCCTCTTAGTGACCTAGCCTATCTTGTATTTCTAAAAAATGTAACACTTCCAACTGCTATCTGTACACTAAGAAAGCATCCCACTCCAAACCCTTCTATCCAAGGGATTCCATTGAGTTTGGAATTCTTGGATGCTAGGTTGGAGCTCTCTATTCATGGAGTGCAGGAGAATGTGTTTCAAATATAAGAGGTCTCAGCTAAGCCTTAGGAATACTCTTCTCGCTAGCAAACCATGCAATGGGATGTTCCAAAGATGAGATGCAAGAGTGCAAATGTGCACAAGGAGTTCCTCAATGATACAATGCAAATTGAAGCTAAGCTAGAATGAGAATGCAAAGTGCAACTATTCTAACAATATTCAAGTGTTAAAAATCCCACTATTATGCTATGTGATTTAAAATATTGTAAAGAAACTACATTAACATGAAACTATGCAAAAATGCTATATGCTAAAATGCAATGGATGAGAGAATGTAGACAAGAAATAGAAGTTCTCTACAAAGAGCTCTTAAGAATTCGAATGGTAAACCTATAGCATAATAATACTCAAGAGTGGGGATCCTTTGAGGGGAAATCCCTCTCCCTTTTAAAGTTGTATGTATGGTAGAGATCAAGATGAATTTTGTGGATAATCAATGGTGGAATTTGAAAAGAGGAGAGATCGATGTGCACACACAAGTCAACCAATAGAATATAAGTTGACTTGTCATATAATACAAAAGTCACAAAGCCTTTTCTTTTAATTTGAAAATTAGAAAAGGGATTTATATGTGCACTTTAAGTGGGTTAGAAGAATGGGGTCTTTTATTTAATTAAAAGGGGACATGTTCTTTTAACCAAATAATGAACTTAGGATCGCATAGTCAAGCTATAGGTTATAATCACATTAATTGATTTTTGGCAATTTGGTCTAGGTAAATGATTAATTGAATTAGCCAAAATGTTGAGAAGGTGTTAATAGTCTAGATGACCACTTTTAGGTGATTACATTTTCCCCTCTTTGACTAATGTGTGATCAATCTAGGAACACATTGCGTCAAAGAAAATAGAAGCCAAGTAGGCAGCGATAGATATAGATATTTGATTATGAAGAATGAAATAAAGAAAGAGACAAAAAATACTAAATGTACAACCTAATAATGGTAGTATTTAACACTAGGAAAAAGATGATGTCAAAATTCAAGAAGAATGATAACACCTAGCAAAGCATATATACCAAGAGTAAGTGAAAAGTTAAAAAAAATAGATAACTGTAACAAGCAATGATAGAGTATTTCTACCCCTTCAAGATCAAAATTGAAATGAGGTAAGGGGATGTAGAAAAAAGCCAAATATGAGTAAATCAGGATATAACAATGTCCAAGATGGCAAATAAATGATTAGAACCAAAGAGTGACTATTAAGAAACGACATAATGCCCCAATTTTGACCAGAGTTGACCATGAAGGATACAACATAATTTTTTTGAGGTCAAATCGAGTAAAAAGATGATTTTAGACATGAAAGGGTGAATTTGAGTAGATATGAAGCATGAAAATGATGAAAACATGAAGAAATGAAGATGCCCAAGTGATGATTCGAGATTAGACCTTAGAAGGTTAGCTAACTACTTAGAAGAAGGTGGAATTTTAAAATGCAATTTTGACTATCAAGATGAAATTGGATTTCAATTTCAATCCAAAAAAATGGATCGAAGACATCAAACTTAGCTAGGGGTGCAATTTTTGTAAAATTTTGAAGAGTTTGAAAATTAGGTCAAAATGAGGTAAGAGGCTATAAAAGGGGCCCAAGTGTCATTTTCAAATCATTCTGTCTTTTGTGATTTTTGAGAGCTTTGTGAGTGGTTGAGAGAGCATCATGGTTTTTGGCAAATATTTCAACTCACTATCATCATTTTGAGCCCAACCGGTTGCACAATTGGCCAAACCACTACAAGGTGCCTGTAACTGAATACTTTTTTGTCATTTTTGGAGCATTTTTGATATTTTTTGCATGTTTTTGAAAGTATAATGTGAAATATTGGGAAATATTTTAAAAGTATCACACTAGTACTTTATAAAATATGACAAAATATTTCACATGAAAAAAAGTGTCACACAAGTAGTTTTATGTGTGTCGTATGGGACACACCCATTTGTCACTTGGATCAATGCAAAATATCGCACAACAAAATAGTATCACACTATTTTAGAAAAAGTATTATATGATATCATTCTAGCATTTTATGTTGCCTACATGTAGAAAGAAATATCACACAACCTCCTTTTGAGATTTTTTGTTGATTTTTGCATTGTGATCATGTTTATGATGCATTATTGATGTTTACATATCGTGTGTTTCTAGGAGGTGTTTCTACTACTTCTCATCAGATCCCCTAAAGTGGTGGGGTTGCAAGTTGTACAACATTTGAACGATAATGAGCTTGTTGCCATATCGATTATGGGGTTTAGATGGGTTATACAGATGCCCCATATATGTGTGAACTATGGGCTACTGACCACACTTGTTGAGTAGTGGCATAGTGGTGCAAGAGCACCTCACACAATCAATTTGGAGAAGAAGACTAGGAAGAATTTCAAGACCTTCAAGAAAATTTGGAGGATGGACTGTGTTGGTAAATAGATTTGTCACAGTAGGATTTTCCCTATAGTGTGTGTGGCAAACTATTCACAACAATTGGATAGGCCCTTGATATGTGGCCTTCCTTTCTGTTTAAAGGGGCAACTCCCTCATATGATATGATTTTCAAATAAAGAATCTAAAACTTTAAAGATCAGGAGAAATTCATTCAAGATGAATGCACCACACACCCTCACAACCTTCTTTGGCAAACAAGATTGATAACAAAGGTGATTAAGAACTACACTTGAAGGCAACTAGTATTACCAAGTGCATTCATTATCATTCATAAACACTCACATAGCACCATGAGAATGTCTACTACTGCATATAACAATTTTGATTTTAAAATAAGAAACCCAAAGCACATCTCATTTCATTTCCTTGCACCAAGAAAGCAATAGAGATTTTTGAATTTCAGAGATAAAAAGTGTACATACTTTCCAAAATTTAACCCTCAATCAAAATTTCAGCATAGTGTTCCCTTATTTTTAAAACCAAAAAGTCCCCTTTACAAAGACAAAAAGTATCCTTATATAGATATAGAGGTTAATAACTACCTCTTCGTGGTTAATAACCACCGCCAAAATACATAATTTTGGAAGGTTAATTAACCTCAAGAAAATTAACCTATACAAAGAAACTTGCAAAAACAAAACTTTAGCTAGGGTTCCTAAAGATGTTTACATATACAATCACTGATTCTTCTAGCTACTAACTTTGTCTATCTAGACACAATTGATCTATCTCGAAAAACATTGTAAGCATCTAGGATGATCATCATTGATTCATAGTTTAGAATGAACACATTTTCCATCTTGAGTTTGGCTGTGAAGTATCTATCTTGAATTTCTTCTTACTCTTGTCGATAGGCTGAAATGTTACAATCTCCCAGAGTGACTACAACCAAGCTGAGCTTTATCATAGTTTCAAAATTTGATACACGATTCTTTATTTTTGAATGAATCTGAGCACTAAAGGAATCAAGGAGAAATTGACAATCAATATGCTGAAGGTCACTTACTGGCGCCCCACCTGTGATAGTAGAGTCTAATTCATCTATACCTTTTGTTTTCAACTACTCCAAAGAAGCTATTAGCTTTTCGAACTCAGTGATCCCTTTGCTGACATTTATCACCTTCCAACCAAAAATTTGACTCTAGATACATGTTTGGTTGTCACTTGGATCAACAATAATTTTCTCAAGAAGTAAGGTGCTCGTATCTAACTTGGCCATTTCTTTTAATTCATCAGCTACTTTTTGCCAGGTGGATTTATATTCCTTGCTATTTTTTAGCTCTTTAGAATTTTCTTGTACCTGTGTGATGGCTTTTCCATATATCTCCGTCACTCCAGTTATAAGTTTTGATGCATCCTCTATCATCCTGTTTATCCAAGCTTCAATCATCATATTATGTGACTTGTGTTTGTCGATTATTTCAACAAAAGTATGATCTAAAATACCATCAAGGCCTACTAAAACTAATTGAGTGACCACGACTTAGGCATTAGAGGGATTTTTGATTGAATTAATATAGGATACCAGCATCTAAAATTGTTCCTTGAGTTGATCCTTGGCTCTTTTCTCTTTCTTTTCCCTTTGCAACATCTGAGTAGTAATCACCTCAAAATTTTGAAACTCTCTTTCTGCATTAGAAGGACCAAGATCAACCTTTTCTACAATGAAATCTGATTCAAATGCTTCATCAACACTCCTTTCAATTATAGGCTTGGCTAATTCCACACACAAGTTGCCTGAAGTTTCATCAATAGCTAACCTGGACATCACCTTGGTCTTTTTCACCTTAGGAGGCTTCTGAAGAATACTAGAGATCACATCAAATAGAGGCGAGATCATTTGAAAAACTATCTTCCTCTTCTAAAGACTGTTCTAGAACCATGAATGCGTAATTTTTGAAGCTTGTACATCACTTGTTACATTTTTAGAAATCATCATTAAGTCTTCTAAATTAGATAATGGGTTATCTAACTACATGATGTCTATTAATGGCATATCAGGAGGACAGAGACTCATGTGAGGAATCACTACATCATGAGGGGATGTAACAGGGACATGTGATTTAGAAATTTGAGGAGTTCTTTGATCTTTTTCATTGGATTCATTCCCTTTCTGATTCATTCTACCTTTCATTCTTGTCCTTTTTCTTTTGACTATAAACTTATCCGACTAATTTAGATCTTCATCTCGATCTTGAGCACTTGTATCCAGTTGTCATATCTTCTCACTAGAAGTTGCTTCTATTGCCATCCGAGATGATTCCCCTATATTATTTCTCCTTTCTTTATTTTGAAATTCACCAGTTTCTTTTTCAACTCTAACTTTACTAATTTAATCTTTTGTCCTTTTAAGAACATAGGTAGACCTCTCCTTCAACCTTTTTAACTCAAGAATTGACCAATCAATAGGAGGGAACTCTAGCAATTCAATTTTTTCTCATAATAGTAAGGATTGACCAAAGAAACCTCATCATCATCGACACCTATCACATCAATGTCCAACTTGAAGTCTATTACCTATCGTATTGTAAGTCACATGCAATCTCTCTTCATGACTTTGAAATCATTTTCATAGTCCTCTCAAAAGTCTTCTAGAGCCGGGAAGTGACCAAGATTGGGATTTAACTTTAATTCATTCACTACATAGCCCTTACTATCATAAGGGAAATGCATCGTGTAAGGATGCAAATTTATTGTGGCAATAGATCTTTCAATGTTCTTGGCATCTGATGCAGTATCACAACTATAATATTCGATGCCGATAGGAAAAGGTATTTCATCTATCCTCCTATTCCTGCAAAGTTTATTTATTTGACTAATCTGCCTACACATCTCAATCAAGACCAATTTATCATCAATGAATCTAAGTAGCATCAGTGGACACCCATCATAGGTAGCTAACTTGATATAAGTAAACTTCAAGAATTGTATGAAAACACTTCGATATTTTTGTACTTTCATCTTTGCTTACGATGAAATTTTGAGTCCAGTATTCCCCTGAATCTCCCTAATAGTTAGAATTGTGAATGCATCATTCACTCTTCTAAAATGGTGTAGGATATTATCATATTGAATTTGAGGAAGATGATTATAAATAATGGTCGTATCATCATAAATACCCCGCCGATTAAGTCTTGGCTAACTTTTGGTACTTGCAATAGCATAGAAAAGATATGAAGTCATATAAAAGTAGTCATTTTCTTGAAGTCCCATGAGTTATCTATGTAGTGAGTTGCTGATAACTTCAGCCCATCCAATATATTGTTTTCCTTCATAGACCATATTGATAAATAGGAACATCCAACCTTCAAACTCATGCAAATCCCAAAGACCAATGATCCTGCTCAATAGAGTTACCATGTTTGCCATGTCTTCTTTTAGTGACGATCTATGAATGGATTTTCCTGATTGAGATTTTCCTCTTCTTGGTTGCAGAACCATGACCTCACCATAGTATTTAAACATTGGGTTTGATTTGTAGTAAAATACTCCTTGGCAGTTCTCAGATCGATACTGGCATATTGCATCCTAGTAGGCAATCAAAAAATATTAGCAATAGAAGTAGGATCTAGATGGACAATTACTTCATTGTTCAATGAAATAACTTCTCTAGTGTTAAGATGATAAGCCTTCATGCACTCCAATACTAAGTCTGGGTACTGTACTAAAATGGGATGTCCGCCTGCTCAAGTCAAGCCACTTTCTAATATCTTTTTGGCTAAGGGGGTCCTTTCTTCATTCACAAGAGATGACCAAAAGTCTTGAAGGGAGACGCTTCCTAAAATGGTATCACCGATATCTGGAAGTGTACTTCTTAAAATAGGAGCATAATCTGGCCTTTGATATTTATACTTCATAATTTGATTATCAAACTTCTAGATATCTTCAACCCCGTACTACACTCTTTATTTCCAGCTTCAAAGTAACAAACCAACCATTCAATTGAATAAATCTGCCAACATTACATTGGACTAAAAGTCACCATGTTTTGTATTAAACATTCACAAGAATTAAGTCATGCTTAGCCTATCATTTACTCATGGATCCACATAACATTAATGATGCCCTAGTAGTTGTTGATTGCCAAAGAAAATAATGATGCTGATCTAAATTTGAATGACTTAATGAGTGAAGATTTCAGAGCTACAAGTCAAGAATGAATAATTCATTTTGTCGAACACTTCGCTCTCACTCTATATTTTCTATTCATTTTCACCACCCATTTATTTTGGCATTATGTCAAACAAGTCAAGAGCGATCTCGGGTACTGTTTACATCCTTTGCAACTTGTCCATGAATCTGGAAATGAACAACTAGAATCCTATTCAATTCAAATAGATTCCCATTCATGCACTTTGTGTATGTTATTCCATATCCTCCCATTGCTCCATGCCTTCACGCAGTCACCCATCAAAATAATAAAAGAATTTGGTATCACTTTTACCTTTGCTCACTTTCCATACCCATTTTGAACCTCAAGTCCACTGTTCTTATCCTGATAAGGTATAGTTTAAAATTTGTAAAATGGAATAATGCCTTTATACATCTAGGTTTGCACATTCCCTTTGTTTGCAACCTATGTCTTAATCGGCTAAAGGCATCTGCACAAGTATAATAGGTTTGTCTCCATGCTTTACATCCCAGGTATGAGGTTGATGATAAAATTGTGTACTTTATCCATATATTCTTAGACTTAGTGATGGTAGCATCATTACCACTATTTATGTGGAGAGACCATGCATTTGGGTTTGTAATTGGGTGAGCAAGATGGCATGAGACTGCTTGCTAAATTGCAAGCTTATTTACTTCTTTAAAATGTCTTTACTCTACACTTATGAAGAGGATGACCTGTACTTATCGACTTGATTCTAGTTTATGTATGCACATGCTACAGTAGCTTCTAGTGCTCCATATTCACCTTGGTATAGTTATCTTAGATAGCCCATATTTCTTGCAGAGTTGATAGGTTGGAATATATATATCACTGTTTATTCATATGAATGCTCATGTGGGAAAGAAATGCATCTGAACTCGTATATATGTCACGGCCTCATATGGCTTATATGTTTAAAACTACTTCCCACTAGGAATAATTTCCTCTGGAATACGTATATGACTGTTACAAGTCATGGGAAGGTGGTAGATAATAGAGTTTTTCTCTTTTGATAATACTATATCATGTCATGGGCCAAATGCATAGAAATTATTTTATTAACCAATGCCATCAAAGCACTTAGTCAAGCAACAAGGGACATTTGATGGTTTCAAAAATGGCTGAATTTATTCTCATTATTCCTTTCACTTGCCACTCACTTGTTTTGTTTCCTCAGATATCCATGTTTTCAAAAGTTTTAATAACTTTCATCTGATCATCCTGTAGGTCATTTACATATTTGACTTCTCATGGAAGAGTTTTAAACAAGTTAATAACTGCATCATAGAGGTTAAAAAAAAACATGTTTTTGGGGGGTATCATTAACCTTTTGAGAGGTTAACAAAAATGTTTTTTTGGTAATTATCATTATCCTTTTGAGAGCTTAATGGTTAATGATAGACTTGAAAACATGTATTTTGGGTCCCTCCATTAACCTGCAATAACTTGAGGCTCAGAAGTCAGATTTTAAAAATTGCAAGTGGTGTGCAAAGCTGGTAATGAGTCAGGGACATGAAGATTTAGAAACTCACAAAAAAATATAGATAAAATGGCCAATTTAAAGTTTAAAACTAGGCAAGTTTCAAAAGTTAACTGTGGCTTATAAAATTGAAATAATTTTATAATCGGGCAATAGATGGTCCTAACTGGGGACAAGGACTAACAAGGATGAAACTTGAATCTAGAATGAATAAAATAATGCCTTATCCATTGGGCTATAAAATTGAGTCATCTGAGGGACCAATTTACAAAAGAGGGAATGAACACAAAAAATGAGACAACGGAAAGGAAAAACTAAAGCAACACAAACTGATAGGAGCACATAAAAAATGGGACAACTTATATACAAAAAGGTGTACAAACACCTTCTATTGATGATAATGCTTTAGGTGTTGCCCACTATAAGCTAAGGGCAACTGGGTGCCACTCAGGTATGACAAAATAAAAGAATTCTTTCCGCATACCTCTTTAATCTAGAAAGGGCCTCTCCATAAAGAGTCAAATTTTCCACGTAAGCCCTTTGGTTCTCAACATTTATCCCAAAGAAAGATAAGTTCACCTTCTTGAAACACCCTCTACTTAGCCCTCTTGTCAAATAATTTCTTAACACAAGATTGATGTTCCCAAATTCTGTCTACAATGACCTCTCTCTCTTCTTCCAACTTTGTCAAATACAACATTCATCTTTCAAGAGCATCTTTGAATTCATGATTCTCAATAGCATTCTATAATTTCAAGGTGGATAGTTCCAAAGGAAGAGGAAGAGTTGGCTTAGTTCCATATAGGATCTCAAAGGGGGATAATCTCGTTGCTCTCTTTTTAGTAGTATGATCTACCCACAATGCATTGTATAAGTGCTTGTGCCAGGACCTTTGATTAACATATATCAATTTTTGCACAATGGTCATAATATTTTTATTGCTTGACTCTGCTTGACTGTTTCCTTGTGCAAAATAATCTGAGTGAGATAGAATGATTCCATATTGATAGCAGAAGGAGAAGATCTCTTGGGAGGAGAAGTTGGTAGCATTATCAGTAACAATTTTATTTGGAACACCAAACCTAACTAAAATGTTTTGCATGATAAAATTGCACACCACTTCTAAAGTTGTTTGCTTGACTGGGATCGCTTCCATCGACTTGGTAAAATAGTTAGTTGCCAGCAAAATGTGAGTGTGTCCAGCAATGGATGAAGGATGAATAGGACCTATGAAGTCCAAACCCCATTGTTGAAAGGGTTCTTCGATTAGTACTGGCTTCAAGGGCAGTGCTGCTAATTGGACTCTTCCTTTGAAATATTGGCAAGATTCACACTTCTTGACCCATTCTTCTACATCCTTGAACATCCTAGGGCAATAAAAATAGTTTCTCAAGATTTTGTAATCTGTTACTGATGTTGAGTAGTGACCTCCACATGCTTCATTATGGAACAATTAAAGCAACTCCTTTCTTTGTTTGGAATCTACACACCTCAAAAAGGTACCGTCTATCCCTTTCTTGTATAAAGCATCACCCCAGAGAACATACTTCATGGATTTCAATTTCAAGGTCCTCTTTTATTTAGGTGATAACTGAGCAAGACATTCTCCATATGTCAGAAAATAGGAAATATTTGAAAACCAATCATCAACATTGCTAATGAATAAAACTAAAGGCATTTCTTCCTCTGTTTCTTCTTCACCTTTAGAAGATCCTTCTACAATTGCCTTGCACAAACCTTTTCCTCTAACAAGCTTTGTAGGTTTAATATCAAGATCATAGTCTTGTACTTTAGCTATCCAGGAGGCCCTTTTGTTCACACCAATCTCTTGTTGTGTTAGAAGTGTCTTCACTATTGAATCAGGAACAAATACTTTGGAGTGAGAGTTTAGGATGTAGAACCTAAATTGTTTCACTACTCTGACCAAAGCATATGCATTCTTCTTAATCAAAGAATATTTCAATTCATGTTTCTTAAGAGGGATGCTCATGAATGCTATCGGGGCCTCAGTATTGTCTTTGTTAGGTTGTGTAAATATAGCAGATAAAGTATTCTTAGATGCATAGCAATACAAATGAAAATCTTTAGAAAAATTTGGATAAGAAAGGGTAGGAGCATTAGAAATTGTAGATTTGATTTGTTTGAAAGAAGCTTTACCTTCCTTTTTCCACTTAAAATTTGTATTCCCTTTCATCATATTTAAAATTGACTTTGTAATCTCAGAGAAGTCTAGTACAAACCTCCTTATGAAGTTTATCTACCCAAAGAAAGACCTGACTCCTGGTTTACTCATCGGAAGTGACAACTGTTGGATAGCTTTCACCCATTTAGGATCTATTCAAATACCCTCTTTGGAGACAATATGCCCTAGTATTTTACGTTCTATCACCCCAAATATAGACTTCTTAGGATTCAGTGAGATGTCTTGAGTTTGACATTGATGTAAGATGCCTTCTAGATGATGCACATGATCTCTTTTCTATTTTGAAAACACTGTAAGATCATCAAGGTACATCACAATAATTTTATTCTTGAAATCCTCAAATGAACGATCCATCACCCATTGAAAGGTGGCACCAACATTTATCAAACCAAAAGGCATACGATTATAGGCAAACATACCCCATGGAGTGGTAAAAGTTATTTTATGTTGGTCTTTCGATGCGACACTGATCTGATTATAGCCGAAGAAGCCATCTAGTATTGACATGAGTTTTGAGCCAAATACCAACTACAAAATATGGTCCATGACAGGGAGCCCATAATTATCCTTAAGTGATGCCTAATTCAAATTTTGGAAGGCAACACATATTCTTATCTCACCATTGTTCTTCTTGACAGGAATGATATTAGCTACCCATGTTGAATGGTGAATGGGATAGATAATCTTTGCTATAAGCTTCTTATCAACTTCATTGAAAATAGCATCAGCTACCTTGGGATTGAATTGCCTTTACTTTTGCGGAAAGGAAGTTGAACTAGGTTTGAAATGAATTTGATGTTTAAATTTCCCATTCATGAATTCCTTTAGATCTTCATAACCCCAAGCAGAAATTTCTTGGTAGGCTTTCAACAACTTTGTGAATTCTTCTTTCTCTTCTGATGTCAAATCTTTCCCTATTAGGACCATCTTTGGATTTTCTTCAAAAACAATATTTACTTTCTCATAACCTAAACAACTAGAAGGTGTAGTGTCTTCAACTTTCTCTTTCCTTTTATCTTCCTTATCAAAAAGACTTTCTAGGGTGACTAATCCTCTCAGGATAACATTACCTTCCAATTGAATAACCTCAGGATCATCTCCTGGTGTTCCATTATTATTATGCAATCCTTCAAATTTCAGGTCTGAAAATGGAGGCCTTCCCTTGAGAAATGCAATTATTTTCCCATCATCATCAAAAAAATTGCCAGTGTTGATCATTATAAGACACACTGGGTCTATGAATCATCTTTACTGTGTAAATGTCTCTATTGAACTCAGGGTGAGGAATAAGTAGAGAAGCAGAGATTGCAAGAAAATCTACTTTAGAATTTTGTTCACGAGGTATAGCATATAAATAAAAAGAATTGAAATGCTCAATCTCATCCCACACGCTATTTCTATATGCTTTCAGTTTGGCATTCTTTGTTTGGTATTGCCTCCACACTTGGTTGACAAATTAATTATACATCTCTAGATACCTTGAGTTTCTTGATTCCCTTTTGTTTTGTATACTCGAGACCAAGTAGAAGGGCTTCATATTCCATAGGATTACTGGTGGTTTCAAAAGCTAACTTATAAGCCTTTGAAAATTTCTCTCCTTTTAGTGATATCAACACTATCCCAGCACCTAAACTAGAAGAAGAAGAACTTCCATCAAACTCTATTGACCATAACTCATTGGTTATATTAAGCATGAGAGGCTTAGTCACATCTTCAATGGACATCATCATGTACTTTCCATGCCTAGTATCAACATACAATATTTCAGCTCTTGGATCATCTGATTTCAAGATTGTATGTTTGGCTTTAGGCTCAGGATTAAGCTTAATCTTTTTATCTCTAATTGGGATAAGGGCATGAGACATGTACATCTTTATCTCACCATTGAGATCTTTGCAAAAAATTCTACTCAAAAGCATCCCATAACTGACAAGAATATCAGCAACTAAGATATTCAATTTAAGCTTCTTCTCAAGATGTGCTGCAAGTGCTACTTGAGCATCTTTCAATTGGCCAACTAGCGGGACTTGTTTTGCCTCCATAGAATACACTTTTCTAGAAGGTTTATACAGAAAGAGACCCAAGGCATGTGCTAGCTTTGAACACATAACATTATCAGATGCACTAGAATCAATGATACAATTACTTAACTTGCATCCAACTATATAAAGAGAAACATAGAAAGGTTCATGTTTGTCTGACAAAGACGCTGCAACAAAAGATTCTTTCTTAGTCATGGGCCCTTCCAAATTATCTTCTACTTCTACAGAAACTTCTGATTCATGGTTGATATTGATCTTAGGCAATCCTTCTCCTTTACTAACACATTGAATCAACTTTTCTAATTGATGAGGGTTTGCCTTTAGGTAGTCCAACTGAGAAATTTGTACTTTGGTCTTCTTATAGTGATCAATAAAATCAAAAGATTCTTCAATGATGGGAGGGGTTTTACCCTTATCTATCTCCTTTTCTTGTGAAGGCTCTTTTATAGTATGCTTACGAGATAGAATCCTCTTAGCAATCTGATCAAAAGCTTTTTCCTTTGCTAGTTTACTCCACTTTTCTTCCAATATTTGTCTCCAATTTGGTGTAGCCACATTGCAAGAATGATTATTGATATCTTCAGATTTCTCATCATCAGATTCATATTCCAAAAAGTTAATAGAAGAGGTCCCAATAGTAGGTTCTATTACATCTTCAGGAGCCACATATTCTTCTATCTTCTCTACTGTCAAATGCATTTGCATGAATCTAGCCATCTCGGGACAATTTGCACCATCATGATCTATTGTTAGGTGAAAATAACACATAGCAATCTATTTATGAGATGATGAGGGATGTTCAATGGCTAATCTTGGTGTTGATTGGGGTAGCCATTTAGTTTGTCTATTTTTCTGATATGGGAAGCCTACTTCTTAAAACAGGAGCATAATCTGGCCTTTGATATTTATACTTCATAATTTGATTATCAAACTTTTGGATATCATCAACCCTATACTACACTCTTTATTTCCAGCTTCAAAGTAACAAACCAACCATTCAATTGAATAGATCTACCAACATTACATTGGACTTAAGGTCAGCATGTTTTGTATTAAACATTTGCAAGAATTGGGTCATACTCATCCTATCATTTACTCATGGATCTGCATAACATTAATGATGCCCCAGTAGTTGCCGATTGCCAAAGAAAATAATGATGCTAATCTGAATTTGAATGAATTAATGAGTGAAGCTTTCAGAGCTACAAGTCAAGAATGACTAATTCATTTTGTCAAACACTTCGCTATCACTCTATATGTTCTATTCATTTTCACCACCCATTTATTTTTGCATTATGTCAAACATGTTAGGAGCGATCTCAGGTACTGTTTACATCCTTTGCAACTTGTCCATGAATTTGGAAATGAACATCTAGAATCCTATTTGATTCAAATAGATTCCCATTCACACACTTTGTGTATGTCATTCCATATCCTCCCATTGTTCCATGCCTTCATGCAGTTGCCCATCAAAATAATAAAAGAATTTGGTATCAGTTTTACCTTTGCTCACTTTTCATACTCATTTTGAACCTCAAGTCCACTATTCTTATCCCAATAAGGTATAGTTTAAAATTTGTAAAATGGAATAATGCCTTTATACATCCAAGTTTGCACATTCCCTCTATTCGTAGCCTGTGCCTTAATCGGCTAAAGGAATCTACACAAGTATAATAGGTTCGTCTCCATGCTTTACATCCCGAGTATGCGGTTGATGATAAACTTGCATATTGTATCTATATATTCTCAGACTTAGTTATGGCAGCATCATTCCCACTATTCACATGCAGAGACCATGCATTTGGGTTTGTAATCAGGTGAGCAAGATGGCATGAGACGGCTTGCTAAACTGCAAGCTTATTGGCTTCTTTAAAATGTCTTTACTCTACACTTATGAAGAGGACGACCTACAATTATTGACTTTATTCTAGTTTATGTATGCACATGCTACAATAGCTTCTAGTGCTCCATATTCGCCTTGGTACAATTATCTTAGATAGCCCATATTTCTTGCAGAGTTGATAGGTTGGAATATATATATCACTGTTTATCCATATGAATGCTCATGTGGGAAAGAAATGCATTTGAACTCATATATATGCCGCGACCTCATATGGCTTATATGTTTAAAATCACTTCCCACTAGGAATAATTTCCTTTGGACTGCATATACGACTGTTACAAGTCATGGGAAGGTGGCAGATAATAGATTTTTTCTCTTTTGATAATACTATATCATGTCATGGGCCAAATGAATGGAAATTATTTTATTAACCAATACTGTCAAAGCACTTAGTCGAGCAGTAGGGGACATTTGATGGTTTCAAAAATGGCTGAATTTATTCTCATTATTCCTTTCACTTGCCACTCACTTGTTTTGTTTCCTCAGATATCCACCTTTTCAAAAGTTTTAATAACTTTCATCCGATCATCCTGTAGTTCATTTACATATTTGACTTCTCATGGAAGAGTTTCAAACAAGTTAATAACTACCTCATAGTGGTTAAGAAAAACATGTTTTTGGGGGTTATCATTAACCTTTTGAGAGGTTAAAAAAAACATGTTTTTGGCAATTATCATTAACCTTTTGAGAGGTTAATGGTTAATGATAGAATTAAAAACATGTATTTTGGGTCTCTCCATTAACCTGCAATAACTTGAGGCTCAAAAGTCAGATTTTAAAAATTTCAAGTGCTGTACGAAGCTGGTAATGAGCCGAGGACATGAAGATTTAGAAACTCACAAAAAATTATAGATAACATGGCCAATTTAAACTTTAAAACTAGGCAAGTTTCAAAAGTTAACCATGGCTTATAAAATTGAAACAATTTTATAACCATTCAACAGACTGTACACACTAGGTCAACAAATCAAATGGAGGATCTTGGCACCTATAATGTTATTAACATAATGCATTTCTTCAATTAATTTGTAGTGTGCCTCTTATGATTTTGAAATTCAAATTTTCAAACATAAACAGTTAGTTAAGGAATTAGAGGGAAGCTTTTTGTTTTCAAAAAATTTAACTATTCAACCCAACAATGAAGTTGGTTGAATTAGTTTTTGGACAGTTATATTATTTAGAAATATATATATATATCAAGGTGAGAGTCTCTATCAGGGGACAATAAATGAGACTAGTGTATGTATTGGTGAAAAAGAAACAATAAAACTCTCTTTCGCTTGAAATATAACTAGCTTATATAATTCCAATTTGGTGATTCAAAACTCTTATGCATTGACATGGTTTTAGTAATAACTTAATTGTTTATTTGGTGTATTTCATATTATGCTGAATTCATTAGTGTGCCAGTTGGTTCTGAAATAATATTTCTTTTTCTTAAGTCTCTGTTACAATAGGGTTTAGGGAAAATAAGAATCATTTTGTGAATATATAGGCCTAATATTCATGAAATAACCATTCCTAACTTGTAGTATAAACCAATAACATTGCATATGTAGAATTGTAGGGATTGAAATCGATCGCAATCTAGAATAGTGAAAGAAATAGTGAAGATGGTGACTAGTGTGTAGCAGTGAACAACCTATCCAATAGAGGGTGGATATTATGATTTGAAACATTCTATGATGTTTATTAGATGGTGAATCATTCACTAATTGGGTGCAAGAGTGCATTCTGATAGGAGATTGGAGAAGCCCTAGATTACAAGGGTGCGAGGACAAGATTTGGGAATTGGGTGTTGTAGAATTCTTGGAGCTAATTCCCTTTGGAATTGACCATTTGATGGTATAAAAGGGCACTATCCAAGAGTAGGGAGTTCCAAGTGGAGTTTTCCATATGGTTCCTTTGTAAATTGTGTCGTTTATTATTTTATTGTCATTATTGTGATTGCTTTGCATCAAATTGGTATTAGAGCTTGAAGATCTTTAGTGTGTGGGTAGAGTATCGAGAGAGGCAATCTACACTAGGACCTTAAAGATTTGGTTTTGATTTGTTGATGATTTTTTGGTTGTAGGTGTATGTTCACTCACTAAAAGGAGATGGGCATGAGGTCTACCATAAGGATCATAGGAGATGATCTAGGGCCTGAAAAAGAGGTCTAGTTATTTGCCAAAATTCTTGGGGAGAGAGGCATGGAAGGGACTCCCAAGTGAGGCAAAAATTTGTTGGTTGTGGAGCAGCATGAAGGAGTGGACTTGAGATTGTCAAAACACCTTGGAATCAACCATATCAACTTCATTAATGAGAGTCATTTTCATATTAGAGTGTGCAAGAGAAGCATGGAATCAAATTTTTTTGTAGATCACCAAAAATACATTTCCAAGGAACTTGCAAAATTTTCAAGTTGGGGAGTATGGTATAGAAGCGCCTCATATACAAGAAATGAGGAGGTTAACATTTCTTATGTGAGATATTTGAATTCATTTGAGTCCTTTGAGTCAAGATGTAAAGGCCAGAAAAGTCATTTGTAATAAGGTGTCAAAGTTGTCTAAAGAGGTCTTAAATATGATCAATAATGTCACAATGGTAATTTAAGATGTGAATGGAACTATATGTATCCATATAAAGTCATTGAAGTCATAGGTGTGATCTAGCTTGGGCTTTTACAAAAATTGTAATAGAATAATGCATAAAGTACACAAAAGGTTGTGAAAACAAATGCATAATGTTGTAAAGGGCTCAAAGAATGTAATAAGTTAGTTTAAAAAGTGGTTGGGAAGTTGTGAACTACCAAAACCACTATGAAGACATTGTAATGGTTTTTCAAAAGAGAGAGAGAAGGAGGATAACAATTTGGAATATTTGAGTATTCAAAACTTGTTATTTTGAATGGTTTCTTGCATTTAGTTTCTATTTCTAGGCCTTGTACAGCCATGTACAGCCTAGAAAATCTGTAAATTAGAAATATATAGATAGATTAATGAATAGTCTTTCTCATGCTTTTGTTTTTAATTAATTTTAGTAAGTTTTGAAAAAGTTATGCAATTTTTGGCAAAAATTAATATTTTTAGATTTAAGGATGCCTGACTATAGTTAGAGTGATATTTTTGGTATAGGAAGATTATGATGAATCAAGAACTGAATATATATGCATTGGAAATATATATTAATTAGGTTTTATTTCCAATTGGTTTGGGTATTTTTGATTCATATTTGTAAAAGTTATGTATATTTGAGTGAAGACTAGTTTTTATAGATCTCTGTTGGAGTTACAGTCAAAGATATATTATTATAGAATGATTTATGGATTGAAAAAAATTGATTGCTTATATTATTAGAAACTATACTCATACATTATTCAGTTGAAATGGGTTTGGTATGATTTTTACTTCTCTTGAAAAAGTTATTTGATGTCCTAAGCAGGGTTACAAGTTTAACATCTGGTTTTTGACAAAAAATATGGGTCTTCGTAGAGAGACCATAACTTCTAATTTTTTTTATTGGATTTGTCTCATCTTGGGATATGTTTTAGAAATAGTAATTTTAGAAAAAATTTCCAAAGGGTTTTAAAAGAAAATCTTAGATTTGAAATTTTTGAGTAATTTATTTGGATATAGAAATCAGATTTTGTGGATGGGGATATTGACTTACTCGCCTAAATGTAAGGGTCCTCTATTGAAGTCTTTGAGATGTACTTAGTTCCTTGAGGGTGTTCCAAATTATTGTGAAGCATTTGTGTTTAACTAGGGTTCCTTGAAGGTAAATACAGAGGGCTCTGCATCACATAGTGAGCATAACACCTTGCACTTGTTGACCAAAGAGGCCTCAATCACATTAGAGGATGTGTATAATATTCTTCAAGTGCCTTGTTATGGTGATCAAATAAGTTGTACATTTGATTGAATTTTGATGTTTTTATAATTTTATTTTGATGTAAGGTGCACTAATTTCAAGCTTGATTATGTTTCATAGGTGTACTATGATCAAACCTAATAGAAGGGTGAGTAGTGATGCAATAGATGTTCTAGGATGTTACCATCTTGGACCACCATCTAAGTTTGGAGTGACTCATCGATGAGTATGGGGAATATTACCCTCTACATATCTTGCTATGTTCTCTTCTAGCTTAGGCCTTACTGATAGATAGTAGCTAGAAGGGCTTCCCACTAGGATGGGGTTGGTTTGTGGCAGATTTGATTGCATGACCATGCAGGATGGCATGGGGGCCAGCGATACTAGTAGATATGTATCATGAGCTTCATGAGATAATATACCATAGTGGTCATTCCTAGGAATGTGGGGTAGTACTATCATAGATCTGGGCTTGGGAGCACATTTTTGTGATCTAACCATAGATTCAACCTTAAGAGAGGAGCTAGCCATATAGTTTTGGGTACACATGCTTTGTCCTTTAGACTCATAGCGAGGATGTGACTTATTATCACTGTATTTTTGATGAGTTGAAAAAATTCACATGGTGGCCCTGTCGAGAGTGCGATAGGTGGTTAGATGCCTAGGAGTTAGATTACATGAGTAATAGTAGACCACTAGTGGGTAGGCATTTAGAGATCGTGGAGCGGTTTGTGATTAGCTAGGTATGGTGATAGTGATAGGTGATATCAATGGAGACCACCACCTATGCTCACTTTCACTTTGATGAGGCATGGGGATGGCTACCAATGTTGAATTATTAGACAGTGGTGTGGGATATAATATCTCTAGTGTAGACTCCCTAGGATTATCACCCAGATGTGGTAGATACAAGAGTAGATTTGGCATATTTATATGAGATGCAAAGACATCCATTTCCATGTTTTATAGAGCCAGATGTGTTACCTATAGTAGGGGGACATAAATGAGGTGGACATAGAGGAAGAGGTGGAGGAGATAGAAGGAGATGGATGGACATTGGGGAGGGTTCCCACTCTAGGAGGAGGACATGGGCATAGGCTGCTAGGGAGGAGGAGGAGGAGGTGCCACCGAGGCAACGATAATTGGTGCCAGTGGAGGTAGAGGTAGAGTACCCAACTTGAGGGGATGATGATCAAGATGCAAGGATCTGTACCTTGGAGGTGGAATTATAGCTAGCTTAGGGGACCATCATAGTAGCTCATGGATGATTAGGCACAGGGGGATGAGCTCCATAGGGAGTGAGATGCAACGAAGCAAGAGACATCACATCATGGTGCATGCATTGCATATTACTATGCTACTTACAAGGGTGTGGTGCTGCTAGGGTAAGGGCTTCCAGATTACTTAGAGTAGACAAGTAGTTCAAAGGGTGTAGTACAACTACTAGATAGGAGACAAGCCCTACCACCAAGGCCACCCCTAGTTGGAGAGGGTGCAAGCTAGTCATAGTTTGATTGTGATAGCTTTGATAATTTTTTATTGTACTCCATGTATTTTTGAGTAGATATCTAGATTTTGGATCTCACATTTGTATATATGTACTATGACATATTGAGATATATATAAGATACTATATTTTGATTGACAAATTTTGTGCACTTGTCTCATTTTGATGGATGTTTTAGCATTTTAAGTTTTCATGTTTTAGTTTCTATTTCTTGCACATGTATGTGTTTCTTTGATGTTTATGTGTATATGCTCATGTATGTCTCTCATGTATAATGTTTTAGCTCTCATGTGTATGATATAGATTTATGTTTATGAAAATATGTGACACTTGGATAGATTGAATATGATGTTTAGATTAACCCCTTGTGATGATAGGATAGCAAAATAGAAATGAAGTGAAAGATCAAGAAAGTGAAGAGACATGATAAAGAAGAAAGAAAAGAAAGATGTGAAAGTAGTTAGCTAATATGTTCGCAAAAAGGATGAAGATAGAGATCTCCCCATATGAATTAATGTAAAACTAGACTAGAGAATGAACCTATAATACAAGCTAATATGCAAAGTGGTTTACCAGTAAGAAACACATAACATTTAGACTCTTATTTCATCATTGAGAGTTTTTTAGGGTCATCATGATCATACAACCATCACTAGTATAAGTATGAGGATATGAATATGATTGATATCCTATGGAAACCCAATCTAAGCATTAAAGACATATAAGTCAAGATGACTATGTAATTAGATTCCCTAAGTTTAGTATAAAAAGATTACACCTATATCAAGGCATAAGTAGGATAACCCCCAAGTGCAGTCTTGCAAAATAGCCAAGGATGATACATTTATAATTCAAGGTGTCAAATAGGAAAAACATGAATGCTTTAAACACTATAGAAAAATAAAATATACCCATAAGTAGAAATCAAGAAAACATGCCCCATGCCCCCAGTCTTCTAGTCCATGACATCTTTGAAAGACTATTAGGGAGGGAACATATAGGAAAGAAATTGTTATAGAAAACACACAAAGTAGATAACATTCATCATAGCTCAGTCGTCTAAGTATTTAAGTGCACGTGTGTAAGTCACTTGGCCATTTCTTCAAGACTTTATTTTGATAGTAAGAAATATCAAGACATTAGAGACCATAGGTAAACTATCTGAGAAGTGTTGAGAAACACTAGATGTCAAGTTGGGGGTAGTGTTGAGAAACACTATTGTGTGAGTTGTCAAAGAAACCCTAATGCACAAGGAAACCTCAAGTAGGCTAAGTAGCTATGCCCCTAAGATAAGGAAAAGAAACAATCCCAAGCTAGGAAATGTATAGTGAAATGGGTGATTGAGACTAGTAGACATAGGTGCAAGGGTCTCAAGAAATGCATATTTCTAGGTTTTCACCACTTGGTAGATTTTTTCAAGACTTTTTTTCAATTTTTTTGTATTTTTTAATTTTTGAATATTTTTGGTGATACATCAAAGTGCCTATTACTAGGTTTTCACTAAGATGATCATTTTTTTGGAACATTTTCTAATTTTAAAGATTTTTTTAGGATCATAAATATGTACAAGATAGTTAAGTAGTGAGCCTCTAACCATAGGACTTCTTCATATGTAGGACATTGATAGGATTTGCAAGTTCTTCACCTTTAGGAGTAGATAGTTGATAAGCACTAGACCCAAATGCTTCTATGATAATGTATGGGCCGAACCAATTAGGTTCAAACTTTCCCTTCTACTCTCTATGCTGCTGATTTTTTGAACTCTCTCTAAGCACAAGTTCACCTACTTCAAACTCATGTGGGTGAAATTTTTTTTTATACTGAGTAGAAATGCACTTTTGATAAGCCCTCGTGTGATCAAAAGTAGCCTTACAATGTTCACCAAGAGTCTCTAATTCCTATATTCGCATAGCTCTATGGTTTTCATCAGTTATCAATCCATGTAAGGAGACTCATAAGGAGGGGATCTCTACTTCTAATGGGAGGAAAACCTCATAGCCACAGAATAGAGAAAAGGGAATGGCCCATGTAGGAGTATGCATGGTAGTTTTGTAGGCCCAAAGTGCAAAATTTATCTATAGGTGCCAATCTTTCCCAAACTTGTTAACTGTGCAATGTAAGATTTTTAGTAGTTTGTTGTTGGAGGCCTTAGCTCAGTTGTTCCCTTGAGGGTAGTAAATAGAGGACCGATGTTAGTTGATTCAAAATTTCTTACACAACTATTTGAGGTCCTTATTTTTGAACTATCCTCCATTATCAATGATAATGGAGGAAGGTATACCATGCTGGAAAATGATGTGGTTTAGTATAAACAGGGAAACATGTTTTCCTATAATATCGGATAGTGGCACATCTTCAACCCATTTAGTGAAATACTCAGTTGTTGTAATGATGAACTTATGACCACTAGATGAACTTGGGTGAATTTTTCCTACCAAGTCAAAGGCCCATTTTTGAAATGGCCAATATGTCAGAGGGAATCAACTTTTATCCAAGAGCATGAATTAAATTGCCATGAAGTTGACATTTTTGACAAGACTTGGCATAGCAAACAACATCAACTTGCATGGTTGGCCAGTAATAACCCACCCTAAGTAGTTTTCAAGCAAGTACAAGGCCATTAGAATGTGCCCCAAAAATACCATCATCGACTTTGGCAAGTGCCTTTTTAAACTCTTCTAATTCTAAACACCTAAGCAACATTCTGTCTAGACTCTTCCTATACAAGTCACCAAAGACCAAAATATAATGTGAGGCATTGCAAAGGAATTGGCATTTTTTATTGTGCATGAGGTTTTCAAGAAAAATTTGATCATGTAGATAAGAGAAGATAGCCACATATCAAGAGGAATCATGACCTACAATAGTGCAAACCACTTGGCTATCTAAGGAATCATAGGTAGGATGACATAGTTCTTCCACTACGAACTCAAATTGTGATTCATGTTCTTGTAGTTGGAAGATAGATGCTAGAGTGGTCATAACATTGGAAGCCTTGTTTTCTACTCTAGGAATTTTTTGGAATGTCAAAAAAGTGAAATAATTCCTTAGAGCATCTATCAACTTTTTGTAAGGTATCAACTTGTCATCCTTCTTTTGTTAGTCATTGTTTACTTGGTTGATAACAAGTTAAGAATCTCCATAGATGTGCAATTTAGTTATTCTCCATTCAAGGGTCATTTTTATCCCATTGGTTAGTGCCTCATATTCTGCAATGTTTTTTGTATAGGGGAATAAGAGTTTGTAAGATTTGGGGATCATATATCCATGAGGGGAAACAAACAAGATACCTACTCCAACTCTATTTTGTGTATGAGAACTGTCAAAGAACATTTTCCAAGTTCTCTCAGTGATGTACATAATTGAGGCATTTGGAAATTCAATTTGCATCAGTTTTGTATCCTCTACATAAAATCAACACTTATAGCTTGTCCTTTGATGGCTTAATGTTTGACATACTAAATGTCAAATTTTGAAAGAATCATCATCCATTTAGCTAGATGAATAGTAAGTGTAGCTTTTCTCAACAAATATTTCAAAGGATCAATTTGAGCAATTAGGTGAACTGTATGTGCCAACATGTAATGTCAGAGTTTTTGAGAAGAAAAGACCACTACAAGACAGGCTTTCTCTATACTGGTGTAGTTCATTTCAGAAGAAACCAAAGTTTGACTGATGTAATATATAGTCTATTGTTTACTAGTCTCATCACTTTGGGCTAATAGTGCTACTAGAGAAGAAGTTATAACTGAGATATATAGGATCAAAGGTTTTCCTAGAATAGGTGGCATCAAAACTAGAGGCTTTTCCAAGTACCCCTTGATTTGGTCAAGACTTTTTTGACACTCGTAGTTCCATATATGAGTGGAGCCTTTATGAAAATTCTTCTTAAAAAGTTGAGCTTTATCAGCCAATTGAGAAATAAATCTTCTTATGGATTATAGACATCCTTGTAGACTTCTAAGTTGGATGATATTTCTTGGAGGAGGCATTTCTATGATAGCCTAGACTTTTTCAAGATCAACCACAATACCTTTTGCTGAGATAATGTAGCCTAGCAATTTTGTAGAAGTGACACCAAAGGCACACTTTTTTGGGTTTAGCATAAGTTGAAATGTTCCATATAGTACAATATCAGGATAAGGTCTTCATGATGCATGTCTCATTTTCTAGATTTCACCAATGTTTCATCAACATAGTCTTCCATATTTTTATGCATCATATCATGGTGGTAATTTCTCTTTGATAGGTAGCACCAGCATTCTTGAGTACAAAAGGCATGACATTCTAGCAGAATGTACCCCATGCACATGTAAATGTTGTCTTCTCTTGATCAACTAGAGCTATCTTAATTTGATTATACCCAAAAAACCCATCCATAAGGGAGTACATTTCATAACCTTTAGTCATGTCCACTATCATATAAATTTTTCGTAGTAGAAGGTCATCCTTGAGGCATGATTTGTTAAGGTCTCTAAAATTAGTAGAAAAATAAGATAGGTTTATCATGTTTAGATATAGGCCCGTTATTGGAAATCCATTCTACATAGTCAATAGCTCTGAAAATTTTTTCACTCAAGAGTTTTTCTAATTCTATTTTCACCAATAAGGCTACATGTGGATGCATCTTTCTCCAGTTTTATTTAACATGTTTCATATCAAGAGAGATAGGTGAATGATGCATGATAAGATCTATGTCAAGCCTAGTCATATTTGAGTACATCCATGCAAAATTGATCTTTTTGTCTCGAAAGAATTTGGTAAAATGTTCTTTTTCCTCAGCTAATAATGATTGAGGTAGATGAATAATTTTAGGAGATTCCTCTGTCCCCAAGTTGATAGACTGTGTGGGTTCAATGAGAAACAATGATCTCTCCTAAAAATAGCTTGATAGACTACCAAGTATCTAATCCATAGGTGCCTTAGAGAGGTTTTCACCATTAGGAATGTCTTTTTTTTACTATTTTAGGCTCAAATACTGCCACAATGTAGTTTTCTCCATCTGACCATTTATTTTTTCTTTTACTTTTATGACTAAGGTACTTGATATTTTATTCCATCATATGAACCACATGTTCACTATTATAAGAAGTGATAGGTTTAATAGCATTTAAGAAAATCTAATAGTCATTTTGGAAAGACTTTATTTTAGGTCTTTGATGTTGAATGGACCAATCTATATGATCAAGATGGATCAATGAGAGTGAGGTAGAAGCTTCAAGGTTGTTGATGTGAAAAGAGTCATCTTTGGTGACATGAAAAGTTGAGAATATAGTGAATGTCGCAAAGTATTCTAGGTCAAGAATAGACCTAGAGGGACCAACGTGATCCACTAAAGCATTTTGTGAGCCAAACTCATCTAACCCTCTACTAGAATTGTCTACCAAATTTAGTTGGGTTGCATAGGTGTGAATAACATCCACTTCTAGTTCACAAGAGGTGTCTAATAAGTTTTCCTATTCATACTCTTGAGAGTCTACACTCTAATCGCTAGAAATTAGATGAGCAATGTTTTTTCTAATCTATTCTCTATTCAAGTCTTCAAGGTTAGATTCATCTTGTTCTAGCTACCAAGAGGTGGAAGCTTCAGCATCATCATTATTAATTAGTGTTTCTTCTTCCCAAAGAAGAGAAGTTATAGGCAGAAAATCCTCATCTTGCAAAGTGGCAGCAATAAAGGGAGGATCATCATCATTTGATTCACTAGATATGGGTGTGCTTTGAAAAAATGTTGGTATATCATCCTCTAATCCAAATCCTAGGCCAGTAGTATCTCGAGTATCATGACCTTGAGTATGACTTAAAGGTTCAAATAGAGCTTTTTCATTACTAGTTAAGGACCCATGGCCTTGATATCCCTTTTTTTCAAGCATTTTATATTCATTTCCATAATGTTTATGAGAAATGGGAGTGTTTATTGTGACATCCTCCTCATCTTCCTCTATCCTATATATCCAATCTTTAATTACTTCTTCTTCTTTCTTTGCATCTAGAGGAACAGAGGACTACATAAAAGTGCCAGAAAGGGTCATCAAAAAAGCATAATGCTTCTTTTTAGTAGATGGTTTCCCATAAGAACAAGGAAAAATAGGTAGAGCAGCAATGGAGTCTAGAGTGTACTTTCCCAACAAAGGCTCATCATTTTCAATTTCTATTCACACTCTATAAAGGATGGTGTTGGCTCATGAGAATAACAATTATCTAGAATCAATGTTTAGCAGTAGATAACATATTGATAGACATTGAGTTATCGCTGAGGACAACTATCTTAGTGCCATTAAAAGGGAACTTGATGCACTAATGGTACGTAGAGGGTGTTGCTTTCATGTCATGAATCTAGGGTCATCCTGACACCAAATTGTATGGAAGTGGTATGTCTAAGACTTGGAAAATGACATCCTTCTCAACTAGACTAACTTTTATTGGAAGCATAGTTAGACCTTTGGAAGGTCATTCAACCTCATCATAGGATTTTATAGTGATCTTGTGCCTAGGATCAATGGTAAATTCGGACATGCCCAACTATTGAATCACATTGAATGAAATTATGTTTAACCCTGCACCATTTTCTATCAAGAATTAATGAACATGAGTGTGGAAGATTTGGACTTTGACATGGAAAGCAAGGTTGTGAGGATGACTAAGAGCTTGGTCATCTTCTTTAGAAAAGGTAAAGTAGCGAGTTGAAGAGATATGGTTCACCATATCTTGGAATTGTTTGGCATCAATATCTGTGGAAATGTTGGCAGAATGTAAAGCTTTTTCAAGGGTATCCTTGTGCAAAGGGGATAATTCTAACAAATCAAAAATGAAAATTTGAGCTAGGGTACATTTCTATTGGCTAACAAGGTCATAGTTGGAGATCCTGGAAGTAGTTGATTGTTTAGAAGATGAAGCATTCTTAGGATCATGAGAAATTTTTAGGACAACCTTAGATTACCCCCTAGTGATGACATTAAGTGGTTCACTTTGTGAAGAGGAAGATTTTGCCACTCAAAGCACCATATTAGGTCTAGAGTCATTATGTTATTGAGGAAAATTGTGCATTTTTAGGACAACTTTGGGTCATTCATCTGCAAGTTGGTTGTCATCATTAGAACTTGCCATGCATAAATAATCAACAGGCTCAAGCATGCCTATAACATTGTCTATGTCAGCATAAACATAGTTGATCTTGGAATCATGATTCTTTTTGGTAGCTTTGTAGGTTTCACCTTTCTTGTATTCTAGAAAGGGTTGTTTAAAAGCTTTATGGTCAACATTTTTGACAAGACTATCTGTGACAACTATTCCTTCCTCAATAAGATCTTGAATTATGTCTTTGAGCTTGAAATAGTTTTCAGTGTTGTGACCCTTGCTTTGGTGATAATTATAGATATGATCATCTCTCCACTATGAGGGTTTGACAGGTGGGTCATAGGGTCAAGAATTATCTAGTAAAGAAACCATATTATTTGCAATTAAAGTTAAGACCACATTATAAGGCTCAGCCATTGGTGTATAAAAATGTCATTTCTTGGTAAACTTAGAGCTCTTGTCAAATGTTTGTAGTTTCACATTTTCTTGTTGTTTTATAGTATAGATGGTAGTAGAAAGGTTAAATTAAATTTCCTTAGTCTTAGGAGTGTCCACTACTCCATCATTGACAACATACTTGTTTTTATTCCAAGGTTTGACTTTGTCTTTACCATTTCTATTGTTATTTTTGTCTTTTTTATAACAATGTCACCCTTTTTGATAGCAACATCCTCAATGTGATACACACTCTCAACCATGGTATTGAAGGATGTGAATAACTAATTTCTTAGGTCAAATTATAGCTCTAGTACAAGAATATTGACAAAAATGTTGATTTTTTGAAGCCTCGGGAACTTGCCAAGGGTACTAAGAATATAAGGACATCCATCATTGAAGATATGTTGTAAAAGGTTCTCCCAATTTTTGTTTGATGTTGCATAAGTCTAGCATAGTTATAGGATGTTTAATGTTGTAGGTGTATTACTAGATAAAGCATTGTGCAAGTTCACCAAATTTTTTAAGAGGGGGACTCAATTTTGTGAACCATTCCATAGCTTGCCCTGTTAGACTCCTAGGAAACAAACACATTAGAAACATGTCTTCATGCATAAAATTCATGCTAAGAGCATAAAAATGCATCACATGATTGAAAGGGTCACCATTTTCATCATATTTTTCATACTTAAGAACCTCTATATCCTTAGGAAATGGTAGCATGTATAGAATCCTATCAAATGAAAGAACACATATTGATTCAACAAATGAAGTTTTAGGTGGCTATTTTGAAGTTTGCAATTGTGTAAATTGTTTCCTCAATTCTTGTATTTCTTCCCTTAAGATTTCAGCTTCAGTGGGTTCTCATTTTTGAATTATACACTCCACATCAAAATCTTGAGGGAGTTTCCATCCCCTTGCTGCCATGTATCAGAAGTATTGGTCTCTGTTTTCCTCTAAAGTTCTAAGCATAAGTTTTTGAGAAAAACCATCTTATTAGAATTTTACAACCTTGTCAACATGCATGTGTGATATCATAAAAACCTTCCTACCAATATTACCAAGATGTTTGATTTGTAAGAACATTAATGTTGGTCAACACATTCAAAAATAGTAGCCAAGCAATCTACCTTAGAGTCATAGTTCATTACTCAACAACTTGGCCCGTGCTTTATGCTCCTTTGCCTCACACCAACTGGTTTCCCATAAGAGATATTGGCTTTGTCATGGAAGTGCCAAAAGCACAACCAAGGGAACACCTATGGTGAGTGTAAATCTTGGGATGATCTAAGTAGTCCACTAGGATCGATCCTTGCACCAAGAAGTTGAGCAACAAAATAGGGTATATACTAACTTAGGGTGTTTAGAAAGGGTTTTTGTTTGTAATGTTCCTTTTGCACCCAATTAAGGGACACCCCACCTTTCGGTTGGTAAGAAACCTCACAATCATAAGAGCACCTTAAGTGTTCCTTCCTAGTGATCTCCTCATGGTCACTAGAAATGCAAGAAAGTTTGGTTTTAATGCTTTGGACAATCCTGCAAACAATCATTAGTAGCCCTTGCGCATTTGAAGCTTTGACATGCATTCTTTTTAGCAATAAAAATGAAAATATTCTTACAAAGAAACCAAGGTAAGGGCATAACAACCAAGTAAGAATTGCAACATAAAGTGGTTACTTGCCTAAAAAATCCAAGCTATATTCCAACCAAGTGTATGCAAAGAAATTGCAAGCTAATCACAAATGCTATTATTTTTACTCTTTGTTTTTGACCTAGTGAATAAGATTGGACTTTTTCCCTATGATTTTTGAATTACATCTAAGTCATCTAAAATTATTGAATCCATCTAATATAACAACCATATGAAATAATAATGATAATTCCAATGTTTATACATTACATTTCAAATGCTCAATCATCCATTGTACATGTCACAGGGTATGAAAAGTTTAAAAGAATATACATATGTGAAATAAGGTACATCATCCTATTCTAATCCATGATACAAAAAAGTAAAGATAATCACATGATACACATGATACATCATCATAGAAGATCAAACATAATAAACTAAGTGCATGGTTCCTCCCAACCGTTAATAGCATCATTGGACCATCGTGGGCCCTAGCCATCCCTCTGTGCGTAACATTCCAAAGCACCGAAGAGATCCTCGGTATTAACATAGTAGAAATGTCACTCCTAACATATACTATATCATATGCAAAAAGTAATCTAACATGCAAATAAAAGCATAAGATAACATAATCTAACATATGCTAATCATCAATGAAAGGATACATATCCATCTTCACAAAGGATGCATCAGCCATGATGTCTCAATAGATCTCAAATGATAAGAGTGGAAAAATACTACCACCTGACCACGTGGTACCTAAGTGGTCCACTCCCACTGTGCTGAGGAGATAATCTCAAGTCCCAAACAGGCTATCCAAACACATAGCATAAATCTTTAAAAGTCCAGGAATCCTAAAAGTATACTAACTCAAAGGCTCCATCATAAAACCGACATCTAATCCCAAAGGCACACAATGACATGTAGGAACCTACTATGCAAGCGGGAAAGTGTCATCTCATATATCATGTACAAGTTACCCTGGTAGTTAGCTAAAATCCATGGGTCCATACTGATCTCATGCGACCACTAGTATCCTCTCATACTGACGAGGCATACTATGGAATGCAAGGTTTCAACCATGCGTTCTCTCTACTCCCATCCTAGTTTGTACAAGCACTCAAGGAATGGGTGAGAACAAAACACTTATCTTTTTAGGTTCATTCAGTTAGTATTAGGTGTGAATGTTTTCACTTATTAATCCAACTTACAATGAGTTAACCTGGCAACCTCTTAGGGCCCCAGCCCCCATTGCAAGCCACTTCCTGACACTACATGCAGATATCCTACCCTAAGCTCATGGAATCATAAATCTCAAAATCACAAAGGATAATCCATAATAAAAATCATCAAATATGTATAAAAGCATCAAATCCCCATGAGCAAGCATCCATAGAAAATCATGATCACAACAGCTCTCTATTGGCAACTGGAGTATCACTGATAATCAAAAGTATCCATTGGTTCTCATTAACCAAAATATATCTCAATCATATTGATCGAAGACTCCAAAATGGTTGAGTCAAAACATGTCACAACATGACATCATCAAGAATAAATCCACATTTCAGTCCCATCATGGTGACTAGAAAACAACCAAGGATAACTGATCGATGAACCAAAAATGGTTAAGTCAAGTGTCTCATACATAAGAATCTCAACTATAACAATCAGTAATTTACAAACATTACATAGAGCATTCCATCACATAACTATGGTTGGGTTTATAAAGATCAAGATTAAAAACATCATCATGACATTACAATCACATAACCCGCAAGCCTCTGGTAGACGTCCTATAACTGGTCAATACTAGTCAACCCAAAACCTAAAATAATAGCATAAAGAATACACAATGTAAACAAATGTTTTGGTTTTGCTAAATTTACAAACCTGAATTTAAATGTAGAGGTCTCAATTTATGTTTCCAAGTTTGGAGAATGAACGGAGGAAGATTTTGTATGTTTTTCCATGTACTGTTTTGGATGAATACAAGTTTTCCTTAATAGGTCTAAAATCCATTTTCCAATTATAATATTTGTTTGAAAACATTCCCCACCAAACTACCAATTAAATTTCATATACTTTATTTAATAATTTAAAACAATTAAATCTTTGAAAATTATTAAAGAGTTCACCATTATAAAAATGGATCTTTGATATAAATCATTTATCTATACTAATTCAAATTTATTAATATTTACACACACACACACACACACACACACACACACACACACACACATATATATGTACATATATAAATATATAAATAATTATTAACATTTTATATTAAAAAAATGAAATATAAAATCGAATTATAACAATTTCGATTTGATATCATATAAAAATAGAATTACAAACTGCATCACATTTTTTTTTAAATCCATGATATCATATCAATGTCATATACATATGACAATACACATCAAAGGAAATGGGGTTCCGTGCGGGCCTGCTGACGCAGGCTTGCGACAGTGGTCGCAGAGCCTGGGGCAACAATGCTACCAGCCACTGCCGTAGGTACAAAGGTGGGGGTATGGGCTCGGCCCTCCCCGCCCACATATAATATGTGATTTGTTCTTTATAAAATTTTATAACATTTTCTTCAAAAATGTAAATCACGATGCGATTAACATTTAGTTTTAATTAAAGCATTTTGCGAAAAACACAAATCGCAAAGCGATATGACATACGATTCTTCAATAAAATATATATGTATATATATATATATATATAAACATGTTTTTATGTATGTATATATATATGTGTGTGTATATATATATATACATATATATAAATATGCAAAAATTAAGCATTATATATATATATATATATATATATATATATATATATATATTTGCAGATCTGAATTAGCATGTTCATAACAGTGCAATTTTCTAAAGGCTTTCAATTTAAATGAAACCATGAAATATTATCTTCTCCAAATTTACTCAATAAGTTGCTAATAGATTTGGCTAAAATTTAAACCCTAGCCCCGTGTTCTTCTCAGATCTATGCATATAATCAATTTTAACTACCCATATTGAGAATGCATATAATTTAAAAAAGGAAAAATCCTCAAAAGACATATGGAAGACATGAAGAAGATAGGAAGTGCAAGATGCATAAATAGCATAAATAAAAATCACAAGAATCTACTCAGATTCTGATGCTAAATTGCTCTTCCTTAGAAAACTCGTAGATCAAGCTCCTCCCTTCTTCAGAGTTCTCGAGTCTCCAATGCTTGAAATGCTCTCCCAACACTATGTCTAAGCTTCTAGGAATGCCTGAATATAAAGAGCTCTCAGAAAACACCTAGAATGCCTCTAGAAACAACTAGAAGGTGTCACCAACTAAGCATGTGTCTTTTGCAACCTTCTAGATGAATCATAAGGAACCATGTGCTTAATTGATGCACTAACCCCCGTGTTGTTAACATATGAGAAATAGAAAAGGTGCGTTAAGTCCCAGACAAGCTTATAACTCCAATTTACTTTTATGTAATTTCTATTTAAATTTTTATAACTTTCATTTTAATTTTTATAACTTTTATTATTATTATTTATTTATTAATTTATTATTATTTAATAATAATTATTAATTTAATTTCTAATTTTCTTTTATTTAATTCTTTTTCCTTGATTAATTCTCATTTAATTAATTATAATCAAAATATCAAAGATCATGATATTTTATATTAATTTTTGTCAAATAATTAATTTATTAATTAAATCTATTTATTAAGACTTAATTAATAGAAAATTCACCATAGACCTCTAAAATAAAATATGAAAACCTGTCATAGAGAAATTCTCACTAAATCAGTCTAAAGGGTTAAAAATCACGAAATATGTCATTCAACACATTCGGTGGGTAAAATATCCAAATACTTGTCCTACCTCACTAGGAAAAATGGTTTAAGGGTTTGGGATTTGGACTTGAGAATTTATCTCCCTTCTCTTATTATTGAGATAGTATAATAGGGTACGCTCATCCTGGCAATTTAGGGAAGTCGATACCCGATACCTACAACTTGCAGAAAAACCATGCATGTACATACAATATATATAATGCTAAGCTAAATAGACAATGGTAGGAAGTGGTGCATTATGTAGATCCCGACTAAGCAAGTGAATACGACTCCCTTCCTTAACCACATCAAAAATGCTATACAATAAGAAAACATGCACACCATACACATGCAAGTATGGTGTAAGTATCCATAATAAAACACATGAGATAATAAACCATCTAACTAATCATCTATAGTAACTGAAAGCAATGTAATGATCATCATGCATACATGAAATGTAAAGTCTAAATAATCTCATCATATACCAACTGAATCCATAACATAATGTCTGATAATCTCAAAACAATACCACTAATCCATCAACATAAAACTAGTCTAACATAGTCTGATAATAATAGCAACAATGTGTCTAGAAAAGATGTAAATGAGGGTAGGCACTACATCCACCCCCCCTTGAATTAGGCTTACTCCTGGAAGCCTACAAACAAGTAGGGATATAACTCCCGTAATCTAGCTGCATCCTCCCATGTAGCTGAAGAATCATTAGTAGGGTCCCATTGGACCCTTACCTACTCAATGGTTCGACCCCTGAGGGTCAACTCCTACTGCTCCAAAATATGAACTGGCTCCAAAGCCAGCTGCCTGTCCTCTACCTACAATGCATTCCAATCAAGAACATGTACAATATCAAGAATATACTATCGAAGCACTAAAATGTGAAAAACATCATGAATGCGAGCTAGGCTGGGTGGTAGAGTAAGGTGGTAAGCAACCGAGCCAATTCTCTCTAAAATCTCAAATGGTCCCACAAAACAAGGTGCTAGCTTAGAACCCTTTTCGTATCAGATCGAACTCTTTCATGGATGCACTCTCAAGAAAACCTTGTCACCCACAGCAAACTACTTATCAATCCTATGAGCATCAATATACTTCTTCTACCTATCCTGTGTCATAGTTAAGTGCTCACATATCCACACTACCTATTGCTCCATATCATGAAGCATCTCAGGACCCAACAGGATGCAATCCTCAAGGCTGTCCCAACTCAATGGTGTACGACAAGGATGTCCATATAATGCCTAAAATGGTACCATGCCAATAGAACTATGATACCTGTTGTTGTAAGCAAACTCCACTAGGTAGAGATAGTCCTCCCAATGTGTCTGCCTATCCATCACATACATCCATAACATATCCTCCAAAACCTGATTCACCCTCTCTGTTTGACCATCAATCTCTAGATGATATACCCTCAAGGATGTGGTACGTTGAGCTATCCTTGTTGAGCAAAGTGTCAACCTTGGTCAAGGAGGTTTTGTAGGAGCGCCAGCAACATTAGGATCTAAAGGCAACTATAATTCAAGTGGTAACAAGAAGTCTTATTTCTCTAAGGGGAAACAGTATTAGCAGTAGTCTCAGGAGATGCAGCATTAGAAGGGATCAAATTCTTAGGCCCAAGGTGGTGGCAAAGGTTCTAATTCCAAGAAAAAACACAATGCTCAATGTAATAAAAAAAATTAGCCCAATCAGCTAGCTCAGAGTAGCCAGTATTTTGTTAGCAAGAACAGTCGCCAGCAATCAAATGTACCACCTATAGGTAGAGGATCTGGCAGGAATACAAAATGTTTTTCATGTGGACAAATTGGACATTAGGCAGCTAAGTGCGAATTCTTCAAATCAAAGATTTAGTATTTAGGACATGTTATTTCAGTTGATGGTATTTCAGTGGATCCTACAAAGATTCAGGCGATAATAGATTGGCCTACACTGACTAATGTGTTAGAGATTCATAGTTTCATGGGCCTAGCTGGTTATTATCGCAGATTTGTCCAAAACTTCTCTAGGATAGCACATCCTATCACTTCTCTTCAGAGGAAAGGAAAGAAGTTTGTGTGGATAGAGAAATGTGAGGAAGCTTTTCAGAAGCTCAAGGAGCTTTTGACTAGTGCACCATTTTTAGCTGTACTTGATCCAAAAGGTGATTTCATGGTATATACAGATGCTTCTCTTGAAGGGATTGGGGTAGTGTTAATGCAGAATGGACGAGTGATTGCATATGAATCACGCAAGCTCAAGGATCATGAGCTAAGCTATCCTACACATGATCTTGAGTTAGCAGTAGTAGTTCATGCTTTGACAAGGTGGAGACACTTCTTGTTGGGGCATAGATTTGAGCTACACAGTGATCATCATAGTCTTTAGTACATTTTCACTCAGCCTAATTTGAATGCTTGCCAAAGATGATGGATGGAATTTTTATGCGAGTATGATTTTGAGGTTAAGTACATTTAGGGTAAGGAGAATGTGGTGGCAGATGCTTTGAGTTGCAGGAGACATGTGGTATCATCTATGACTCTTAGTGTGGATTTGAGGAGATGGATTCTTCAGGCACTTCCTATAGACTTTTGGTATTAGGAAGTGTGTAGAGAGATGGATTCAGCAAAACCTTTGGAAGGTAGGTTTGCAGGTTATATTTGAGAATCAGATGGTCTTTTGAGACATTTGGGAAGGATTTATGTGCCATTACTGGATGAGCTTCGCACCTTGATTCTAGCAGAAGCCCATCGTACACCTTACTCAGCACATCCAAGTGTCAAGAAGATGCATGCTTATTTGAGACGTTTGTTATTTTGGTCTGGGATGAAGCAAGATATTGCTAATTTTGTGGCTAGGTGTCTTGAGTGTCAGATAGTTAAGGCAGAACATCAGCACCCGGCTAGACTTTTGCAGCCAAATCTCATTCCTTCTTGGAAGTGGGATATCATCTCCATGGATTTCATAGTAGGATTACCTATGACTGTTCGATGTCATGATGCTATCATGGTCACCATTGATCAGTTGACTAAGGTGGCGCATTTCTCACCGATCAGGTCTTCCTACACTGTAGCTTTTGTAGCTAATGTCTTCATGCGTGACATTGTGAGATTACATGGTATTCCTAGAAAGATCATTTCTGATAGGGATCCTATATTCACATCCACATTTTGGACATCATTGTAGCATGAGCTTGGAGCATAGTTAAAATTCAGTTTAGCATATCATCTAGAGACCGATGGTCAGACAAAGACGGTGAATAAGGTTTTGGAAGATATGTTACAGATGTATGTGATGGATAGGCAGACACATTGGGAGGACTATCTCTACCTAGTGGAGTTTGCTTACAACAATGGGTATCATAGTTCAATTGGTATGGCACCATTTCAGGCATTATATGGACGTCCTTGTCATACACCCTTGAGTTGGGACAACCTTGAAGATCGCATCCTGTTGGGTCTTGAGATGCTTTGTGATATGGAGCAATAGGTAGTGCAAATTTGTGAGCACTTGACTATGACACAACATAGGTAGAAGAAGTATGTTGATGCTCATAGGACTGATAAGCAGTTTGCTATGGGTGATAAGATTTTTTTGAGAGTGCGTCCACAAAAGAGTCTGATTCGATACGAAAAGGGTTCTAAGCTAGCACCTCGCTTTGTGGGACCATTCGAGATTTTAGAGAGGATTGGCCTGATTGCTTACCACCTTGCTCTACCGCCTAGCCTAGCTCGCATTCATGATGTTTTTCATGTTTTAGTGCTTCGATAGTATATTCCTAATATTGTACATGTTCTCGATTAGAATGCATTGCAAGTAGAGGACATGCAGTTGGCTTTGGAGCCGGTTCGTATTCTAGAGCAGTGAGAGTTGACCCTTAGGGGTTGAACCATCGAGCAGGTAAGGGTCCAATGGGACCCTACTGATGATTTTTCAGCTACATGGGGGGATGCAGCTAGATTACGGGAGTTATATCCCTACTTTTTTGTAGGCTTCTAGGAGTAATCCTAATCCAAGGGGGGGTGGATGTAGTGCCTGCCCTCATTTACATCTTTTTTGGATGTATTGTTGTTATCATTATCAGACTATGTTAGACTAGTTTTATGTTGATGGATTAGTGGTATTGTTTTGAGATTATCAGACATTATGTTATGGATTTAGTTGGTATATGATGAGATCATTTAGACTTTACATTTCATGTATGCATGATGATCATTACATTGCTTTCAATTACTGTTGATGATTAGTTAGATGGTTTATTATCTCATGTGTTTTATTATGAATACGTACCCCATACTTGCATGTGTATGGTGTGTGTGTTTTCTTATTGTATGGCATTTCTAATGTGGTTAAGGAAGGGATTTGTAGTCACCTGCTTAGTCGGGATCTACACGATGCACCACTTCCTGCCATTGTTTGTTTAGCTTAGCATTTTATATATTGTATGTACATGCATAGTTTTTCTGCAGGTTGTAGGTACCAGGTATCGACTTCCTTGAATTGCTAGGATGAGCGTACCCTATTATACTATCTCAATGATAAGAGAAGGGAGATAAATTCTCAAGTCCAAATCCCAAACCCTTAAACCAGTTGTCCTAGTGAGTTAGGACAAGTATCTTGATATTTTACCCACCGAATGTGTTGGATGACATATTTCATGATTTTTAACACTTTAGACTGATTTAGTGAGAATTGCTCTATGATGGGTTTTCATATTTTATTTTGGAGGTCTATGGTGAATTTTCTATTAATTAAGTCTTAATAAATAGATTTAATTAATAAATTAATTATTTGAGAACATTAATATAAAATATCATGATCTTTGATATTTTGATTATAATTAATTAAATGAGAATTAATTAAGGAAAAAGAATTAAATAAAAGAAAACTAAAAATTAAAATTAATAATAATTATTAAATAATAATAAATTAATAAATAAATAATAATAAAAGTTATAAAAATTAAAATGAAAGTTATAAAAATTTAAATAGAAATTATATAAAAAGTAAATTGGAGTTATAAGCTTGTTTGGGAGTTAACACACCTTTTCTATTTCTCATATGTCAACAACACGAGGGTTAGTGCATCAATTAAGCACATGGTGTCTACAACCTTATGATTCATCTAGAAGGTTGGAAAAGACACATGCTTAGTTGGTGACACCTTCTAGCTGTTTCTAGAGTCATTCTAGGTGTTTCCTGAGAGCTCTTTATATTCAGGCATTCCTAGAAGCTTAGACATAGTGTTGGGAGAGCATTTGGAGCATTGGAGGATTCGGGAAATCTAAAGAAGGGAGGAGCTTGCTCTGTGAGTTTTCTGAGGAAGAGCGATTTAGCATCTGAATCCAAGTAGATTCTTGTGATTTTTATTTATGCTATTTCCGCATCTTGCTCTTCTTGTCTTCTTCATGTCTTCCATATGTCTTCTGAGGATTTTTCCTTTTTTAAATTATATGCATTCTCAATATGGGTAGTTAAAATTGATTATATGCATAGATCTGAGAAGAACACAGGGCTAGGGTTTAAATTGTAGCCAAATCTATTAGCAACTTATTAAGTAAATTTGGAGAAGAAAATATTTCATGGCTTCATTTAAATTGAAAGCCTTTAGAAAATTGCATTGTTATGAACATGTTAATTCAGATCTGCAAATATATATATATATATATATATATATATATGTGTATATATATATGTATATATATATATATACATACATAAAAACATTTATATATATATATATGTTTATATATATATATATATGTTTATATATATATATATATATACACACACATATATATTTTAGTGGAGAATCGTATGTCATATCGCTTTGCGATTTGCATTTTTTGCAAAACGCTTTAATTAAAATTGAATGTTAATCAGATCACAATTTACGTTTTTAAAGAAAACATTACAAAATTTTATAAAGAATGAATCGCATATTATATGTGGGTGGGGAGGGCCGAGCCCATACCCCCACCTCTGTACCTACAGCAGTGGCCGACGACACTGCTGTCGCAGGCTCTGTGACCACTCTCACAGGCCTGCGTCAGCAGGCCCGCATGACACCCCATTTCCTTTGATGTGTATTGTCATATGTATATGACATTGATAGGATATCGTGGGTTAAAGAAAAATGTGACGCGGTTTGTAATTCTATTTTTATATGATATCAAATCAAAATTGTTATAATTCAATTTTATAAAATGCTAATAATTATATATATATATATATATGTAATATGTAAATATGTTATTAATTAATTTGAATTAGTATAGATAAATGATTTATATCAAAGGTCCATTTTATAATGGTGAACTCTTTAATAATTTTCAGAGATTTAATTGTTTTAAATTATTCAATAAAGTATATGAAATTTAATTGGTAGTTTGGTGGGGAACGTTTCCAAACAAATATTATAATTGAAAAATGGATTTTAGACCTATTAAGGAAAACTTGTATTCATCCAAAACAGTACATGGAAAAATGTACAAAATGTTCCTCCATTCATTCTCCAAACTTGGAAACATAAACTGAGACCTCTAGATTTAAATTCAAGTTTGTAAATTAGCAAAACCAAAACATGTGTTTACATTGTGTATTCTTTATGCTATTGTTTTGGGTTTTGGGTTCACTAGTGTTGACCGGTTATAGGACGTCTACCAGAGGCTTGGGGGTTATGTGATTGCAATGTCATGATGATGTTTTTAATCTCGATCTTTATAAACCCAACCATAGTTATGTGATGGAATGCTCTATGTAATGTTTGTAAATTACTGATTGTTATAGTTGAGATTATTATGTATGAGACACTTGACTTAACCATTTTTGGTTCATTGATCAGTTATCCTTGGTTGTTTTGTAGTCACCATGATGGGACTGAAATGTGGATTTATTCATGATGATGTCATGTTGTGACATGTTTTGACTCAACCATTTTGCAGTCTTCGATCAGTATGATTGAGATATTTTTTGGTTAATGAGAACCAATGGATACTTTTGATTATCAGTGATACTCCAGTTGCCAATAGAGAGCTATTGTGATCATGATTTTCTATGGATACTTGCTCATGGAGATTTGATGCTTTTATGCATATTTGATGATTTTTATTATGGATTATCTTTTGTGATTTTGAGATTTATGATTCCATGAGCTTAGGGTAGGATATCTGCATGTAGTGTCGGGAAGTGGCTTGCAATGGGGGCCGAGGCCCTAAGAGGCTACCAGGGTAACTCATTGTAAATTGGATTAATAAGTGAAAACATTCACACCTAATACTAACTGAATGAACCTAAAAAGATAAGTTTTTTGTTCTCGCCCATGCCTTGAGTGCTTGTACATACTAGGATGGGAGTAGAGAGAATGCATGGTTTCGACCTTGTATTCCATAGTATGCCTCGTCAGTATGAGAGAATACTAGTAGCCGCATGAGATCAGTATGGACCTGTGGAGTTTAGCTAACTGTCAGGGTAACTTGTACATGATATATGCGATGACACTTTCTCGCTTGCATAGTAGGTTCCTACATGTCATTGTGTGCCTCTGGGATTAGATGTCAGTTTTGTGATGGAACCTTTGAGTTAGTATACTTTTAGGATTCCTAGACTTGTAAAGATTTATGCTATGTGTTTGGATAGCATGTTTGGGACTTGAGATTATCTCCTCAGCATGGTGGGTGTGGACCACTTAGGTACCATGCGGTCGGGTGGTAGTGTTTTTCCACTCTTATCATTTGAGATCTATTGAGACATTGTGGCTCATACGTCCTTCGTGAAGATGGATATGTATCCTTTCATTTATGATTAGCATATGTTAGATGATGTTATCTTATGCTTTTATTTGCATGTTAGATTACTTTCTGCATATGATATAGTATATTTTAGGAGTGAAATTCCTACTATGTTAATACTGATTATCTCTTCGGTGCTTTGGAATGTTACGCACGGTGGGATGGCTAGGGCCCACAATGGTCTAATGATGCTATTAACGGTTGGGAGGAACTGTGCACTTAGTTTATTATGTTTGATCTTCTATGATGATGTATCATGTGTATTATGTGATTATCTCTACTTTGATGTATCATGGATAGGATGATGTATCTTATTTCACATATGTATATTCTTTTAAGATTTTCATACCCTGTGACATGTATAGTGGATGATTGAGCATTTGAAATGTAATGTATAAAGATTGGACTTATCATTATTATTTCATGTGGTTGTTATATTAGATGGATTCAATAATGTTAGTTGACTTAGATGTAGTTCAACGTTAAGGGATCCTTAAAGAATGTAATCTGTTATGTATGTTATATTTACTTTTAGATGGACATTACTATTGCTTCTATTATTGTGCATTAGTTATATATGGTATTTACTTTCATGTTTTAAAAAAATAAAAAATGCTACCAAACTTAGTGAAATTCTAGGTTAATTCTTTGGATCCCTTGGCGGGGCATTAATTTTGGTTTCGATTTTACATATCGTATAAAAATAGAATTACAAAACGTGTCACATTTTTTTTAACCCACGATATCATATCAATGTCATATACATATGGCAATACACATCAAAGGAAATGGGGTGCCGTGTGGGCTTGCTGATGCAGGCCTGCGACAGTGGTCACAGAGCTTGCAGCAGTAGTGGCACCGGCCACTGCCGAAGGTATAGAGGTGGGGGTATGAGCTCGGCCCTCCCCACCCACATATAATATGCGATTCGTTCTTTATAAAATTTTATAATATTTTCTTTAAAAACGTAAATCGCAATGCGATTAACATTCAATTTTAATTAAAGCGTTTTGTGAAAACGCAAATCGCAAAGTGATATGACATACGATTCTTCAATAAAATATATATGTATATATATATAAATGTTTTTATGTATGTATATATATATGTGTATATATATATATATATGTATGTATGTATGTATGTATGTATGTATGTATGTATGTATATAACATGTATATATATATATATATATATATATATATATATATATATATATATATTTGTAGATCTGAATTAGCATGTTCATTAAAATGCAATTTTCTAAAGGCTTTCAATTTAAATGAAACCATGAAATATTTTCTTCTCCAAATTTACTCAATAAGTTGCTAATAGATTTGGCTACAATTTAAACCCTAGCCTCGTGTTCTTCTCAGATCTATGCATATAATCAATTTTAACTACCCATATTGAGAATGCATATAATTTAAAAAAGGAAAAATCCTCAGAAGACATATGGAAGACACGAAGAAGACAGGAAGTGCAAGATGCGGAAATAGCATAAATAAAAATCAAGAATCTACCCGGATTCTGATGCTAAATTGCTCTTCTTCAGAAAACCCGCAGAGCAAGCTCCTCCCTTCTTTAGAGTTCCCAAGTCCTCCAATGCTCCAAATGCTCTCCCAACGCTATGTCTAAGCTTCTAGGAATGCCTGAATATAAAGAGCTTTTAGGAATCACCTAGAATGCCTCTAGAAACAGCTAGAAGGTGTCACCAACTAAGCATGTGTCTTTTCCAACCTTCTAGATGAATCATAAGGTTGTAGACACCACGTGCTTAATTGATGCACTAACCCCCGTATTGTTGACATATGAGAAATAGAAAAGGTGCATTAACTCCCAGACAAGCTTATAACTCCAATTTACTTTTATATAATTTCTATTTAAATTTTTATAACTTTCATTTTAATTTTTATAACTTTTATTATTATTTATTTATTAATTAATATATTATTATTTAATAATTATTATTAATTTTAATTTCTAATTTTCTTTTATTTAATTATTTTTCCTTAATTAATTCTCATTTAATTAATTATAATCAAAATATCAAAGATCATGATATTTTATATTAATTTTTGTCAAATAATTAATTTATTAATTAAATCTATTTATTAAGACTTAATTAATAGAAAATTCACCATAGACCTCCAAAATAAAATATGAAAACTCATCATAGAGAAATTCTCACTAAATCAGTCTAAAGGGTTAAAAATCATGAAATATGTCATCCAACGCATTCAGTGGGTAAAATATCCAGATACTTGTCCTACCTCACTAGGACAAATGGTTTAAGGGTTTGGGATTTGGACTTGAGAATTTATCTCCCTTCTCTTATCATTGAGATAGTATAATAGGGTATGCTCATCCTGGCAATTCAGGGAAGTCAATACTCGGTACCTGCAACCTGCAGAAAAACCATGCATGTACATACAATATATATAATGCTAAGCTAAATAGACAATGGCAAGAAGTGGCGCATCATGTAGATCCCGACTAAGCAGGTGACTATGACTCCCTTCCTTAACCACATTAGAAATGACATACAAGAAGAAAACATGCACACCATACACATGCAAGTATGGGGTAAGTATCCATAATAAAACACATGAGATAATAAACCATCTAACTAATCATCAACAGTAACTGAAAGCAATGTAATGATCATCATGCATACATGAAATGTAAAGTCTAAATGATCTCATCATATACCAACTGAATCCATAACATAGTGTCTGATAATCTCAAAACAATACCACTAATCCATCAACATAAAACTAGTCTAACATAGTCTGATAATAATAGCAACAATGTGTCCAGAAAAGATGTAAACGAGGGCAGGCACTACAAAAATAGTCCATAGTTAGTTTTGTTACTTAAAATTTTCCATGGTGGATGGGCCTAGGGTCTCCATACAGGCTTAGAATTCACTTCATATTGGAAACAATATTCATCTTTGATATGTGCTATCCCTATTCACATCACACCATGATCTCCTTGGATACACAAAATTTAATTGTGGATATCCACATTTAATATTTTTCATCACATTCCTTGATCTACGATCTATCATCATAATGCAAGAGAACAAAAAGAATAAAAAGATAAAAACCTGATGACATTCAAATTGCAAAAGTTATATAATTCTTATTCAATAATAATAACTCTTACCATTGTAGCTACAAATTTACTATTTCTTGAATCTCATGCTCGAGTGGGTTTCTCTTATACAAACACAACATACAATTTTTATAACACTAGGGACAAAAGAACTAGTACGTTATGCTTGTCAAAGAATTCTAAACATTATTTTTTCTTCTTCTTTATCTAAATAATTTATTAATATCTTTTATGTATCTTAACTTAATAATATTATACTAAGAAACTATTTTCCTTTTGGCAGCTTTGGATGCTTTTATATTTCTTGTTATTGCCTTTGCCACATTTCTTGAACGTTGATACCTTTTATATTCATGCAAAAAGTGTCTTATATAGTCTCGATGAACTCCATTATAAAGATCATTGGTGTGGTGTCAACCTACAAGATGGAAACCTAAAACAACAAAGAAAGGTGAGTCTTAGAATGTTAATTCACTCGTCTTCTCAATAATCTTTCATTTGTAACATTAATAGTCAATTAGTTATTATGTTTATATAAATGGTTTATGATTTTTTTCAATTCAAATTACAATTTTTGTTAATATTGGTGTATCTTTCTATTGCTTTGGGGTTTGCAAATTTTTTAGGTGAGTTAAGCAACCTCTTCTCACTTTTTAGAAAATTTGGTTTTGGTTTTGATTTTGTCTAATATTTAGACATTTTAGATCAACTGAATTTGATTTTGATTCTAATAATTGGTTCATGTAAAGTAAAGCTTACACAAAATTGTTTAATAAATGAGATTCTATGAAAAACTTAGTGAAATTCATTCATAGAAGTTAAAACATGAGTGTACTATTTAAGTTCAGCCTTAAATTTGTTTATGTTTTTGTCAATATTCTAAATTTACATTCTTTGATGTATCATTAAATTGGATGGTGTATGTTTTTCTAGATGTTGATTAACTTAGCTATATGTATTTTTTCAAACATTTTGATTATCAAAATAATATAGATAATAAAAACAATATGTTTTGAATGGTCTAAACATTATACATAACCAAAATAAAAACTAATTAGTCAATGCTTTATAGATGATAGAAAAATTATTATTTTATGTAAATACTAATAACAACTTCAATTTCAATGTTTTAAATTACATTCAACAAGGTATCATTGAATTTGATTATGTATATTTTTAAATGTCATAATTGACTGTATTTTGCATAATTTGTTTTGAAACTTTGAAAAATAGATAATTAAAACGAAACCATTCATTCTCTACTTCATACACCCACCATCAACATCATTTTCTATTATTGTTTGTAAATATAAAGAATATTTGGATTTTCAATTATTGAGGTGAGTATTTTTGTAATTCATCTTGGAGGCCAAACTATTATATTTTTTTCAACCCTTTCTTGGATTATAAGAATAATTAGAATTGTGCCAATGTATGGTAATTTGATTATGTATATTTTTAAATGTCATAATTGACTATATTTTTTTTTGACACTTTGAAAAAATAGATAATAAAAATGAAACCATTCATTCACTACTTTATACACCCACCATCAACTTCTATTATTGTTTTCTAAATATGGAGAATAACTAGATTTTCAATTACTGAGGTGAGTATTTTTGTAATTTTTGTAGAGGGATTTTTTTTGGAAAATGATGATAGATACACCATGAGTATTTTTGTAACTCATCTTAGAGGCCAAACTAGGATCTTCTTTTCTTCAACCCTGTCTTGGATTATATGAATAATCACATTTGTGCCAATGTCTAGTGGCTCTTTTATTTGGGATACATCGGCTCCACATGAACCAATATTTTTCATCTTTACACACCTTTCCTTTGTGAGTAAATACCATACTTTGACTGTTTAGCATGCCAATTGCCAAAAATGATGGCTTCATCCAATTCAATAAGTTTAACCTTATTGTTTTCAATTCATTTTTCTACACTTCAATTGTGTTTATTGTCCATGGATAACTCATTGCCTCTACATTAAGAGACTCCAATTTTACAATGTATGTGGTCTTACATTGACCCATAACTACCTTCTTGTCATCATGAACCTCTTCTACAACTTCATTCCCCTGATTGCTTGTCAAAATAGTACTTGTTGTCTGCACTTATTTTCCCACCAAAAGATTCTTTATTGATTCAAATTCCATACATCATAACATCAAAAACCTTCCTAGCTTGAAGAACATTCAATTTATAGGCCAAGCCCCTTGACCTTACATATTCACCTCTACTTGTTCGATCAAAATACAACTGTGACTGTTGACCTTGCAAATTTGCAAGAAAAGTTGCATGACAACTTTTTGAAAAATTTTGCAACTTTTCAATATTTCCAAACAAATGACTTCAAATGCCTACCAAAACTTGAAAAATCATGCAAGAACTCTAAAAAACATAAAATTGAATATTTTTGGTCAAATCATAGTGTTGATCAATTTTGACTAATCTCCAACATCCCCATAGGCCTTATTACAACATGTAAGAAATTTTCCTAAAATGTATTCTAGGTTGCTTAAGATTGACTTATTTCCATGTGTCAGCTTAGACACTTATTAATCACCTAATCTATCCCAAATTTGATGTTTGACCATCTTGTTTAGGTCCTTGGACCCCTACACCACTACCCCACTTTGGCTTTTTGTACATCAAACATATAAGAATTCTAATTTTTTGGAATATTTAAAATTTTGAGTTTATTGTAACCTTGTCCAACTCTTCTTCTTCTCCATCTTGCATTTCTACAATTTTTTTCTTTTTCTTTTTGTGATTGGATTCTAGGAGGTGATACTTGTAATGAAATATTTGGCTTCTTCTAAATTTTGTCCTTTCCAATTTCCTTAACACTAAATCTTTAACCACAAATAATGAAATTTTGTGTAAGAAAACAAATTTTTGTTGTTTATAATATGGGTGAATTTGAGTGAGGTGACCAAAATTTTCTTTCAAAACCATATGTAGAGATATAAACATTAAGTACAATATGTCCAATATTTTTGTAGATATACACATTAATTAGACTAATTTTTTCTCTCAAAACCATATGTGTAGATATAAACATTAAGTAAAACATGTCCAATATTTTTATAGATATACACATTAATTAAACCAAATTTTTCTTTCAAAACCCTATGTGTAGATATTAACATTAAGCACAACATGTCCAATAATTTTGTAGATATATTTTCCTGTGAAGAAAGACCACACCTAGCAATATGAAACCAAAACAAAATAATGAGATAATTTCTAGATTGGGGTCTCAGTTCTATAGAAAAGTTGATAAATGAAATTGTACTTGCAAAAAGTGTAAGGGCATAAAGAATAGAATAATTCTAATCACAAAAACCAAGAGTCATTGTAGGTAACATGGTCATGTTGAAGGGGGCCATGATTTTCATCAATTGGTGGATGTGGATTTCCAACTGGAGGAACATGGAGGTGTGAATATCCAAGGTGAGGATAACACTCCCATGGAAGAAGATGATAATGTGCCAAAGGACATAATTGCAAAAGATGTTTTTGGCATAGCTGATGAAGATGCTCATGATGATGATACTAGCACATCTGATAATGATGATGGAGATGGTCTTTATATAGCTATAATTGAGAAGGACACAAGCCCCTATACCAAGGCTCTCAAACAACTCTTCTCTATGTTTTATTGTTTTTGGTGAACATGAAGGTTATGAATGATTTAACCAATATAAAAATGTCACATATGCTAAGGTATGCTATTTTTTTCATATTCAATGTTAGCATACCAATACTATTCATTATATTAATAATTCATATTTGTTGTTGTAGGTTGATAGGTGAATTTTTGTTACCACTATCAAACATTCTACCTCATTTTTACTGAGAATTATCTACCATTATGAATCAAATTAGAATGAAGTATTAGATAATACATGCATGCCCTAATGATCATATTATATATAATAAATAACATGAATTTGTAACAAAATGCCCTGATTGTCATATTAGTAGATATCGATCAAATCAAATAAAAAAAAATGCCTCGCAAGGTTCTTTGATATATTCCCATTATTTCATGTCTTGAACAATTATTCAAGTGCATTAGCTTGGCATGATTTATGGATTACCATGCACACAATAGAAGTTAAGATGACATTATGTGAATGCATATGTATGGTTCTACATTTAAAGAGATAGAAAAAACATGGCCACACCTTAAAGAAGAACCTTGTAATCTGAAGCTTTCATTGACAGTGGACCATATCAATCCATTTGGAGATATGAGATCTATTTACTTAGTGTGGCTTGTTTTTGTTATTAACAATAACATTCCTCCTTGGATATCCATAAAGAGGGAGCACATAATGTTGTCAATGATCGTCCTAGAAATTTTTTCATTTAATAGTTATCTAAATTAATTAATAAATAGTGCATGAAAATGACCATAATAATTATCTAATTTTTGCATTCATTCAATTACTAGGTAAGTACCAAGTTAAAGATATGAATGCATATATTGATCCTCTTATTGATGAGTTATTAAAGTTATGGAATGGGGTCACTATGTATGACGTCTCTAGACCAATATGACAAAGACAATTTCAATTCCATGCAATGCTTGTATGGACAATACATGATACCCCTAGGATAACTCTTTTTTGTGTTATTTTATATTGTTAAGGTCACATATTTTTGGTCTATTATAGTGCTTACATATTATTTTTGTATGCTTAAGTTTCACATGATAATTATACATGATCCAATTGCACATGATCTTTTAGGTCTCTAGATAAAGGAAAAAATTGCATACCTAGTTTGAGGTCCAAAGATGAAATCTTTTCATTCAAGAAGTATGATGATGGCGATGATGATGATGACATGGATGAAGATGAGGATCAATGACATGATTAATGAAATTTTTGTCGACATATGGTCAATGTCAAGTTGATGGGATCATGATTTATTTATAGCAATATGTTTGACTTGTATATTTTTATAATTAAGTTATTATGTGTTGAACTCTAATGTCGTGGAGTATATACAATGATATTGCATAACTACCACACATAAAGTAGAGGTAAGAAATTAAAATATATATAATTATTTTGATGAATGCATCATGTAATTTTTTTCTTCTACATAATTTGTAGTATATTAATGGAAGGCTAAAAGCAATAAGGAATATTATAGGATTTATAAATAATTCTCAACCTGTATCAACTAATAAGTGGCTGAATTGTATATCCAAGGCACACAAGGGAAATAATATTTTTATATGTGTGATAAAATCAATAAGTGTAGGGGAAGAGCTTCTGATAGATTACAAATTGAATTATGTAGATACAAAAAAAAATCTTATCATGGGACTAGTAAGTATAGTATTTAAACCAATTGCCTCCAATGTACAATCTACTATTTTATTAATGATTTTTTTAGTAAGTCTAGATACCCTCATTTCACTATTGATTGCTAAGAATTACTAATATTTTTCATAGGGTGACATGGATAACCACAATGCATAGGCAAGGATGTACTAGCTCACACACCTTCTTCAGTGAAGGCAAACCTTAATTATTGTAACTATAAAAATTATATAGAAAAAAAGTCATATTATTATGTTCTTTTCTGTATGGATTTGTAGTTATTTTGATGGAATTTTACTGATATTAATTTCACAACTTGATAGTTATTGATAGGGAAAAGCAAAATGACAGCAGATCAAATGTGATCTGAAACACATGCATGATTTCTAGATGACATCATCTGTAGTGTAGACCCCATATTCATGGCCCATAAACTCATACAAAAATATAGTGATGAAATTCTTAACATTATCCTCAAAAGAAAAATAACTCAGGAGACAAAGCCACTTGGAGAAGAATTGATACTTAGAGTTGATTCTTTGAAAGTAAGTAGTAATTAATCTTAAGCAATAATAAAAGTTCAATAGATGTTTATATTTTATAGTATCTTATGGAACATGATATAAAATATTATGTGTTCTACAAAATTTTGTGATACTTGCAAGACCATGTGGTCAATATGGTGAGGGTTGTAGTGCACAACCTTCATGTAAGTAATACTTTCTATTTACAACATTATAATACTTAACTTTGATATTTATCTATTACAAATCAAAGTAAATAATGTTACAAATGTCTTTTCTAACAATGTGGCTTGCTCCTTTAGACATCCTTGAAAATCATGGTTTGATTTATGCTCCAAAGTCCATAAAAACTCCTATGAGAAGAAAGAATGTAGCATTTGTACTGATTGTGAAACAATATGAGCAATAACAAAAGATTGTGGCCCTACTATTGCAACATTATAACACTTAATTTTTTTTTGGATGCTTCTAGCTAGTATCTCATTTTATCTTTATCCATTGAAAATTTCTATGCTAAAAATATATCTTTAGCTCATGATGAAGTGTGGACACCTCCTTCAGTCATTGCTTTGATATTGCCAAATGCATTGTCAGTAACAAGGAGCTTGCAAACATCTTCAACTATACCAAATACAATTGATAAAACCTTGTTTTACTATATTTTGTAATGTGATAATCATGCATTATTTTTTGTTGGGTGGTGTTGGTGCCCAAATTGATGGACTAGATTTCCTATGGAATGATGATCCAATTCTGTGAATTCCTAGTAGCAATTTTCCAACTGATAGATCCCACCCAAATAAGATGTAAACCTTTGCAATTATGACTATGTAGGACCAAGGATGGTAGGCCTATACCTCACACCCTTGAGGTATTGAGTAGATAACTTGTGGGATCATAGGTGTTGATAAAAAATAAATGAAAAAGGGAAGAGGTTCAAGTAAAAGTTTTGTAAAAGTATATGAATATATGTATGTGTTTTGTTTATCTTTGTCACTTGGATGTATGTCCTCTCTATAATCATCATGAAGATTCAAATGAATACATAAGACCAATGCCTTATCCAGTGGATTCTTTATCATATTTCTATCAATTCTTCATAATGCTTATGTAACCCTCCAAGAAAAAGCAATAAATCTTTTAAAGACAAATTGTTGTCACTTTAATGAAGTATGAATTACATGAAATGCTCAGGAAAACATCAATATTAGATCTTATTGATTTTAACTCTCCTCAAGAGTTCAATAAGACAACAATAAAAATTAACCATTTAACACAACACTACTATTCTTTGAATATTGAAATTCCTTATTACATACATTCAATTTGACTATCAGTTAAAGAAAAATTTTAAGAATTGATTAGAGGAAACAAAATGAAAGAGACACAATCAATATCACCAAACTATCAAACAAGCATATAAGCCTTTATATTAAATTGAAAATGCTTCACCACATTGTTACGTATGTTGTTGGTGCATATAGTTGACAAAAATCTAGAGTGAACAAAAAGAATCAACTTTTTTTGATATATAATGTAAAAAATTGTCCTAAGATATCCTATTCTAAATCCAAACCTTATAATTATAGGCATTGGATTTGTTACATTATGAAAGGTCATGTCCCTTTGTTTACAAAATTTATAACTAATTAACATATTAACAACAAACTGAATGCACTTTTAAGCATAATTATAAAATAAAAGGCTTTATCTCATTGATTTTGATGATGATGATTTGATAAAATCATTGCATCACCTGATGTGTTTGACATACTTGTCATCCTCTACTAGATCTACATTGTTGATAGTCTCTTGAGCTTTGACTTCGATCTCAAACATATGCTCTATGTGCATGCTAGCCTTTGTCATTTATAAATTATCTTTCCATGCCGCTTCTAGGAATTCTCTCTGTATCACATGACATGTATCCATCCATCTATCTTGGCTAATGATGTCACCATTTTCTTCCTGCCAAGATACAACTCCATGATCTATCACTAATTCCTTCATCAATCTAAAAGAAACCTTGAATTTTTGAGAATACATAATATGATCTTTGACTAGTTTCTCAAGCTCCTTTATATCTTCATCCTCTTTGAGGGTATCTCTTTCTTTAATAAGTTTCTTATATATCTCATTATGTCTTTAGGCTAGAGGTTTATACAAATTATAAGCATCCCAGACCTAACCTAATTTAACCAACAATTTCTTGAAATGATTTATAATCATGATATTAGCAACCTCCCTTCTGTTTATTGAGATATATTTTAATTTGGCATTTTTCTCTTGCAACCTCTTCAATCCAAACTTTAGGGCATCATCAGATGATTGTATCCTTGGTTGCATTTGAGGCTATCCTATTTTCAACAAATCTTAATACATAGCTTTCTAATTGTCTCTTTCAAAAGTAACTTGCTTAACATTTATTTGATTAAATAATGCAAGATTTACTTGCATGCCTATAACTTTATTTGGGTTTGTGACAAAAACTTTTACTGTCATTAAATAACCAAATTCATAATCAACATCAATGATTTGTGGCCTCTTATGTGGTGGATATAAAACCCAAAGAAAAATGGATTTTTCATCCTCAACAAATCATGATCCAATAATAATATCTTTAACTCCTTGCACATTTAACTTCATGTCCTGCTTGCCTAACTTGATCAAACTATTGAAAATATATGATGCACTTAAGTCTTAACTAGGTAGAACCATTACCCTTTCATCATTCAACAATTATCTCCCTCTTACTAGAGTCATGTGTTCAACCTCTCTCTTAATATCTTCTTTTAGATTTGACATTAATTCCTTCTCATTCTTAGGAGAGATATTAGGGATATTCTGCCTCAATAGTTTACCTCTATGTTTATATTGTACAACTATAAATTCTTTGGATTTGATGAAAGCATAATCATTGATAAATTTTCTAGACTCTTAAAGTCTCTCATCCTTCTTGACATCTATCCTCTCTAGGATTTGCACACCATGTTCCATAGGCTAAAGTACTGGCCTTTCTATAGTTCTAGAAACTTGAATAGGGGAATTTGGAACTCTTTGAATTTCTTGTCTAAATTGCTCCTTGGATTTCAACCTCTATTCTTCTATTTCCCTTTCTTTTTCCTCAATATTTTGTTGTACTTCAATAAATTCCATGTTTTTGAAACTTTATTCATACTGATTTCCATGGTGAATGTAATCACCCAATTTTTGTGATTTTCTACATACATTAATATATCATTTTGGATAATAGTGACTCTAGGAATCCATAGTGTACATATGATACTCATTCTATAGTTTTTCTTCTATCTTATCATATGACTTGGTTGAATAAATAGTAAAATATCCAAATGATAACATTGCAGTAAGGAAATACTATTTTCTTTGCTTACCTCCAAAATGCAATTTGCTGGACTCTGACATCTACGTAATGATCTCCAATTAAGCAATATGATCAAGCACTAATGTAGGAAATCTATATGGTCTTCCTTCAAATCCAAACACTCTTACAAAAGTGAAATAGTCATAAGCATAATAGTCTCACCAATTATGCTTAATCTTCTCACCTAGCCCATTGCCCTTAGGTCTTAAGAGTCTTTTGATGTCAAGGATGATTGAAGGGAAAGAGTGGTGTCCAAATAGTGTGTACACAGGTTGCAAAAAGTGATCTTCAAATGTTAGATAATAAGAAGTACTAAACATATAATCCCATATTGACATCCACATTTGAACTGGTTTTATATCCCCATTGGACTCTCTTAAATTCAACTTTAAACCCTCACCCCATAATCCTTTCATTTGTCCAAAATACAAAACCATGAGCATAAATAATAAATATTACTTAAAGGTAGGGCTTTTTACACCATTAAAATTTAAAAAAGTAGTATGAATATTGTCAACAACATACTCTGCATAATTATAGGGTCTTGGTTCCAACATCTGCACATCTGATGCTTACACCATAGGGCCAACCTCCATTAAATTAGGTGCTTCAATTCCCCCTACTTGTTTTCATGATTGAAAAGTCATATCTAAGTATGTCATAAACAATTTGACATTGAAAGGAGGCCCGTCTATTGATGTCAAAGGCTCCTTTTCTATCTTATGAATCAATTGTTGAAAATATAAGAGTAACTCAGAGGGAGGGGTGAATCAGTTACTACAAAAAATAAATCTTAGATCCCTTCGATCTCTAACAAAATGTAAATAGATAATTGAATATTGTTGAAGCTTGGTAAATACACAAAATGTCGTAACTCAGTAATAACTAGATTAGCTCAGTAAATGATTAACATATAAACCTTTAGATGTTATCTGTAATTACCATTACTTTAACTGAGTTGCAAACACATGAAAGAAAATAGAATGAACAAATTTGACACAAGGATTTAACATGAAAATCCAATTTGGGAAAAACCACCAATTACAACTAGTTACTATTTTTCACTCTTCTAAAGTGAGCTTTGTTAGGAGCCAACCTTGTTAAAGGTTACAAAACACATTATTAGGTGTGATCCTATTAGAGGATTTAATCACCCTATTAGGAGTGGCCTTGTTAGAGGTTTGTTCTAACAATTCAATGGAATTTCCACCTTGTTAGAGGATTTGTAAGTAGTTGTTAAGCCAATTGTGTTAGGAGATTTAGATCATTGCTAAAATGGTCAGAGAGTAACAATGAGATGAACTAATTTAAATACAACTAAATTTCTATTTTCAAATATTTATTCTGCCTTATATTTGATCCTTCTTGATAAAATATAGCTTTTTTGCTCCACAAGGATATTTTTCTTATCCTTCAAATTCACTTCCTCTTCCCATTATCAAATCTTCAATAACATCTTCATGACTTACACACTTTGAAATCACAACTTGACCTTATACTTATATCTTCCACCTTGTCAAGTTGGCTAAAATACAACTTAGAATAATCAATATTCATCACCTTAGTCATCTGGAATTAATAGATAAATCAATTAAGCTTAGTACAATAGAATAAGAAAATCCTTTGTTAGCCAACCTAGCTCAGTAGAAATTGACTCAAAAATGATTTCCTTTGTTAACCAATAGAAGCTTGGTTAACACTACAAACTTGCAAAAATATTTTGGCAACTGAGTGAGCTTAGTTAGCACTGATTCCATCTAACTTTCCTTTGTTACCTGAGTGAGCTCAGTTAACATTGCTTTCTACAACTTTTACTTTGATGCCTGAGTGAACTTGGTAGACACTACCTTCTGAACTAGGCAAACACAAGGATGCTTGCTAGACATTGTGAACTATTTTCACTACCCAAGTGAGCTCAACATATACTAACTAATAATGATATGACATTTGTGTAACATTAAAGAAAATACATAATTAACCAATTGTATCCAAAAATCTCCCTCTTTGACATTAATGGCAACACAACATGTCATAGCACAATGAAATTTTTAATTTTAGGAGAATTCCCTCTATCAGTATGAGCTCTTCCTTTTACTAGATTCTGTCTACAACAACTACTACCAAGTTCATTCAAAACTTTCCCCTCATTTAGAAAACTTCTCCCTCTCTAGTTCCTTACTTTATTCTGGTTCCAAAATTTTCTCAGAGATATGATAGTAAACTTCTCCCTCTTTGACTACACATGCCAAAGAAAATAATTCTCTAAATACCAATGTACCTTAAGTACTAATTCATCTACAATATGCCCTTGCCAATTTTGCACCAACTTATTGATCTTTAACAAGTTCTAGTTGATTCATTCACTAAACTTCATTTAGTAAATTTTAAATAAGGGAATTAACCCCAAGTTTCTCTTAAATATAAAAATGCATCCTTAGGTAATGGCTTGGTGAATATATTTATAGTTTGTTCTTTTGTATTCAAATATTCTAATCTAACTTCTTTATCTTGCACTAATTTTCTTGAGAAGTGATATTTTACAACAATATGCTTTGTTTTAGAGTGCATTACTGAATTTTTTGATATATTGATTGCACTTGTATTATCACAATATATGCCAACTAGATCTTTTATCTCTACCTTCATTTCTTCCAACATTTGTTTCAACCAAAAAATATTAGAACAATTGACTACTAATGCTACATATTTTTCCTTTGCTATGGATTGAGATGTACAATTTTGTTTCTTGCTTGTCTAAGATACTAGTCTTTTACCAAGAAAGAATGCTCCATCACTAGTGTTTTTTCTATCATCAAGAATTCCTGCCCAATTAGAATCACTAAATACTTTAAAGTCCAAATTGCCTCCAAGTTTGTACTATAAGCCACAGTATTTAGTACCTTTCAGATATCTCATGATTCTCTTGATTGCCATCATGTGATTTTCCTTAGGATTTTCTAAGAATCTTCCCACTATTCCAATTGCTAGAGCAATATCAAGCCTTGTGTGTACTACATACTACAATTTTTCAATCATTGATCTATATGTGGTCTTATCTACTTCTTTGGAATCATCATTTTTGGAAAGATTATGTCTAGTAGACATAAGTGTTCCAACTAGTCTTGAATCTTCCATTGCAAATTTCTTTAGTATCTCTTTGATATACTTAGATTGAGTGATGTAGATACCATTCTTGTTCTATTGTATCTACAATCCAACAAAGAATTTTATCTCACCAAACATAGACATCTCAAATTCTTTACTCATTTCTTCTAAAAATGTTTTGCACAAATCATCATTTCCTGTAAATAGAGTATCATCAACAAATATTTCTACTAGTAAAATTGATGCAGGAGCATCCAAAGGTATAAGGGCAATCTTGTGTCACCAAAAAAAAGTACTTAGATATAGTTTTTGTTTCATGTGTTTTCATTTTTGGATACACATTTGGGTCAAATAAAGGTTCCAACTCTCACGGTTCCACTTTTAGTGTTCTGGTTTAGAGTTTTTTAGAGTTTTTAAGCACCTTGGGATATGTGTAAATGCCAAAAAAATAGGAGTATGTAATTGAGCCATAATTTTAGTGAATTAGAAGGTGTAAATTGGTCAGATGATTGTAATTGTAATTTAGAGCATTTCAAAAAAAGAATCAAGTCAAAAGGCCCCATGATTTGAAAGTTATTGCAATTTTTCAACTTCTGGGGGTCCTCCTAAGAATGCTTCAAAGTTAGGTTAGGGGCATTAAATGACCTTGAATAGGGCTGAAAAATGGGGGATGAGTGAACCTGGTCCATAGGGCTATAGAACACTTTGAGAGCTTTCCAAAAATGTAAACGATTTGTCAATCGGAGCTACGATTCAAAAGTTATGACTTCCAAAAGTTCGGATACCATTTTTGGATTCTTTTAATTTTACACCAACTTCTAATGCGACTTATGGAGCCTTCTATTTGGGTGGTGGGTGCCAACTAGCACTTTCTAGAATGTATTCCTAATCCTTAACCCTTCGGGGTCTATTTAAGAACATTTTTGGCATTGTAAAAGGTAGTTCGAAGTGGAGTTTGAGAGGAGGTACTAAAAGGAGAAAGTATCTCTAGATTTATACTATTGTAAGCCTTTAGGGCATGTTTTGAATTCTATTTTCTCTATATTGAATGTATTGGCATATTTGCATAGTTAATAAAGTTTTCCCTTTCCTGTTGTGTCCATTCTATTATTTGTCTTGACCCCATCAAAAATCTTCTTGTCTGGTCCTTCCTTGTTATACAGACTACTGTTATCTTTAGTCCTATGAAAACCAATCTATACCAAGTAATTATGGAGTCTTTCATACCAAGCTCTGGGGGCTTGTTTGAGACCATATAATGCTTTGTGTAGTTTTCAAACCATGTCTCTTTTTCTAAGATCTACAAAATCTTTTGGTTACTCAATGTAGACTTCCTGATCAAGGATTCCATTCAAGAATGTAGATTTAAAATCCATTTGATATACTTTAAATCCTCTATGTGTTGCATATGCCAGTAAAGTTCTAACACCTTCTAGTCTTGATAAAGGAGCAAAAGTCTCACCATAGTCAATACCATCTTCTTGAGAATAACCTTTGCACAATAATCTTGGTTTGTTTGTTGAAACTTTTCCATCTTCATTTAGCTTATTTCTAAATACCCACTTTGTACCAATTACATTTTTATCATTGGGTCTAGGAACAAGAGTCCAAGTTTTGTTCTTTTCTATTTATTCTATTTATTCATTCATTACTTCAATCTAAATTTCATTTTCTAGAGCATCCTTAACACTTCTAGGTTCAAATTTAGAAAGTAAACATGTACCTTTTAATTTGCTTCTTGTCATTGTTCCATCAAATTTTTCTCCAATGTTCTGATTAGGTGCATGATGCCTTATGAAATATCTTGCTAACACAAGCTTCTTGGTCTTTGAATGAGTTCCACCATCTTCTTGAATTTTAGGTTCAATCTTAGGTCCTTCTATTTGTAACTCAAGTCCATCAGGCTTGATTTAAAGTAGCTCAATAGCCTTTGATTATGACTCAGGTCCTTGTAGCTTGAGTTGTACTAATTGCAGGTTGGTAACTATTGGAGTTTTTGGGGACTCAAAAGATGAAGCTTCTTTTCTCTTAGATAGATTTGGTATGTTGGAAATGAGAATAGAGTAATTGAGAGGGGGAGTGGGTGAATCAGTTACTACAAAACTTTCCATAGTCCCTAAGATGTCTGAATATACCCTTGATCTAATTAATATAAAATGCTGAAATTTGATAATGCAGCAAATGATAAATATTAAGAACTGATATGTTATCATGCACAAAGCAATTCAACAATTAAGAACACAAGAGACACCAGTTTTAACATGGAAACCCAATATGGGAAAAACCACCAATGTAACTAGATACTATTTTTCACTCTTCTGAAATGAGCCCTGTTAGGAGCCAACCCTGTTAAAGGTTACAAAAACACACTGTTAGGTGTGACCATGTTAAAGGATTTAATCACCCTGTTAGGAGTGGCCTTGCTAGAGGTCTTTAGAACAATTCAACTGAACTGTCACCTTGTTAGAGGATTTATTGAATGGCTATTAAATCAACTCTGTTAAGAGATTTTGAATTCACTGTTACAATGGTTAGAAAGCAACAATGACGTGACCTGATATAATGTGCAACTTATCTTTGCTTATTACAAATCTCTATTATGCTTGACTGGATCCTTACTAATCAAATACAACTTTACAGCTCCTTCAACACATCTGATCCTTCATCAGACTTTGCTCAACATTTTCCTTTTCATACTATAATTCACATTCATAACTTCTCTTTCATAATCACACTCCTTTGAATTCATAACTAGAATGACCATATATACCTTTCAAATTATCTTAGTCAGCTCAAATCACTAACTAAACAAACAATTACAACAGTTGGCTAGAAGTAATTAATTACCAAATCCCTATACTAGCCGACCTTGGATGGTGAACTTTGTTCAGAAAATAATTCCTGTGTTAACTGATTGGCTCGGTTAATACAACGAACTTTGTGACAATCCTTCAATCGCCAGAAGAACATGGTAAGTACTGAGTTTCCTGAGATAACTGAGTGAGCTCGGTGGAAACTACCCTTTGGAGACTGAGTGAAGCTCAGTTAACACTGACTTCTCCATGATTCCTTTGATGACTGAGTGAGCTCGGTGGAAACTACCCTTTGTAGACCGAGTGAAGCTCGGTTAACACTGACTTCCATATTTCCTTCGTTGACCTAGTGAGCTCAGTGAACACTATCTTTCACCTTTCTTTTGTTGACCGAGTTATCTCGGTTAACACTATCTTCCACATTTCCTTTGATGACCAAGTGAGCTCGGTTGGCACTGTAGATTGCATTGTAGACTATCCGAGCTCGGTGAACTTGAGACTAATGACTGATATGACATTTGTGTGACATCAAGGACAACATTATCCAACAATCTCCCTCTTTGGAATTGATGGCAACACAACATGTCATAACAAAATGAAAATTTGAAAACAAGTCCAGCAAGATAACAGACTTCTCCTCCTTCAATAATCTCCCTCTATTAAGGGACTTCATGGAAAACTTTTTAAATCTCACAAATTTGAGAAGGATATGATAGTAAATCTCTCCCTCTTTGACAACACATGCCAACAATAGAAGTTAAGTGAATTGTAATGTACCTTTAGTACTGATTCATATGCAATGATTTCTAATTAAACTGCATCAACAGATAGATCTTCAATCTTTTATGCATTGATGCATCACTAGAATTTATTTTTAGTGGACTTTAGATAGGGGAATGACCCCTAACTTACCTCTGAGATACAAAAATGCATCCTTAGGTAAAGGCTTTGTGAATATGTCAGCAATTTGTTCCTTTGTATGGACATATTCCAATCTGATCTCCTTGTCTTGCACCAATTCTCTGAAAAAATGATATTTTATTGCAATATGCTTGGTCTTGGAATGCATCATTGGATTCTTAGATATATTGATTGCACTAGTATTGTCACAGAACATGACAACGGGTTCTTTGATTTCCATCTTCATTCCTTGCAATAACTGCTTAAACCAAACAATATTTGAATAGTTTACTACTGCAGCAACATACTCTGCTGCTATAGATTGGGATGTACAATTCTTCTTTTTGCTTGTCCAAGAAACCAATCTTTTTCCAAGAAAGAATGCTCCTCCACTTGTGGTTTTTCTGTCATCAAGGTTTCCTGCCTAATCAGTATCAGTAAACACTTTCAAATCCAAGTTACCTTCAAATTTGTACCATAAGCCATAATCTTCAATTCCTTTCAAATATCTCATTATTCTTTTGATTGCCATCAGGTGAGTTTCTCTTGGCTTTGCTGAAAATCTTGCAACAATACCAACTGCAAGGGCAATATCTGGCCTAGTATGAACTACATATTGCAACTTTCCAATCATAGATCTATACAATGTTTGATCTACCTCTTTGGATTCATCATCTTTGGTAATTTTCAATCCAGTACACATAGGAGTTCCAACAGGTTTACAGTCCTCCATACCAAACTTTTTCAATATCTTCTTGATGTATTTTGATTGAGTGATGTAGATGCCATTCTTATTTTGTTGAATTTGAAGACCAACAAAGAATTTTATTTCACCAAACATAGACATTTCAAATTCCTTGTTCATTTGTTTTGAAAATTCTTTGCAAAGATCATCATGCCTTCTAAAAACAGTATCATCTACAAATATTTCTGCCAAGACAATCTTATTATCTGGTCCTTCCTTTATATACAAGCTACTATTATCATTAGTTCTTTGAAAACCAATCTAAATAAGATAGTTATGCAATCTTTCATACCATGCTCTAGGGGCTTGTTTTAGACCATACAATTCCTTGTGTAATTTGCAGACCATGTTCTTTTTATCTAGATCAACAAAACCTTCAGGTTGTTCAATATAAACCTCTTCATCCAGTATTCCATTGAGGAATGCTGACTTGACATCCATCTGATAAACTTTGAATCCTTTGTGAGTAGCATATGCAAGTAAGGTTCTGACTCCTTCCAATCTTGCAACAGGAGCAAAGGTTTCTCCATAATCTATGCCTTCTTCTTGAGAGTATCCTTTGCATACCAATCTGGCTTTTTTTCTGGATACCTTACCATCTTTAGTCAACTTGTTTCTGAACACCCACTTGGTTCTAATTACATTCTTATTTTTAAGCCTGGGTACAAGATTCCATGTCTTGTTCTTCTCTATCTATTCTATTTCCTTGTTCATTGCCTCAATCCAACTATCATATGCTAATGCATCTTTAATGCTTCTAGGTTCAAAATTAGCAAGTAAAAAAGTATTTTTCAGCTTGCTTCTTGTCAAGGTTCCTTCAGATTTGTCTCCAATGATCTGATCTGATGCATGATGTCTTCTGACATATTTAGCTAATAAAGGTTCTTTGCCGCTTGAATGAGTTTCATTACTATCTCCTTGTGCTTCAATTTCATGTTCAGGCTATTCTGGCTCAGTAAGAATTGGCTCGGGTGCTTTAGACTCAGTAGACACTTGCTCGATAAAGTCTGAATGTTGATGTGGCTCGGTTTGAACTTTTTGCAACTCGGTTACTAATGAATCGGCAGTTGAGGATTCTTGAGTGAATGGTATGCTTGGTATAGTATCTGGTTCAATGTAAACAAATCTTCTATAATCTTCAGGTACCTTTTTGCTTTCTTTTTCAGATTTGTCTGCAAACTCATCAACTTTCACATGTGCACTTTCTATGATTTTTTGAGTGGATAGATTTAAACATCTATATGCTTTGCTTTTGCAAGAATATCCTAAAAATATTCCTTCATCACCTTTTACATCAAATTTTCCTTTTCTAGATTCTTTCAAAATATAACATTTGCTTCCAAATACTTTCAAATAACTTACATTGGGTTTGTAGCCATACCATAATTCATAGGGAGTTTTGAATGAGTCCTTCTTCAACTATACTCAGTTTAAGGTATGAACTATAGTGCTGATGGCTTCCTTCCAGTATTTGATAGCAATGTTCTTTTCTATCATCAGGGTTCTTGCACAATCCATGATGGATTTGTTTCTTCTTTTAGCTATTCCATTTTGTTCAGGAGTTCTTGGTGCTGAGACCTGTCTTTTAATACCTTTTTCAATGTAGAAGTTGTTGAATTCATGTGAGATGAATTCACCACCTCTATCTGACCTTAAGCATTTTAGTCTTTTTCCTGTTTCTTTTTCTACTCTTGCCAAATACCATTTGAATTTCTCAAATGCTTCTGATTTATTCCTTAGATACATGACAGTCATCATTCTTGAGTAGTCATCAACAAAAAGAATGAAAAACTTTTCTCCAGTATAGCTTTCTATTCCAATGGGTCCACATAAATTAGTATGCACAATTTCTAATATATCTTCAAACTAATAGTTCTTACCTTTAAAACTAGTCTTTCCCATTTTACCAATCTAACAATTCTTGCATAGACCAACCTTAGGTTTCTTAATGTTAGGAATGCCTCTTACTTTCTTGAATTTTCTTATTTTTACCAGATTATCAAAATTGACATGACACAACCTTTTATGCCATAACCAACTTTCTTCAATTTGAGCAATAAAACATGAGCATTCACCAAGTTCTAGATAGAACAAGTTACCTTTAGTTTGGGTGCTAGATCCTATCAGCTTTCCTTGCCCATTCAACAGTCTTTCCTGTCCATGTATGAATTCTACCTTGAATCCAATATTGAGTAACTGTGCCACACTTAGCAAATTATGTTTAAGACCTTCAACCCAATAGGCATGATTACATACAAGTTCTTTGGTTAGATAGATTCTTCCTCTTCCTTTTATGAAATGAGGTTCATTATTACCAAACCTTACACTGCCACCATCATAGTCTTCAAACTGATCAAACTTAGTTTTATCACCGGTCATATGATGTGAGCAACCACTGTCTATAATCCATGTATCATTCTTACTTATATGAGAAAAAAGTGCAATTTTATCTTCCTCATCACTGCCAAAATCATCTTTAACGGCAATATAAACAATTTCATCCTCACTATTATCAAAATCTTTAGAATTTTCAGCCATGACGCATGATTTCTTACCTTTGTTCTTGGATGATTTGAAGTCTTTCTTACCATTCCATTTGTAATCTTTCTTTTCATCATTGTTTTGCTTGTTTGGACACCTTGCTGCAATATGACCAATTTCTTCACAAGAAAAACAGATTAGAGGAGCTTTACCTTTGTATTTTCCTCTGCCTCTAGAATATTTCCTTGCTAGTAGAGCTTCAATCACTTCGAGGTCATTGTTTGAACTTTGGCTTGATTCATTTTCACTTTCTGACTAAGATTCCTTCTCTTTTTTGTTTTTCACCTTGAGTGAGAGCTTGGCTTGAAATGCTGATTCAATGTTCTTGGAGGATGGAACATAGTTGGACCAAAGTTATCTAGTTCAAATGCAGTTAGTCTTCCAACTATGGCCTCAAGATTTATCTGATGATTTGCTTCACACCTTCTTTCCTGAATTGCAAAAACTCTGATTGCATAAATGGGAGCAAGGTTCTGAGAACTTTGCTTATAAATTTTTCTCCTTTGATATCACCTCCAGATGCTCTAATTGCACTCACACATGCTTTAACTCTTTCAACATACTTTGCAATATTTTCATCCTCTCTCATCCTCATTTGATCAAATTGTCCTCTTAGACTTTCTGCTTTTTCTCTTCTCACATTATCATCTCCTCCATAGATCTCTTTTAGCTTGTTCCACATCTCAAAGGTAGTTTTGCAGTCCTTAATGTCATCAAATTCTTCATAACTGAGAGCAGATGCTATGTCTATCATCATATTTGTTGTGAGTCTTCTTTTCAACAATGTCATTGATAGACAATGTGCCAGAAGGTTCTTCATATTTTTCTTCAAGGTATTTCAGTCCAATATCACCAACGGTAGCTAGATGAAGTTTCATCAATCCTTGCCATGCGGAGAAGTTATCTCTATTGAGTTTTAGAATTTCTCTTTTGTAAGACATCTTGATCTTTGGCTTAGATCCTTGAAATATTTTCTTACAAGCACCAAAATCTCTGATACCAATTGTTGGAAATGAGAATAGAGTAACTGAGAGGGGGAGGGGGTGAATTAGTTACTACAAAACTTTCCATAGTCCCTAAGATGTCTGAATATACCCTTGATTTGATTAATATAAAATGTTGAAACTTGATAATGCAACAAATGATAAATATTAAGAACTAATATGTTATCATGCACAAAGCAATTCAGCAATTAAGAACACAAGAGATACTAGTTTTAACGTGGAAACCCAATATGGGAAAAACCACCAATGTAACTAGATACTATTTTTCACTCTTCTGAAGTAAGCCCTGTTAGGAGTGGCCTTGCTAGAGGTCTTTAGAACAATTCAACTGAACTGTCACCTTGTTAGAGGATTTATTGAATGGCTGTTAAACCAACTCTATTAAGAGATTTTGAATTCACTATTACAATGGTTAGAAAGCAATAATGAAGTGACCTGATATAATGTACAACTTATCTTTTCTGATTACAAATATTTGTTATGCTTGACTGGATCCTTACTGATCAAATACAAATTTACAGCTCCTTCAACACATCTGATCCTTCATCAGACTTTGCTCAACATTCACCTTTTCATACTATAATTTGCATTCATAACTTCTTTTTCATAATCACACTCCTTTTAATTCATAACTATAATGACCATATATACCTTTCAGATTATCTTAGTCGGCTCAAATCACTGACTAAACAAACAATTACAACAGTTGGCTAGAAGTAATTAATTAGCAAATCCCTATATTGGCTGACCCTGGATGGTGAACTTTGTTCAGAAAATAATCCCTGTGTTAATCAACTAAGCTCGGTTAATACAATGAACTTTGTGACAATCCTTCAATCATCGAGAGATCTCGGTAAGTACTGAGTTTCCTGAGATAATCGAGTGAGCTCAGTGGAAACTACCCTTTGGAGATCGAGTGAAGCTTGGTTAACACTGACTTCCACATTTCCTTCATTGACCGAGTGAGCTCAGTGAACACTGTCTTTCACCTTTCCTTTGTTGACCGAGTTATCTCGGTTAACACTGTCTTCCACATTTCTTTCGATGACCGAGTGAGCTCTGTTGGCACTGTAGATTGCATTACAGACTGTCTGAGCTCAGTGAACTTGAGACTAATGACTGATATGAAATTTGTGTGACATCAAGGACAACATTATCCAACATTGGTAGAGTATTAGGTTCATAGTAAACAAATCTTCTATAATCTTTAGGTTCCTTATTGCTTTCTTCTTCACTCTTTTCCACAAATTCATCAATTTTGACATGTGCACTTTCTATAATTTATGAGTAGACAAATTCAAATATATGTATTCTTTACTTCTATAGGAGTATCCTAGAAATATGCCTTCATCACCTTTTAAATCAAAATTTCCTTTTCTAAATTCTTTCAATATATAACATTTTCTACCAAATAGTTTCAAGTAACTTACGTTAGGTTTTTAGCCATATGTACCATAGCTAATAAGGTTTTTTGTTTGAATCTTTCTTCAACTAAACTCTATTCAAGGTATGAACTATAATGCTTATATCTTCCTTCAAGTATTTGAGAGCAACATTCTTTTCAATCATCAGTATTCTTGCACAATCCATGATATATATATTTCTTCTTTCAGTTATACCATTCTATTGTGGTGTACTAGGGGCTAAAACTTGTCTTTTGATTCCTCTTTCAATGTAGAAATTATTGAATTCATGGGAGATGAATTTACCACCTCTGTCTAATCTTAAGAATTTCAACTTCTTTCTAGTTTCTTTTTCTTTTCTTGCTAGATACCACTAGAATTTTTGAAAGGCTTCTAATTTTTCTTTTAGGTACATTACTATCATCATTCTAGAATAGTAATCAACAAAAAGAATGAGAAACTTTTCTCCACTATAGCTTTCTATTCAAATAGGTCCACATAAATCTATATGAATAATTTCTAATATTTTTTCTGACTGATAATCTTTGCTTTTGAAGCTAGTCTTTCCCATCTTACCAATTTGGCAATTCTTGCACAGAACCATGTTAGGCTTCTTCAAACTAGGAATACCTCTTACCCTTCTATGTTTTCTTATCTTAACTAGATTATAAAAATTGACATGACATAACCTTTTGTGCCATAATTGGCTTTCTTCTACTTAAGCAATAAAACATGAACAATCACTGAGATCAAGATAAAATGGATTACCTTTTGTTTGCTTGCTAGATCCAACCAAATTTCCTTTCCCATCCACCAATTTGGCCTATCCACTCATGAATTCTAAATTGATTCCATTGTTATTTAGTTGTGCCACACTTAGTAGATTATGCTTTAGTCCTTCAACCCAATAAGAATTGTCACATACAAGTTCTTTAGTCAATAAGATACATCCTTTTCCTTTTATGTTACAAGGTTCATTGTTTCTGAAACTTACACTACCTCCATCATAATATTCCATATGTTCAAATTTTGTTTTGTCACCAGTCATATGATGTGAGCAACCACTGTCAATAATCCATATATCATTTTTTCTAACATGAGAGATAAGTGCCATCTTATCTCCTTCATCATTAGATTCATCTTTTACAGCAATATATACCATTTCATCTTCATTGTTATCAGAATCTATATCTATAAAACCAGATTTCTTACCTTTGTCATTGTAGTTCTTGGAGTCCTTCTTGCCTTTATTCTTATTGCTTTTCTTCTCATCCTTGATTTCCTTATCTGGACACCTGGCAACAACGTGACCAATTTCTTCACAAGAAAAGAGAATTAGTGAAACTTTACCATTGTACTTTCCTCTTCCTTTGGAATACTTCCTTGCAAGCAGGGCTTTAATAACTTCAAAATCATTGTTTGAACTTTCTTTTGATGATCCATATTCTTCACTACCTGATTGACTGGACTTTGATTTCTTACTCTTTTCTTTAAGTGAGTTTTTCTTTGAATGTAGATTCAATATTCTTTGAAGCAGGAACATAGTTATCAAGGTATTTTTTAGTGGTTAATATTCGTAAATTGGCTAATTTTAGAAAAATTTTGCTAGTAATTTGACTAATAATTTAAGATTTAATGCAACATAAATCGCCACATTTTTACTAAATTTAGTTGTAAAATATTTAAAATCACTTAACAATTTATTTTATACAAAAATTTAAACTCAAAGATTTGCCACACTATGCAATACATGATTATATTTGGTTCACCTAAATATTATATATTATCAAAGACATTAAAATTAATTCACCAATAATTATCATAATTATTAGTTACTTTAGGGATATATCACCAATATTTAGTTTAAACTATTTATTTAAAATATAATGTAATTATCCTCATAATTTCCATCAGATAAAACATGTTCAATTTTGATTTTTAATATTCCATGATGATCAGCGAACTTCATTATTATTGAGATTCACAAAAATTTTCTACTCAAAAATTATGATTCCAAATAAATCAACAATGTAAATAATATTTAAAAAAAAAAAAAAAAAGAGATTCATCGATAAAAATAATTTGGTTTTTCAAAATAATGAAATATTCGCCAATATTTTATATCTTTTTCTAGAGGGGGGTTTCTCAAAGTTGACCCTGATAGTTATCATAATTGTCTAATTCAAAAGTTGTTAATTTTACAACTAGAGCATCCAAGCCTATTTTATTATTTGGATCACATCTCATTTCTTGAATAGCAGATACTCTAATTGCATAAATAGGAAGAAGAGTTCTGAGCACTTTACTTACAACAATTTCTTCCTTAATGACTCCTCTAGATGCTTTGATTGCACTTACACTAGCCTTGATCCTTTCCACATATTTTTCAATGTTTTCATCTTTTCTCATCCTCATTTGATCCGATTGTCCTCTAAGGTTTTCTACTTTGGCTCTTTTTACATTGCCATCTCCTCCATAGATATCTTTCAATTTGTTCCACATTTCAAAAGTAGTTTTGCAATCTTTTACCTCATCAAATTCAACATAACTGAGAGCAGATGCAATGTCAATCATCATGATATTATGATTCTTTTTTTTAGCAATATCTTCAACTAAAAATATTCCAATGAGAAACCTGAATCATTGATAGTAGCTAGATGTAATCTCATAAGTCCTTACCATGCTGTAAAATTGTCTCTGTTTAGCTTGGGAATCTCTCTTTTGTAAGACATCTTGATCTTTAGCTTATGTTCTTGAAACCTTCTTTGCAAGCACCAAAATCTTTGATACCAATTTTTGGAAGTATAAGAGGAGTAACTAAGAGGGGAGGGGTGAATTAGTTACTAAAAAAATAAATCCTAGATCCCTTAGATGTCAGTACAAAATGCAAATAGTTAACTAAATACTATTGAAGCTCAGTAAACACATAGAATGTTGTAACTTAGTAGCAACTGGATTAGCTCAATAAATAATTAACATATAAACCCTTAGATGTTATCTATGATTACTGTTACATTAACTGAGTTGCAAATACATAAAAGAAAATAACATCAACACATTTGACACCAGGATTTAACATAGAAACCCAAGTTGGAAAAAACCACCAATTGCAAATAATTACTATTTTTCACTCTTCTAAAGTGAACCTTGTTGGGAGCCAACCCTGTTAAAGGTTACAAAACACACTGTTAGGTGTGACCCTATTAGAGGATTTAATCAACCTATTAGGAGTGGCCTTATTAGAGGTCTCAAGAACAATTCAATGGAATTGCCACCTTGTTAGAGGATTTACAAATAGTTGTTAAGCCAACACTGTTAGGAGATTTAGATCACTACTACAATGGTTAGAGAGTAACAATGAGATGAGCTAATTTGATTGCAACTAAATTTCTATTTTGAGATCTGTGTTTTGGCTTATACTTGATCCTTCTTGATCAAATATAGCTTTGCTGCTCCACAAGGAAATTCTGCTTATCCTTCAAATTCACTTTCTCTTCTCATCATCAAATCTTCAATAACATCTTCATGACTTATACACTTTGAAATCACAACTTGACCTTATATCTTCCACTTTATCAAGTTGGGTCAAATACAAATTAGAATAATAAATAGTCATCACCTTAGTTAGCTGGAATTAATAGATAAATCAATTAAGCTTAGTACAAAAAATAAAATAAAAAAATCCTTCATTGGTAGAAATTGACTTAGAAAAGATTTCCTTTGTTAACCAATAAAAGCTCAGTTAACACTGCAAAATTGTAAAAATCTTTTGGCAACTGAGTGAGCTCAATTAGCACTAGTTCCATCCAAATTTCCTTTATTACCCAAGTGAGCTCAGTTAACACTCACTTTCTGCAACTTTTCCTTTGACACCTAAGTGAACTTGGTAGATACTGCCTTCTAAACTAGGCAAACATAGGAACACTTAATAGACACTGAGAACTATCTTCACTACTTGAGTGAGCTTGGCATATACTGACTGATAATGATATGACATTTGTGCAACATCAAAGACAACACACAATTAACCAATTGTATCCAACATCATCAACTTCCATTGCATGTATGAGATATCTAACTGTTCATATTCATTTTTCAATTCAATGAAAGACAATTTCTTTGTTAGCCCATTAGTGAGTCTAAATGCTTCATTCAAGGAGTCAATAGATACTTCCATGAATTTTCTCCCATCTTTTCCATATATACATCTATCCTTAGCATTATATTTTATCATAATGACCTTGAGAAGCTCCATGTTCAAGAATGCATTTACCACTATCAATTTTCCCAAATTCATCTCCCAAGGATGACATATAGGTGCCTTATGGTTTATTCTCACATAATGATATAGAAACAACTCATAGCCTCTAGTTTGAGTCTAGACATCTCCAACCTCACTATATTTTTCTTCCACCTTTTCTGGAGAAGCAAATTTGCCTCTTCTAGATTTGGTGCCTACAAATTCCATTTGTTCAATGAGATCCTTATTCAATTTTCATGGTGGCACCTCATCATAATCTTTCTACTTTTTGTTAGCCTTTTCCTTCTTAACCTTCTTTGCTTTCCTTTTCTAAATAGAACCAGAGCTCTCCATGATTGTTCCTAATACTTGTTTGAATATAAATATTTTGTGAAGACTGAACACAAATGTTAACTTTATTGGCTCGCTTATGAGAATTTGTGACCATAAAACTATAATGACTACCCTCTTATTACAAAATAGGCTACATTCATGCATTTACTTTCAACATGAATTGAAACATAAAGCCATTTTTTACTATTGTAGCAAATGAACTAGTTGCAGAGGTCATCTCATGCACTCATTTTTGTGCCTGATGAAATACATTCAAACATTCATCATTATAGATGTTAGCAATATGAGCATGTGAATCTCTTGATTTCCATAATCAAATTCCTCCAATCGAAAACTATTTTCAACTCCGTGCCCATTTCTATAATAACAATTATAACACCATCGCTCATCACTACAATGAAAACCCCTCAACTGTGATACTTGATACAATATTTTGCTATTAGGTATGGTGATTGTAAATCTCTATTTTTTATTCTGGTAGAAAGAATCACTATAACATATGTCAATATTTTGCAACTCATCGCTGATTGTTATATCTCCATCACACCAAGTGTGATCAATGATCATACTTACTTTATCAACATAACATACAATGATAATTACTTAATAATATAGCCTTTCATTGCCATATCCTTTAGCAATCACAAAACCCTTATCACTGATCGCTGAAGCCTTTTTTCAATACCTCAATCAGCAATGATCACCATAAAATATAGTGATAGCCTTGCTTTATTGCTAGTCACTATGTCTGAAATCTTATTTTCTTGACTAGCGATGATTGCCACAAGCTATAACGATGACTTCATCTCATCACTGATCACCTAAGCCACTCGTCTATTGCTTCAATAAGTGATGATCACCATAATAATTAGAGATATCCAAACCTTTATTACTATCACTAAAACATTTTTCATGATCATTGCTTGGTGATAGATTATAATTGCTATAGCATACAATGACATTCAAAGACTTATTGCTCATTGGCATATCAAAATGACACCTTCTTCACTTCGAAATCAAATGCATTGCTATAAAGTATAGTGATAACTCTATCATTCATTTCTATGTCTTCTTTGAACCTTCTCCACTCAGTGATGAACTCAATTGCTATTGCCTATAGTGACACCATGATGGACTTCAAACTATTAAAACTCAACCGCTGTAATGTATCCTTAAATCTAATTTCTTTTCATTTTAGCTATAGTGATAACCTTAAAAATATTGATATCTTCATGAATTCAAACATAATCACAACCTTTATTGATCAATAGATAATGCCACATGATGAGATAACCCTAAAAGCAACAAGTTCCTCTATTTTGAGAAATAAATAGCAATTTTTGTCAAAACACAAATAAATGTAGTAAGTGATTTCATTGTTGTGCCCTTGTGAATGTTGCATTTCATTTTCATGCCCTTGTGATCTCTACATCTTGTTTTCATGCCCTTGTGATCTATGTATATGTATGTATGTATGAATATATATGTATATGTATATATATGTGTATATTTATGTATGTATGTATGTATGTATGTATATAACCAGAGAGATCTTGGCACAATAGAATAATAATAAAGCTCACTCAATAGGTAGCATGGCCAAAGGTATTGTCACTGTTGGAAATATAGATGAAGTAACTAAGAGGGGAGGGGTGAATCAGTTACCACAAAAATCAATTCCAAAATAAATCTCTTAGATGTCTTTACATATTGTTGATACTCAGTAAATAGTGCAGGAAAACTATAACTTGATAGATTAATTAATTACTATTTATCTAGCATTCATAGTCATTAATATTCTTGCAAAGATTAAAATAAATGAACACAAGAGACACTAGATTTAACATGGAAATCCAATATGGGAAAAACCACCAAGTAACTAGTCACCAATTTTCACTCTTCTGAAGTGAGCCCTATTAGGAGTCAACCCTGTTAAAGGTTACAAAACACACTGTTAGGTGTGACCTTGTTAGAGGATTTAATCACCCTATTAAGAGTGCCCTGGTTAGAGGTCTTTAAAAAAATTCAACTGAACTGTCACCTTGTTAGAGGATTTATAAAATGGCTGTTAAACCAACTCTTGTTAAGAGATTCTAGATTCACTATTACAATGATTAGAAAGCAACAATGAGGTGACCTGAATGATATGCAACTTATCTTTTGTTGATTACAGATCTCTGTTCTACTTTTACTGGATCCTAGCTAATCAAATACAACTTTGCATCTCCTCTAGGATATCTAATCCTTCATTAGAATTTGCTCAATTTGCTTATTCCATCCTTATTCATATACTCATATTCACACTCACACACTAATTCACAACTTGAACATCTATATATATACCTTTCAGATTATCAAGTCAGCTTAAATATAGGTTCCACTAACTAAAAAATCATTACATCACTTGGTCACATGAAGCAATTAAACTTAATATCAAAACAATAACATCCGTTGCTACCTGATCAAGCTCGGTAACCACTGCTCCAGAATGGTTTTCTAGTGTTAACCAAGTGAAGCTCGGTAAACACTGCAAACCCTACAAAAATCCTTTGGAGACCGAGTGAGCTCGGTTAGCATTGACCTTCCTTTTCTAACCATGTGAGCTCGGTAGACATTGACTTTCCTTTGTTAACCTTGGGAGCTCGGTAGACATTAACTTTCTTTTGTTAACCTTGGGAGCTCTGTAGACATTAACTTTCCTTTGTTAACCTTGCGAGCTCGATAAATACTAACTTTTGCTACAAAATCTTTTGATGCCCAAGTGAACTCGGTAAACATTAAATTTTCTTTGTTAACCTTGGGAGCTTAGTTAATACTAACTTTTGCTACAAAATCCTTTGATGCCTGAGTGAGCCCGGTAAACATTAACTTTTCTTTGTTAACCTTGGGAGCTCGGTTAATACTAACTTTTGTTACAAAATCCTTTGATGCCTAAGTGAGCTCGATAAACATTAATTGTTCTTTGTTAACCTTGGGAGCTCAGTTAATACTAACTTTTGTTACAAAATCCTTTGATGCCTAAGTGAGCTTGGTAAACATTAACTTTTCTTTGTTAAGTTCAGGAACGTTTGGTAGATACTGTAAATTTCTTTGCAAATCATCTAAGCTTGGTAGACTCGGTCTGATGACTGATATGACATTTGTGTAACATCAAAGACAATACACAATACACAATTGTATCCAAAAATCTCCCTCTTTGGCATTGATGGCAACACAATATGTCATAGCAGAATGAAATTTGAAAACAAGTCTAACAAGCCTTTTTCTGTTTGAACAACTTTCTCTATTAGATAGAAAACTCTCCCTCTTTTAGTAATCTCCTTTTGTGAGGGATATCATAGCAAACTTCTTCCTTTCAAACAAATTTCAGAAAGATATGACAGTAAAACTCTCCCTCTTTGACAACACATACCAAAGACAATACTACTCAAATGATTTTAATGTACCTTTAGTACTAGTTCATATGCAATATTTCCTGATTATGCTACATCAACTAATAGATTTTCAACTTGGTATGCATTGATGCATCACTAAAACTTTATTTAAGTGAACTTTAGATAGGGGAGTGACCCCTAACTTACTTCTTAGATACAAGAATGCATCAGGTTATGTAATGGCTTTGTGAATATGTCAGCAATTTTTTCCTTTGTCTGAACATATTCCAATCTAATTTCTTTGTCTTGCACCAATTCTCTAACAAAATGATATTTTATTGCAAGGTGTTTGGTTTTGGAATGCATCACTGGATTCTTAGATATGTTTATTGCACTTGTATTATCACAAAACATAACAACTAGTTCTTTGATTTCCACCTTCATGCCTTCCAACAATGGTTTAAACCAAACAATATTAGAACAGTTTACTACAGCAACAACATACTCTACCTCTACTGTAGATTGGGATGTGCAATTTAGCTTTTTGTTTGTCCAAGAAACCAACCTTTTTCCAAAAAAATAATACTCCTCCACTTGTACTTTTTCTGTCATCAAGGTTTCCTACCCAATCAACATCAGTAAACACTTTCAAATCTAGATTACCTCAAAATTTGTACCATAAACCATAATTTTCAGTTCCTTTCAAATATCTCAATATTCTTTTGATTGCCATCATGTGATTTTCTCTTGGTTTTTCTGAAAATCTTGCTACAATACCAATTGCAAGGGCAATATCTAGCCTAGTATGAACTACATACTGCAACTTTACAATCATAGATCTATACAGTGTTTGATCCACTTCTTTTGATTCATCTTCCTTGGTAAGTTTTAATCAAGTACACATAGGAGTCCTAACTAGCTTACAATCTTCCATACCAAACTTTTTCAATATCTCCTTGATGTATTTTGATTGAGTGATGTAGATACCATTATTATTCTACTGAATTTGAAGACCAACAAAGAATTTGATTTCACCAAACATAGACATTTCAAATTCCTTGTTCATTTGCTCTGAAAATTCTTTGCAAAGATCATCATGTCCTTTGACAATAGTATCATCTACAAATATTTCTACCAAAAAAATCTTATTATCTGGTCCTTCCTTTATATAAAAACTATTGTTATCATTAGTTCTTTGAAAACCAATCTGAATAAGATAGTTATACAATCTTTCATACCATGCTCTAGGGGCTTGTTTCAGACCATACAATGCCTTGTGTAATTTGAAAACCATGTTCCTTTTATCTGGATCAACAAAACCTTCAGGTTGTTCAATGTAGACCTCTTCATCCAGTATACCATTGAGGAATATTGACTTGACATCCATTTGATAAACTTTGAATCCTTTGTGAGTAGCATATGCAAGTAAGGTTCTGACTACTTCCAATCTTGCAATAGGAGCAAAAGTTTCTCCATAGTTTATTCTTTCTTCTTGAGCATATCCTTTGCATACCAGTCTAGATTTTTTTCTTGATACCTTACCATCTTCATCCAACTTGTTTTTGAATACCCACTTGGTTCCAATCACATTTTTATCTTTAGGCCTAGGTACAAGAGTCCATGTCTTGTTTTTCTCTATCTGTTCTATTTTTTCATTCATAGCCTCAATCCAACTATCATTTTCCAATGCATCATTGATATATCTAGGTTCAAAATCAACAAGTAAACAAGTACCTTTCAACTTACTTCTTGTCATGGTTCCTTCAGATTTGTTTCCAATGATCTGATCTGCTAAATGATGTCTCTTGACATATTTTGCTAATACAGGTTCCTTTCCTTTTGAAATAATTTCATTGTTATTTTCTTGCATTTCAAATTTAGGTTCTGGCTTGGTAGATATTGGCTCAGGTCCTTTAGACTTGGTAGGCACTTGCTTGATAGCATCTAAATGTAACTCGGGTTGTTGTAGCTCAATTTTAACTACTTGTAACTCGGTTACTGATGACTCGAGAGTAGAAGATTCCTAATTGATTGGTATTGTATCAGGTTTAGTGAAAACAAACCTTTTATAATCTTTTGGTTCCCTTTTTCTTTCTGCTTCAGTCCTTTCTGCAAACTCATCAACTTTCACATGTGCACTTTCTATGACTTTGTAAGTAGATAGGTTCAAACATCTATATGCTTTACTTTTGCAAGAGTATCCCAAAAATATTCCTTCATCACCTTTTACATAAAATTTGCCTTTCTAGATTCTTTCAAAATGTAACATTTACTTCCAAATACTTTTAGATAACTTACATTAGGTTTGTAGCCATACCATAGCTCATATGGAGTTTTGAATGAGTCCTTCTTAAGCTGTACCCGATTCAAGGTATGAATTATAGTGCTGATAGCTTCCTTCCAATATTTGATAGCAATGTTCTTTTCAATCATTAGGGTTCTTGCACAATCCATGATAGATCTATTCCTCCTTTTAGCTATTCCATTTTGTTTAGGAGTTCCAGGGGCTGATACCTGTCTTTTGATTCATCTTTCAATGCAAAAGTTATTGAACTCATGTGAAATGAATTCTCCTCTTCTGTCTGACCTCAAGCATTTCAATCTTTTTCCTATTTCCTTTTCTACTCTTGCCAAGGACCATTTGAATTTCTCAAATGCTTTTGATTTGTTCCTTAGATACATGACAGTCATCATTCTTGAGTAATCATCAACAAAAAGAATGAAGAACTTTTCTCCAGTATAGCTTTCAATTCCAATGGGTCAACATAAATCAATATGCACAATTTTTAATAAATCTTTAGACTGATATTTTTTACTTTTAAAACTAGTCTTTCCCATTTTACCAATCTGACAATTCTTGCATAGACCAACCTCGAGTTTCTTTATGTTAGGAATGCCTCTTACTTTCTTGAATTTTCTTATCTTTACCAAGTTATCAAAATTGATATGACACAACCTTTTATGCCATAACCAACTTTCTTAAAATTGAGCAATAAAACATGAACATTCACCAAGTTCAAGATAAAATAAGTTACCTTTTGTTTGAGTGCCTGATCCAATCCATTTTCCTTTGCCATCCAATAGTCTTTCTTTTCCATGCATGAATTCTACTTTGAATCCATTATTGAGTAGCTGTGCCACACTCAACAAATTATGCTTAGTCCTTATACCCAATAGGCATTATTTCATATAAGTTCTTTGGATAGAGAGATTCTTCCTCTTCCTTTTATACAACAAGGTTCATTGTTACCAAATCTTACACTACCACCATCACGGTTTTCAGAGTATTCAAACTTAGTTTTATCACCAGTCATGTGATGAGAACAACCACTATCTATGATCCATGTATCATTTTTTCTCATATGATAAATGAGTTCCATTTCCTCATCATTATTAGATTCATCTTTCATAGCAATCTAGACAATTTCATCTTCTTCTTCATTATTAGAATCATTAGAATTTTTAGCCATAAAACATGTTTTCTTACCTTTATCTTTGAATGATTTTAAGTCTTTCTTGCCATTGTACTTGTAACCTTTCTTGTCATCTTTGTTCTACTTGTTTGGGCACCTAGTAGCAATATGACCAACTTCTTCACATGAAAAGAAGATTAGAGGAACTTTACCTTTAAATTCACCTCTGCCTCTAGAATATTTCCTTGCTAGTAGAGCTTCAATCACTTCAAGATCACTGTCTAAACTTTGCTCTGATTCATCTTCACTTCTTGACTAAGATTCCTTTTTCTTTTTGCTTTTCTCCTTAAGTGAAAGCTTGGCTTCAAATTCTGATTCAATATTCTTGGAAGTTGGAACATAGTTGTCAAAGTTGTCTAGTTCAAATGCAGTCAATCTTCCAACTATGGCCTCTAGATTTATTTTGTGATTTGCTTCACATCTTCTTTATTGAATTGCAGAAACTTTGATTGCATAAATGGTAAGTAGAGTTCTAAGAACTTTACTTATTACTATATCCTCCTTGATATCTCCTCCAGATACTTTGATTGCACTGACACATGCTTTGACTCTTTCAACATATTTTGCAATGTCTTCATCCTCTCTCATTCTCATTTGATCAAATTGTCCTCTCAAAATTTTTTCTTTGGCTCTTCTTACATTATCATCTCCTCCATAGATTTCTTTTAGCTTTTCCCACATTTCAAAGGAAGATTTGTAGTCTTTAATGTCATCAAATTCTTCATAACTCAGAGCAGACGCTATATCTATCATCATAATAATGTGGGTCTTCTTTTCAGCAATATCATTGACAGATAATGTACCAGATGGTTTTGCATATTTTTCATCAAGGTATTTTAGTCCTGTATCTCCAATAGAAGCTAGATGAAGTCTCATCAACCCTTGCCATGCTAAGAAGTTGTCCCTGTTAAGTCTTGGAATTTCTCTCTTATAAGACATCCTGATCTTTGGCTTAGATCCTTGAAATCTTGTCCTGCAAGCACCAAAAGCTCTTATACCAATTGTTGGAAATATAGATGAAGTAACTGAGAGGGGAGGGGTGAATCAGTTACCACAAAAATAAATTCCAAAATAAATCCCTTAGATGTTTTTACATACTGTTGATACTCAGTAAATAGTGCAGGAAAATTGTAACTCGATAGATTAATTAATTATTGTTTATCTAGCATTCATAGTCATTAATATGCTTGCAAAGATTAAAATAAATGAACACAAGAGACACCAAATTTAATGTGGAAACCCAATATGGGAAAAACCACCAAGTAACTAGTCACCAATTTTCACTCTTTTGAAGTGAGCCCTGTTAGGAGCCAACCCTGTTAAAGGTTACAAAACACACTGTTAGGTGTGACCTTGTTAGAGGATTTAATCACCCTGTTAAGAGTGGCCTAGTTAGAGGTCTTTAGAATAATTCAACTGAACTGTCACCTTGTTAGAGGATTTATAAAATGGCTGTTAAACTAACTCTTGTTAAGAGATTCTAGATTCACTGTTACAATGATTAGAAATCAACAATGGGGTGACCTGAATGATATGAAACTTATCTTTTGCTGATTACATATCTCTGTTCTGCTTTTACTAGATCCTAGTTGATCGAATACAACTTTGCATCTCCTCTAGGATATCTAATCTTTCATCAGAATTCGCTCAATTCGCTTATTCCATCCTTATTCATATACTCATATTCACACTCATACACTAATTCACAACTTGAACATCTATATATATATATATATATATATATATATATATATATACCTTTCAGATTATCAAGTTAGCTTAAATATAGGTTTCAATAACTAAAAAATCATTACATCAGTCAGCTGCATGAAGCAATTAAACATAATATCAAAATAGTAAAATCCTTTGTTGGTTGATCAAGCTCGGTAACCACTGCTCCATAATGGTTTTCTAGTGTTAACCAAGTGAAGCTTGGTAAACACTGCAAACCCTACAAAAATCCTTTGGAGACTGAGTGAGCTCAGTTAGCACTGACCTTCCTTTGCTGACCATGTGAGCTCAGTAGACATTGACTTTCCTTTGTTAACCTTGGGAGCTCAGTAGACATTAACTTTCTTTCATTAACCTTGGGAGCTTGTTAGACATTAACTTTCTTTTGTTAACCTTGCGAGCTCGGTAAATACTAACTTTTGCTACAAAATCCTTTGATGCTCGAGTGAGCTCGGTAAACATTAAATTTTCTTTGTTAACCTTGGGAGCTTAGTTAATACTAACTTTTGCTACAAAATCCTTTGATGCCTGAGTGAGCTCAGTAAACATTAACTTTTCTTTATTAACTTTGAGCTCGGTTAATACTAACTTTTGTTGCAAAATCCTTTGATGCCTGAGTGAGCTCGGTAAACATTAATTTTTCTTTGTTTACATTGGGAGCTTGATTAATATTAACTTTTGTTACAAAATCCTTTGATGCCTGAGTGAGCTTGGTAAACATTAACTTTTCTTTGTTAAGTTTAGGAATGTTCGGTAGACATTGTAAATTACTTTGCAGATCATCTGAGCTCGGTAGACTCTGTTTAATGACTGATATGACATTTGTGTAACATCAAAGATAATAAAAAATCAACCATTGTATCCAACAGTCACAAGCTTTTAAAAATAACTATATAAGGAGTGAGTTAGGACATATATAGGTTAACCTTACTTAAACTATAAACTACAACACAAAGGTTGCACTAGGATATTGTAGTATTGTAATTATAGAAAACTGCCTAAATTGCCTGAGTGGGTGTATGATGGTGAAGAGCTATATTAGGTGAGTAAAGCTCACCAATGGTTATAGGAATACAAATACATCAAAATAATTAGAAACCAAAACTACATATTCATTAGATTGAGTAGTTCAATGGTCTTGATCCCATGGATATGGGTATGTAGGCACCCTAGTAGGTGGAGTATGCCTCTAATGTGAAAATGCCTTGGACATAATAGCATTTAACTATTTTAAGACATTATATGTTAACTCATGAGGCTTATATTTTAAGACTTTTTATGTACCTAGTGTACCTAACTTTTGAGAATAGAAGGCTAAACTCTACATTTCAACATTAACTTGATTGGTCTATTTAGACCCATTGATTATTGTCATAAGATTTTAAACATTGCTATATAAGGAGTGAGTTAGGATGTATATAGGTTAACCTTACATTAACTGTAAACTAAAACACAAAGGTTGCACCAGGGTATTACAATATTGTAATTATAGAAAACTTCCTGATTTTTCTGAGTGGGTGTATGATGGCAAAGAGCTATATTATGTCAGTAAAGCTCACCAATGGTTATAGGAGAACAAATACATAAAAAAAATTAGAAACCAGAACTACATATTTGTTAGAGTGAGTAGTTCAAGGATCTTGATCCCATGGATACAAGTATGTAGGCAACCTGGTAGGTGGAGTATGCCTCTAGTGTGTAGACGCCTTGGACATAGGTAGCCTCAGACATACTTAGGTAGCACTTAACTATGTAGGTATGTATGTATGGATGTAACTATTCTCTACTTAATAGTGTCATCCACATTGGGTTGGGGGGGGGGAGGGGGGGGGGGGGGGGGGGGGGGTGCAGTTGAGCTTGCACCTTCTGCAATACTTAATTTCCATTATTTGTGCTCTCTAAATCAAAGGTATATAACTTTATCACTTGTAACTCTTATTTTCAAATAGCACAAACAACAATAGTTTCTTATAATTCTATGGTTCTCTTTTTAATTTTATAACATTGAAGTTTAAAAATCAATTGCATTTATGCACATATTTTTCAAGTTTGATATTTCTCTTTTTCCTAACTCATAGTCCAAGAATAATTTTTCGAAACACATACTGACCAATTGGAGATTGAGCCAAAAAATTGTAAGAATAATTGTGCCAAAAGAGCTAAAAAACATGATTAGTGTAGGATAATCATCTTTTACACTCTTTTCAGCACAACTATTCTTACATTTTATAGTTTTGGTGAGAATAAAATTCTAAGTTGTATCATCTTAAAATGGAAGCACTTCCATCTTGGTATGTTTAACACCCTCTTTTAGTATATTTATCATGACATATTTGCATTTAGGATGCATTTTGCATTTGATTCCTTCATTTTAGGTGAAATTAGGGTTAGGATCTTGAAGATTCTCCTTAATTTCCCTCCTCTATGGCTCTATTTTCTAGGTAGGACTTAAAAATAGGTCCTCCTAGCTTTTATCATATTTTTTATAGGACTTGGTATCTATTTTGGGCATTTAATCCTATTTTGACATCATTTCTAGGTTTTCTATCATCCTCAGAATTCCTCTTTTTCTGCTCTACCTAATGATGATTCTTAGGTCAACCTTGACTTAGGGAAAGGTTGACTAGGTTGATCTTGACCTAGGTCAAGGTCAAGGTCATTCTTGAGCTCTCTAGGAGTTGGATCCCCTTTTTTATTTTTGGTCCTAGAAGGCTTCAAAATCAGTGTTAGGCTATCGAACTTGAATTGAAAGGGGTTAATTCAAGATTTATTTAGTTATTTTCCCTCCTTAGTTGGTTATGTTGATTGGACTATAAATTGAGGTGAAATTTGAGTTATGAGTCCTCACATTACTCTAGGAGCCTCACTTTGAAGCCTCTATATAAAGACTCTCATTTGCATCTTTCTACAATTAGAACATGAATGCGATAACTAGACTAGAACTAGAGAAGAAAAAACTCGAAATCAATAACTACAATCAAGAGATGATGTTACAAAGATGTAAGATTGCAAAATAATAATATAGAAGATGAAGCTATTGTGGATATCAAAATTTTTATACCTTTGTGGACATCTATTTAGAGCAAGAGAGATTCAACTTCATTGATCTACAATTATTGATATTCAAGCATTCAAGAATATAATCATGGGGTAGCAATTAAAGATTATGACTTTGGTAGGAGCACTTAAGTTTTGGAAGCTTGGTATGCTTTCTTATCTTATTCAAATCTATGCATTGCTTTCTCATACATACGTACATACATATATATTTTTGTAATACTTTAGAATAATTGAGAGTGGGGGGGGTGAATTAGTTATCCAAGGTCTAGATGTATAAATAAAACTTTTCACAACTTAGTGAAATCATAAAACATTATTCATCTTGCATGCATCCATAAGATTATGCAATCACTTAAAACTTGTAGATGACTATCAAATCAACTTGCGAAAATTTAAACATGAAATACAACAAATTCATCAACACACTTGACAGAATGGTTTATTTGGAAACCCAATTTGGAAAAAACCATTAGTAATATGCTACTCTTTTTCACTCTTCTGAAGTGATGCCCTATAAAAGGTCAACCCTATTAAAGGTTACAATACACACTATTAAATGTGACCCTATTAAAATATTTCAATCACCTTGTTAAGAGTGAGCCTTGTTAGAGGACTTTGGAACATTTACTTGGAATGTCACTCTATTAAAGGATTTATAAATGGTTGCTAGGTCAACCTTAATCCAAAGGATTTACCCTAGACTGATTTAATTATTAGAGAGTAACAATAAAGCTTTGATTTGATAACAACTTACAACTTCATTTGTAGATTATCGATCACTATTCAGTCCTCCATTCTACTTGGCCTTCCTACATTGCATCTCTGATAGCTTGTTCACTCTTTAAGCATTCATATCCTTAAGCCTTCTTGCTTAACATGGATTCTTCTCTTAGGTCACTTGATGAAGCAAAACCCTTCTCTCCTTCACTTCCTTAGGTTCTCACACATAAAAACCTTGCATCATAACTAGCCATTCCCATAAATAGGAAATTAAGATCTTTTTTCAGTCATTCTCCATCGTCTAATTTAGGGTTTGAATGGATTAGGTAGGATACAATGAATCTACCCCACATTCTATATCTCTTCTAGAAACTTCTTGAATCCTCTTTGAATTTTCCTAAAATTGATTTACCTTGAATTTTGTGCCTCCACCTCATCAATCTTATCTTTAACCTGGTTCACATAATCCAAGAAAATAAACTTGTTGGCATAGATCCATCAAATTCATGATCTTTTAAATAATGCAACAACTCATCATTATCTTGCTTCTGATGCTTGATACATACTGCATTTCTTGGCATCCTCTATAAAATCACTCTGCGTGAACTAAAGTTTACTAGTACTTGGAATCAACCAAACTTTACTCGACATCCACTATTCTACTCGACATACACTAGAATAGACATTTAATCGGCTGCAACTAATTTTTTTCTCAGCTTGCACTGACTTCACTCGACACCTACTATCCACTCGATCAAGCTTGGTAGACAAACTTTTTGTAACTTGTTCTTCTAAACTTTCTTAGTGTAACCAAATTTTATAACCTTAAGTAGATTATCAATACATCATGTTACATAATCATAACTCAACCTTTCCTCTAGGTGCTATTGTTACATCTTTTGATCAAATCCTCTTCATCAATCAAATAAGTGATAGTACTTAAATCATATAAGTAGTTGTCTTACTAGTATATAGAAAGTTTGACATCAGTGACAAAATAATGATTGAAACATATTGATCATACTTGTATGTTCTCAACATGTGTGTGTGTGTGTGTGTGTGTGTGTGTGTGTGTGCACGCGCTAAAGATTTCAATCTAGTAGATTAGATCTTAGCATTAGACATTCAATACACACACACACACATTCTATTATATTTGGCTATTCATAGAGGTGGGAATCACCCAAAAAAGGGTTTGACTAAGGCAAAACCCAATATAGCCACCCCAACACCCTATTTTTAGATATATGTAGGTGCTATTTTGAAGATTCAAGTATAGATTTGGATACCCTTTTCAAAAAAATTCTAAGATCTACAGACAAAATTTTCATGAGAGAAGAAAAGGTCAAGGTCAACTTTTCAAAGCACAATTGTACCTAGGGCACAAGTGATGCATGAGCATCCAGAGGTATAAGGGCAATCCTGTGTCACCCAAAAAAATGTACTTAGACTTAGTTTCTATTTTATGTCTTTACATTTTTGGATACCCATTTGGCTCAAATAAAGGTTCCAACTCTCATAGTTCAACTATCAGTGCATTTTAAAATCCTAAAAAAATAGGAGCATGTATTTGGGCCATCATTTCGATAAACTAGAAGGTGTGAATTGGACAGATGAATGTAATAATGATTTAGAGCATTCCAAAAAAAGAATCAGGTCAATAAGCCCCACGATTTGAAAGTTATTGGAATTTTTTGGGTTTTGGAGACCTCCTAAGAATGCTACAAAGTCAGGTTTGGGGCATTAAATGACCTCAAAAAGGGTCAAAAAATGGGGGACAAGTGAAGCTATCCATAGGGATATAGAGCACTTCGAGAGCTTTTTGAAAATGTAAACGGTTTGTCAATCGGAGCTACGGTTCAAAAGTTATGCCTCCCAAAAGTTCGGCTACTGTTTCTGGATTCTTCTAGATTTGCACCGACTTCTAACGCAGCTTCTGGAACCTTCTATTTTGTTGGTGGATGCCTACTAGCACTTTCTACAATGTACTCCTAGTCCTTAAGCCTCCGGGGTCTATTTAAGGAGATTTTTGGCATTGTAAAAGGCAGTTCAGATTGGAGCTTGAGAGGAGGTGCTAAAAGGAGAAATATTCTCCAAATTTATGCTATTGTAAGCCCGTAGGGCATGTTTTGAAATTTATTTTCTCAGTTAATATAATTCCCCTTTTCTATTGTGTCCATTCTGTTGTTGGGTTGTGTCCCCATCAACAAGTGTACCCTGCCAACAAGGTCAAGGCCAACCTCCCTTCAAATAGACAACATTTTTAGGTTTTTTCTATTTCAACATTTCTAGACCAGAACAACTTGCAGATTTTCTAGAAAATGTGCACAAGCATCAAAAAATAGGTATTTTTATTTTGGTTCCATTTTGAGGTATGTATCTTATCTTGCAAAATTTAAATTCTTTTCTATTATTTATTTCATATCAACTCTGGCAAATAATCTATGCATTGTTATAGATCTATTTTACACTTCATTTTGGCGAACCCGCGATAGAAAAATCTATCTTTTTGGTGTTAGATTGGCATCTTGTGTTAGATCTTGCATGTTAACTAAATTTCCTTTATTTATATGTTTCAAAAATATAAAAAATTACAAAATTTCTTTAAAAATACAAAAACATTTTCATTTTCATACTTTTTGTATTTCAATATGTATGATTCTTGTTTGGAATACTTTGATGAAGCTTTTATTGTAAAAAAGGATAGCTCCCTTAATGAGGTAAATGGAAGTGAGATTGAAAATGGTCTAGATAAGATCTCCATTGATCCTAGTCCTATTTCACTCTCCTCCACAACCTCTTTGATTGACCTTTACCATAGGGTGTGTACATGGTTACTTTCATGTTCCACTATATACAACATTGACAAACCTAAGATGATATATCCTACACCTTTGATGATGGTTAAAGGATGTCCTTAAATAATGACTAATGGTAAACCTCAAGATCCTTTGGATTTATTTGCTAACATTAATTTTGTTTCACATGTTTATCACACATAGAATAACCCTTAGCTTATTGTTCTAATATATTTACCACCTTCTTAACATATCCTTCCTCAAGCTCCTTAGTTTTCTTCTACCTTTAAGGAGTATAACTTAGTTGATCAATTACATGCTACTCCTAGTAAGATATCTTTATGGGTGTTACTTAAAACTTCTTAAAAATATTATGAGGCATTGCAAAAATCTTTATCGAATCTTCATGCTTCACCTCCTAATCATGACAACATCCATACAATTTTGGATTGCATGCATGTGATGCCTTCTATACCTCCTATTATATTTTATGATATTTGTTTACCTTCTCTTGAGGTGTAGAATCAATATGTTGCTCTGATGGTTTTTGTTTCTATTAATTAGAGCTTCATTTTAAGAACATTAATTAATAATGGATCTATAATTAATGTTTGTAAAATGGAAATGCTTAAGGTAATTAAGGTCAATTTTACTACTCTTTGACCTGATAATGTTCCTATACGTGGATTTGATAATATTGTGAAGTGAAATTTGGGCATTATTACTTTACTTATTATAGTTGGTCCATTTATTCTGAATATGCCTATTCATGTTATGTCTGGACCTTTCAATTATAATCTTCTATTAGGAAGACCTTGGTTACATACTATGCATGTAGTTCCTTTTGCTCTTCATTGTAAGGTTCAATTTATCTATAACAACTTAATGTATACATTACATGCAGATGATGTGTTGAATACTTTCTTATATTCTAAATATGTTAAGATCTCTTAGCCTCTTCAACCAAGTAAAGAGATTGAAAAAAAAATTGAGATAAAACAACCTAAGATTCAATAGCCAGAAGTTTCATCTTCTTCTCTAACTGAGGATGATTGGGGGATGTTGGATTTTAATCCTACTTTTATTGGAGAATATAAGGTCTCTAATTTGCAATTTATGAAGCAAAAAAATAAATTTGAGAAACAAGTTTTTATTTCTTCTCCACTTTCTAAAGAATTAAAAAGTAATTTTGTTGCTGCTTCAATTAATGAAATGATTTAAATGATAAAAACTTATTCTTCTGATATTGTGGCATATGTCACACCTTAGACTTCATCTAAAATCATTGATTGGTATGGTTCTAGTTATCATTTTCTTAATAAATCAAGAATTAATGGAAAAGGATGTGGTAAATATGGGAAAGGTATACAAGTGTTGGAACAATTGATTAAATTGTGTATTTTCTTTGATGTTACACAAAATGTCATATTATCACTAGTCAATGTATGTTGAGTTCACCTAGGCATTGAACATAGATTTTGTATATGTCAAGAATTCTAGAGTTTTCCTAGTTTAGAAGACAATATCCACCAAGTTCAATCAAGTATCAAAGAAAAGGCTTTTGGAAGTTGAGTGCTAATCAAGCTCACTCAGTTATTGCAGAAAAATTGGGTGGAACTAGTGTTTACCAAGCTCACTCAGTTAACAAAGGAACTATGTAAATATGAAACATTGACAGATTTCACTTGGTTAACACAAAATTTTTTTTTCTAAGTTAGTTTCTACCAAGTAGGGTCAACTAACAAAGGATTTTCTTGTTTTGGCATATTAACTTCAATTGATTTATCTGTTGGTTCTAGCTGACTGAGGAGATGAATATTAATTGTTCTAAGTTTTATTCTAGCCAACTTAACAACATAAAATAGATAAATATAAGGTCAAGTTGAGAATTAAAAGTGTGTGAATGCATGGAAAATAATTGAAGATAAAATGATTCTAAGAGGAAGCGAATCAGAATGATAAGCAAAATATCCTTGAGAAACTAAAAAGACACATTTGATCAAGAAGGATCAAGTATACAAGCTAGAATTGAGATTTGTAATCAGAAATTTAGTTGCATCTAGATTAGGTCATCTCATTATTACTCTCTAAACATTGTAGTAGTGATCTAAATCTCTTAAGAGAGTTGGCTTAGAAACTATCTGTAAATCCTCTAACAAGGTGGCATTTTTATTGAATTGTCCTAAGACCTCTAAAAAAGACACTCCTAACAGGGTGATTAAATCCTCTAACAAGGTCACACCTAATAGTGTGTTTTTTAACCTTTAATAGGTTTGACTCCTAATAGGTCTCAATTTAGAAGAGTGAAAAAGAGTAACTAGTTGCAATTGGTGGTTCTTCCCAAATTTAATTTCCATGTTAAATCTTAGTGTCAAATGTGCTAAATTTTCTTATGTGTTTTCACCTAAGATAAACTAATAATAGTAATTATAGATAATATATTACTATTTGCATGTTAATTATTTGTTAAGCATTTTTAGTTCTTACCAAGTTACAACATTTTCTATGTGTCATCTGAGCTTCAACATAGTTTAGTTTTTAGAGGTTATTTTGTACTGACATCTAAGGGATCTCAGATTTATTTTTGTGGCAATTGATTCACCCCTCCCCTCTTAGTTACTCTTCTTATATTTCCAAAATTTAGTATTAGATATTTTGGTGCTTACAAAGAAGGTTTCAAGGACCTAAGCTAAAGATCAGGATGTCTTATAGAAGAGAGATTCCCAAGTTGAACCAAGACAATTTTGCAACATGGCAAGGACTTATGAGGTCACATCTAGAAACTACTAGTGATTCAAGTTGTAAGTATCTTGATATTAAATACAAGACTCCTACTAGAACATTATCAATTAAATATATTGTTGAAAAGAAAAATCATAACATCATGATGATTAATATTGTATTTGCTCTTAATTATGTTGAATTTGATGAATTGAAAGACTGCACTACAACTTATGATATGTGGGTTAAATTGAAAGACATATATGGAGGAGATGATAATGTAAGAAGAGCTAAATAAGAAAGTCTCAGAGGAAAATTTGAATAGATGAAAATGAGAGAAGATGAAAAAATTGCAAAATATGTGGAAAGAATCAAAGCAAGCATGAGCACAATCAAAGCATCTGGAGAAGACATTAATGACAAAACAATTGTGAGAAAGATACTTAGAACCCTTCTTCCTATCTATGCAATTAGAGTGTTTTCTATTCAAGAAATGAGATGTGATCCAAATATAAATATAACTTTCGATGCTCTAGTTGGAAGATTGGCAGCTTTTGAGTTGGATAACTATGACAATTATGTTCCTAGTTCCAAAGGTATTTAGTCTACATTTGAAGATAAACTCTCACTCAAGAAAAAGAGTAAGAAATAAAAGGTCAATCAATTAGGAAGTGAAGAAAAAGAAGAAAGTTCAAATAGTGATCTTGAAGTTGTTGAAGCCATACTTGCAAAGAAATATTCAAAAGGTAGAGAAAAGTACAAAGGTAAGATTCTTCTAATATGCTTTTCTTGTGAACAAATTGGTCACATTGCTACAAGGTACCAAAATAAAGAAAAAAGGGATAAAAAGAAAATAAATAAGTACAAAGGCAAGAAGGAATTCAAAAACTACAAAGACTATAGGGACAAAGGTAATAAATCTTATGTTCTGGCTGAAAATTCTGATAACAGTGAAGATGAAATGGTGTATATTACTATAAAAGATGAATCTAATGACAAAGGAAATGAGATGGAACACATCACTCATGTTAGTGAAAATGATAAATGGATTATTGATAGCAGTTGCTCACATCATATGACTGGAGACAAAACAAAGTTTGAGTAGATGGAATATTATGATGGTGATAGTGTGAGATTTGGAAACAATAAACCTTGTTGCATAAAAGGAAAAGGATGTATCTCATTGACCAATGAAATTATATGTGATAATTATTATTGGGTTGAAGGACTAAAGCATAATCTACTAAGAGTGGCATAGTTGAATAACATTAGATTCAAGGTAGAATTTATGAATGGCAAGGCCAAATTGTTGGATGGAAAAGGAAATTTGGTTGGATCTAGAAAACAAAGAAAAGGTAACTTATTCTATCTAGGTCTCAGTGAAAGTTCATGTTTTATTGCTCAAGTAGAAGAAACCTTGTTATGGTACAAAATATTATGTAATTTAAACTTTGATATTCTAGTTAAAATAAACAAAAACAAAAGAGTAAGAGGTATTCCTAGCTTGAGGAAATTTGATATGTGTCTATGAAAAAATTGTCAAATTGGTAAGATGGGAAAAACTAGTTTCAAAAGAAAGAACTATCATTCTCAAGAAGTCTTAGAGCTTGTGTATACAGACTTATGTGGACCTATTGGAATAGAGAGTTATAGTGGAGATAACTTTTTTATTCTTTTTGTTGATGACTATTCTAGAATGATGATTGTAATGTATCTAAAAGAAAAATTAGAAGCTTTTCAAAAATTCAAGTGGTATTTGGCAAGAGTAGAAAAAGAAACTATAAAGAAGTAGAAATGTTTTAGATTAGATAGAGGTGATGAATTCATTCCCAATGAATTCAATGGATTTTGCATTGAAAAAAGAATTAAAAGACAAGTATCAACCCCTAGTATAGCTTAGCAGAATGGTATAGTGATGCAAGAGCATCTTAGGTTTTCTTGGTGACTACTTTGGAGTTCATGGGAGGAGGCTCAGTAGTTTCTTGAGAGGGTGCTTGGACTGGTACTTAGTCAAAGAAGGACTAGTGCTTGGAATGTTCTATGGAGCTTGGCATGGTCTTGGAGCTTTGCATGTTCTATGGAGCTTGGCATGGTCTTGGAGCTTAGCATGTTCTATGGATCTTGACATGGTCTTGGAGCTCAGCATGTTTTATGGAGTTCAACATGGTCCTTCGTTGCTTAGCATGGTTTGGGAAGAGCTTGAGCTTTCTTAGGAATTTGGTTCCTATTGTAGGCCATATAACTAATTTTTCACAATGAGTTAGAGAATGAAAATTTTAAGGATTGAAGAGGGCCTAGATTACTAGCTATATTTTTAAGAACAAGTTATAAATCAATTGGATCTAGGAGATATCACAATTCGACTAAGACATTAATTTTGGGCATTTAATTGCTATTATTGGTCAACTTGTGGCATTTAATTTATGTATTGGTATTTAATTTGTGTTCTAGGCCAACTTATAGCTTAGATTGGTATAATTAGGGGTTGTAGGGAATTCTTTAGTCATTATTGATCCATCGTGGAGAAGAGGAGGAGCTTGGAAGAGAAAATTTGGAGAAGAGCTAGTAGTTGTAGCTTGAAAAATTAGGGGATTGCTTGGTGGGCTTGCGAGCAAAAGTTGAGATCTTCCATGAGGGTTTCTACCAAAGTGTAGATCTAGACTAGCTAGGGTTGGGATTGGATCTAGAGGGATCTTATAGAACTATTACTTTCTTTGTATGTGGCCATAACTAGGAAGACCTTATAGCTTGACACATTGCATGTAATCAGTTATATTTTATGAATATATTATTGTGATTTGGTATCAGATCTTGTGTTATTGCTTCTTCTTGTTGTGTTTCCACTACATGGTTGTATAGCTGGGGACTAGGACATGTCCTTCAGGGATACTCCTACCTTACGCTACATTAGGTGGTATCAAAATAAAGGTTGTTCCTGAGTGTGTAAACAGATTGCCAAAGTTGAGGCAATTTGCACTAGGACTTGGATTGGAGAAGTAGATCTAAGTTGGTCTTGATCTGGTGGTGAATTTTCTTTCTAGAGTCCTAGATATTTTGGTTGTGAGGTGGTAGATCATGGATCTAGCTTAGAATTGTAGAAGGGTTTGAAAATGGATCAATAGATGCAAAGATGGAAGATTGATCTTGTTGAGGCATGATCGTAGAGAGTTGTGGATTGCAGATCCAGGGTCCTAGAATTGTGGTGTGGTCCTTAGTTGTTCATGTGAGGTGGCAGGTTATGATTTGAATTCTAAAAAATTCAAGGTTATCACAAGGAATGTGGGAAGGATTTTTGTAGAGGTTTTGCGTATATCTTGGAAGATGGCTCCAAGACGATTGGACCTTGAGATGATTGTGAATCTTCATGATGTGACAAAGAGGAATTTTCCTAAGATGTCTACTCAGCTTGAAGCTAGTTTGGCTGATTGAACTAAGAAGGTGGGTGCTTAGTTTGAAGCTAGCTTGGCTGATTGAGTTAAGGATAGGGTGAGGAAGGAATTTCATAAATGTTTGTGGAGCTAGAGTCTACCAATCTAGAAGAGAGATGTTTGGCCAATTAAGAGGCTTGTTCTATGGATCTTGGCATGGTCTTGGAGCTCAACATGTTCAATGGGGCTTAGCATGGTCTTGGAGCTCAACATGTTCTATGAGGCTCAACATGGTCTTTGGAGCTTGGCATGGTTTGGGAGCTCGGCATGGTCTATGGAACTCGGCATGGTCTTGGTTGCTCGGCATGGTCTTTGGTTGCTTGGCATGGTCTGGGAGGAGCTCAACCTTTCTTAGCAATTTGGTTCCTATTATAGGCCATATAACTAATTTTCCACAATGAGTTAGAGGATGAAAATTTCAAGAATTGAAGAAGGCCTAGAGTACTAACTATGGTTTTAAGCATGAATTCTAACTCCATCAGAGCTAGGAGATATCACAATTTTACTAAGAGATCAATTTTGGGAATTTAATATCTGTTGTTGGCTGATTCGTAGCATTTAATTTATGTATTGGTATTTAATTTATGTTCTAGTACATTTCTCAGCTTAGATTGGTATAAGTAGGGTTTGTGGGAATGTATTTCATCATTATTGATCCATTATGGAGAAGAGGAGGAGCTTGGAAGAGTGCATTTGGAGAAGAGCTAGTAGTTGAGACTTGGAAAATAAGGGGATTACTTGGTGGGCTTGCAAGTACAAGTTGAGATCTTCCTCGAGGGTTTCTACTAGAGTGTGGATCTAGACTAGCTAGGGTTGGAATTGGATCTTGAGGGATCTTGCAAAACTATTACTTGCTTTGTATTTGGCCATAACTAGGAAGGCCTTACAGCCTAGCACATTACATACAATGAGTTATATTTTATGAATATATTATTGTGATTTGGTATCAGATCTTGTGTTATTGCTTCTTGTTGTTGTGTTTTCATCGTATGGTTGTATAGCTAGGGGTTAGGAAATCTTCTTTGAGGATAATCCTACCTTGTATTGCGTCATATAGCTGAAAGAAGGAACAGATCCATCATGGATTGTGTAAGAGTACTAATGATAGAAAAGAATGTTGCAATCAAATACTAGAAGGAAACAATCAACATTGTAAAACAAACTTTGAATAGAGTACAGCTGAAGAAAGACTCAAATCAAACTCCTTATAAACTATGGTTTTGCTACAAACCTAATGTAAGCTACTTGAAAGTATTTGCCAATAAATGTTATATCTTGAAAGAATCTAGAAAAGGTAAAATTGATGTAAAAGGTGATGAAGGCATATTCCTAGGGTACTCCTATAAAAGTAAATCTTATAAATGTTTTAATTTGTCTAGTCATAAAATCACAGAAAGTACACATGTGAGAATTGATGAGTTTTTAGAAAAGAGTAAAGATAACAATATAGGAGCCTCAGGATTACAAAAGATATTTTTTACTATGAACTTGATACCCTAACAAATCTATTTGGTAGACAAGAACCTTCAACTCTTGAGTCCCCAAAATCTCCAACAGTTATCGAGTTGTAGACAATGCAACTCGAACCTTAGTCTAAAGGACCTAAGTTTCAATCAAAGGCTACCAAGCTATTACTAGAGAAAATCAAGTCTAATGGATCTGAGTCATAGAAAGTGGGATCTGAGCTTAATACTAAAGTTTATGAAGAAATTAGTAAAACAAACTCCAAATCCAAAGAACCTTTGCTAGCAAGATATGTCAAAAGGCATTGTGCACTTGATCATATCATTAGAAACAAATCAGATGGAATGATGACAAGAAAAAAAATTGGAAGGTACATATTTACTTGCTGAATATGAACTTATAAGTGTTAAAGATGCTTTGGATAATGAAAGTTGGATTGAAACAATGATTGAGAAAATAGAATAGATTGAGTAGAATAAAACATGGATTCTTGTTCCTAGACCCAAGGATAAAAATGTAATTAGCACTAAGTGACCATTCAAAAATAAGCTAGATGAAGATGGAAAAATTTATAGAAATAAAGAAAGGTTGGTATGTAAAGGCTATTCTCAAGAAGGTATTGATTACAGTGAAACTTTTTCTCCTATTACATGATTAGAAGGTGTTAGAACTTTACTAGCCTATGCAGCTCATAGAGGATTTAAATTTTATCAAATGGATGTAAAATCTACATTTTTGAATGGAATTCTTGATGAGGAAGTCTACATTGAACAACCTAAAGGTTTTTTAGATCCTAGCAAAAGAGACATGGTTTGCAAATTACACAAGCCATTATATGGTCTTAAGCAAGCTCCTAGAGCTTGGTATGAAAGACTCCATAACTACTTGGTATATATTAGTTTTCAAAGAAAAAATGATAATAGTAGTTTGTATATCAAAGAAGGACTTGACATGAAGATTGTGTTGGCAGATATATTCATTGATGATAATTTATTCATAGAAAATGACAACTTATGCAAGGCATTTTTAGAAGAAATGAGTAAAGAATTTGAAATGTCTATGTTTGCAGAGATAAAATTCTTTGTTGGATTGCAGATCCAACAAAAGAAGGATGGTATCTACATTACTCAATCCAAATATATCAAGGAGATACTAAAGAAATTTGGAATGGAAGTTTCAAGACTAGTTGGAACACTTATGTCTATTAGACATAAACTTTCAATAAATGATGATTCCAAAGAGGCAAATCAAACCACATACAAATCAAAGATTGGAAAATTGTAGTATGTAGTGCATACAAGGCCTAATATTGCATTAGCAGTTGGTATGGTGGCAAGATTCTTAGAAAATCCCAAAGAAAATTGCATGATGATAGTCAAAAGAATCATGAGATATCTAAAAGGTACTGAAGAATATGGATTATGGTATAAAATAGGAGGCAATTTGGATTTTAAAGTATTCATAGATGCTGATTGGGCAAGAAGTATTGATGATAGAAAAAGCACCAATGGTGGAGCATTATTTCTTGGTAAAAGACTAGTGTTTTGGACAAGCAAGAAACAAAATTGTATCTATTAGTCCATAGTAGATGTAGAATATGTGGCAACAATAGTCAATTGTTCTAATATTGTTTGGTTCAAAAAATTGCTGGAAGGTATGAAGATAGAGATCAAGGATCCAATAGTTATATATTGTGATAACACTAGTAAAATTAATATATCAAAGAATCCAATGATGTATACCAAAATAAAACACATTACTATAAAATATGATTTCTTAAGAGAATTGGTACAAGATAAATAAGTAAGGTTGGAATATGTGAATACAAAATAAAAAAATTGCAAATATATTCGCCAAGCCATTATATAAGGATATATTTTTGTATCTAAGAGGTAAGCTAGGGTCCATTCCCCTATCTGAAGCTCACTAAATAAATTTTAGTGATGCATCAACTAGAGCATGTTGAAGATCAATTAGTTGGTGTAGTATTGACAAGGGCATATTGCAAATGAATCAGTACTTGAGGTACATTGATATTCATTGAATATTTCGTTTGGCATGAGATGTCAAAGAGGGAGAAGTTTACTATCATATCTCATAGAAATTTTCTAAACAAAAAAAGTAATGTAAAAAGGGAGAATGAACTTGGTAGAAGAAGTTGTAGCAGACAAAAGTTTTTTGATAGAGGGAGAAATTGAAGATAGAAAGAGTTCACACTCATAGAGGGAGTTCTCATGGATGTGAATTAGAATAAAACTAAGGATAATTCCTTACTTTATTCTTGCTTAAAAAATTTCATTGTATTATGACATGTTGTGTTTCCATCAATGTCAAAGAGGGAGATTGTTGGAACAATTGATTAAATTGTGTACTATCTTTAATGTTACACAAAATTTCATATCATCAATAGTTAGTGTATGAAAAGATCACTTGGGCATTGATGATAGTTTTCTATGTCTGCCAAGCATTCTAAAGTTTTCCTAGTTTAGAAGACGATATCTATTGGGTTCACTCAGGTGTCAAAGAAATGGTTTGCAAAAGTTGAGTGTTAACTGAGCTCACTCAGTTAATGAAGAAAATATTGGAAAAAACTAGTGTTAATCAAGCTCACTTGGTTACCAAAGGAACTTTGCAAATATGTAGTGTTGATTGAGTTCACTTGGTTAACACAAAAAAATTATTTCTAAGTTAGTGTCTACCAAGCAGTGTTAGTTAAGAAAGGATTTTCTTGTTTTGGCATATTAAGTTCAATTGATTTACCTATTGGTTCTAGTTGACTGAGGAGATAGATATTAATTATTCTAAGTTATATTCTAGCTAAATTGACAAGATGAAAGATATAAATATAAGGTCAAGTTGAGAATTAAAAGTTTGTGAAAGCATGAAAAATAATTGAAGATAAAATGATGCTAAGAGGAAGTGAATTAGAATATCCTTGAGAAACTGAAAAGACACATTTGATCAAGAAGGATCAAGTATACAAGCCAAAATTGAGATCTATAATAAACAATTCAATTGCATCCAAATCAGGTCATCTCATTGTTACTCTCTAACCATTGTAGCAGTGATCTAAATCTTTTAACAGAGTTGGCTTAACAATTATTTATAAATCATCTAACAAGGTGGCATTTCTATTAAATTGTCCAAAGACCTCTTAAAATGCCACTCCTAATAGGGTGATTAAATCCTCTAATAGGGTCACACCTAATAGTGTGTTTTGTAATCTTTAACAAGGTTGACTCCTAACAGTGCCCACTTCAAAAGAGTGAAAAATAGTAACTAGTTGCAATTGGTAGTTTTTCTTAAATTGCATTTCCACATTAAATCTTGGTGTAAAATGTGTTCATTTTTCTTATGTGTTTGCACCTAAGATAAAATAATTATTATTATTATAGATAATATCTTAAGATTTGCATGTTAAGTATTTGCCGATCATTTTCAGTGATTATCAAGTTACAACATTTTCTGTGTATTTGCCAAGCTTCGACAAAGTTCAATTTTTAGAGGTTATTTTGTACTGACATCTAAGGGATCTAGGATTTATTTTTTTGGTAACTAATCCACCCCTCCCCTCTCAGTTACCCTCCTTATATTTCCAATAACAAGTACCTTTGTATAATGAAATTTATGATCATACATATGGATTAGGGTTTAATCCATATAAGAAACCACAACTTTTCCTCTTAATGTTAATCATATATGTGGTGGTCAGTTAAAATTGGTTAACCCACTACTTATTGACATAAATCAAGCACCTAATTTGGATATTCTTCTTGAAGATGAAAGTTTAATAGAACTTTTTGGTATTTATGTTGATTTACGTAAGTTCCATCACAAACTAGGAAAGCCTTATTGTTTAAATATAGATGCCCATTTTGGAGAATATGATAATCAAGATATTCTTTCTTTACTGATGGCTTCTTCAATACATACTGATTTTTTAATAACTAAGACTATTGATATTCAAATGGATAAGAATAATCTTGAGAAGATAATAAATATTGGGAAATGTAATTAGGATGAGCATGATCAATTGAGTTTCCTTTTACTGAAATTTAAGGATATTTTTGCTTGGACATATTCAGATATGTCAAGTATTGATTCTAAGATTGTTACTCATAATATTATTTAAAAAAAAATATGAAACCTATTGAGTAGAAAATTTGAAAGATGAATCCTAGGATTTCTTTATTAATCAAAAGTGAAATTGAAAAGTTATTGGATTCTAGATTTATTCATTCTATTGATTGCTCTAATTGGATTTCAAGCCTTGTGACTATTTCAAAAGGATAAAATAAGATAAGGATTTGTATTGATTTTAGTGATTTAAACTTAGAATTCTTAAAGGATGATTTCCCATTACCCAATATTGATATGATTATGGATTCAACAATGGGTCATGCTTTGTTATCTTTTATGGATAGTTTTTTTGGAAATAATCAAATATTTATTCCTCCTGAAGATCAATTTAAAACTACATTTATAACACCTTAGGGAATATTTTGTTGGGTCATGATGCCTTTTGGATTAAAGAATGCAAGAGTGACTTATCAATGTGCTATGACTTTGATTTTTCATGATTACATCCATAAGATTCTTGAAGACTATGTGGATCATATTTTGGTAAAGTCTATACAAAGAGAATATCATGTTATTATTTTATGAAAAATATTTGAATGGATTAGTAAGTTACAACATGAGATTGAATCCTAAGAAATGCATTTTTGGAGTTGAATCTAGTAAATCATTAGGATTTATAATCTCTAAGTGAGACATAAAATTTGATACTGAAAAGATTGATGCTATTATTAATATGCCACCTACTAATAATATATCTGAGTTACGCAGTTTACAAGGAAAGATACAAGCTATTTGTCACTTTGTTTCTAAGTTAGCAGATTCAAAAATCCCTTTTCCTTCCTTTCTTAGAAAGGATACCACTTTTTCTTGGAATGATGAATGTAAAAAAACTTTTGAGCAATTTAAGGAGCATCTTGCAAATCCTCCTAGCTTGAAACCAACTAAATTTAATAAGGCATTTCATTTATATACTTCAGTGACTTTGAAGGCCATAAGTGCCTTGTTAGCTAAAAATGATGATGATGGTAAGGAAAGACCTATGTATTACATTAGTCAGACTTTACTTGATTATGAAATAAGATACACAAATTTGGAAAGGCAATGTCTCGCTATAGTTTATGCATGTCAGAAACTTAGACATTATCATATAAATGCTAAAGTCAACGTGATTGTCAAATTTGATCCTTTGAAACATCTTTTCTCACAAACTAACCTCTTTGGACATTTGCAAAAGTGGGTGATGTTAATTAATTTTTTTTATCTTAATTTCTTTTCTCAAAAATCTATTAAGGGACAAGCTTTAATGGATTATTTTGTTAAAGCTCCTTTTCCTCATTTAGAAACATGTTCTAATTCAATAGAATTCTTTGATCATAATATTCTCACTATTCAACAAGATGATATTTGGGAATTCTATTTTGATGGATCTAAATGTATGACATGTTCTGGTGTTGGTATTTTCTTAAATCCTCCTACAAAAAAGCCAATCTCTTTATCATACAAATTAACTTTTCCTTGTACTAATAACATATGGGATATGAAGCTCTTATAACTAGTTTATGAGCATCTTCATCCCTTAACATCAAAAACTTGAAAATATATGGAGATTCGCAATTTCTTGTTGAACAAGTTGAAGGAAGTTATCAAACTAAGAATGATAAAATGATACAATATAGAGATTTGGCTCTTGATGTGTTTTCACAATTATCCTCTTATACAATTCAAATCTTACCTCAAAAAGATAATCGACATGTTGATGACATGGCAAGCACAACTTCTTTGGTGTGTCTTGAATTATGCAAAGAACTTCCAATTTACTATACAAACTCTTAAAAACCTTACAATTTCTAAATAGTACCTCTAGTTCTTATAACTTACATTTGGATGAATGGTATTCTCACATTTTTATATTTTTAAAGATGGTACTTTTCTTGAATCAACAATGAGAAACATGCATAATCGTATTAGGAAACTTTTGACACGTTACATCATTTTAGGAGATACACTTTACAAATGCTCTTACAAAGGATTGTTATTAAGATGTCTCAACAAAATTAAAAATTTGGTAGCTTTGGGTGAAGCTCATTCTAGTTCTTGTGGAGGGTATTTTGGTGGAAAATATTTGGTTAATAAATTACTTAAAATGGGATATTATTGGAAAATGATGGAACAAGATTCTTTTATGTTTGTTAAGAAATGTTCTCAATGTCAACAACATAGTAATTTGATTCATGCTCCTACTTGTGAGCTTCATAATCAAGTTTCTCCATGGCATTTTAGTATTTGGGGTTTTGATCTTATTTGAAAAATCGTACCACCTTCTTCTCAAGGACATACTTACATTTTAATTGCTATGGATAATTTCATGAAGTGGGTTGACATTGTTCCTCTTCGTTCAACAAATGTAGATGTTATTTGTGATTTTATCCTTAATAATATCATAACAAGATTTGGTATACCTTCAACAATAGTTTCAGATAAGGGTACTTCTTTCAAAAACAAAGAAGTCACAAAATTCTTGGAGAAATATTGAATTCAACATAAAATTTCAACTCCTTGTTATCCTCAGTCTAATTGTCAAGCTAAAGAATCAATACAATTATTGAGCAGATTTAAAGAAAAATATTCAACAAGCATGCACAATAATAGCATACTCAATTGACATATGCTTTATGGGCTTATAGGAAAAGTGTTTGTATTGCCATGAGTACTTCTCCTCACAATATTGTTTATGGTATTGATGCTATTATGTCTTTAGAATTAGAAATACCTTCTTTGCATGTTTTTGATTAGATAAACAGGTTTTATAGGGAACCTAAAACCCAAAAGTTAGTACATAAGAAGGCTGATAATAAGCGTGACAACCCAGCCAAAAAAGTATAAGTTCAAAGGCTGATAATAAGCATTAAGCCCAGCCAAAGGAAAGAGTACTGAGAAAAGACCAAGAAAAGGAAACAATCAAAGCCACGGCCAAAAGTCAAAAGAAAAAGCCAAAAGATAGTGATAAACAAAAGAATAGGCAAGAGTTATTCCTTGTTCTTTTGCTCTAGACCATGCATCACCTGAGCAGCCTCAAAGGCTTATTGATTCTCCTCTATTTCCATTTGTTGCACCCTTTGATTCCCCTAGTCTTGAGTAGGAGTGGAGTTGTCCTTTGCAAGGTCATCCTCCATTCAGGCCTCATCCCTATCATTTCCATCCTCATCATCATGCATTTCTCTATCTTTGATCCAGCCCATGAGAGAGATGATGTTGTTGTTGATGGAGCTTAACAAGGAAAACATCTGATTCGCAAGGTTATGATTGTAGTTTTCTAGATTGTGTATCCTCTGTTCCGTAAGAGTGATCCTATCAGCCGAATCTATCCTCCTGTCGGCATCCATTCCTTTTTTTTTTGCCTCAATGTGTTTCACCTGGTCTTTAACCTCCTCAAGCTTGTGGAAAATCCATTTGATTGATATGAAATTATCAATCATGCTATTGCAAGCATTATTTAAAAGGTTCATCCCTATCTCCCTGGCTCTATCTGAAATAGCCACAATCGCCAGATCAATTAATTCTTCTAGCCGCTACTCTTCTTGATTATCCATGAGGATTTGGTGATTCATGGCCTCCCTAAAGATTCCCATTTTGGCAGTCTTGACATTGAAGTTGATCCATGCTTTCCTCCTGTCATTGGTCTGCACTTCCCCTTCTACATACCCAGCTTTCTCCTCTTTCTACTCCTTAGGGTGGAGATGGACAGGAGAAAGGGGCAGCATAGACGCCTCCTTATATTAAGAGCGCACATCCTCTAGACTCTCCCTCTTGTGCTTCTTCCTTCTAGTGTCCTCCTTTGTTTCCTCCTGCATCTCCTTCACCACCTCCTCAGACTTTGGACCCTCCTCATCGTCGCTACTTCCCTCCTTAGCCTTCTCAGCCTACTTCTGCCTAAGATCCCTAAGGATTTTTCTACTTGGGGTTATGGGGGAGGGGGACTTTTTAACATGGTAAGTCACTGCTTTCCTTGAAGAGGAGATCCCTCCTTTCTTAGAATTGAGGCTCTGAATATCATTCGAGTTAGAGGAGTAACTAAAGCTTCTAGACTCCATAATCTCTGTCTGAGGGGGGGCATTACTAATAGTCTGAGCTTTGAAGTGCTCATGGATAAGTACCAACAACCCCTCATGCAGAGCTGGGTTTGCAATGGGCTTCTTTTTGAAGCTGTCCATTGCCTTACTCATAGAGGTTAATAGATAAAAAGGAAAAGAAATTTTGACTTTCTTCTGGAAATGATTTAAAATAACAAAGTGGTGGGTTCGGGCTCTATCAAACCTTGGGTCCAAAGTGATATACTCAATAACAGGTTTCAGAACATACCTCCATCGCTTCTTCATGGAGTTGGGGACATAGTAGGTGTAAATTTTTTTCAACTCCTTCAATTCCTTCTCACTCTCCAAAAAATCCCTAAGTGCATTGGCTGAGAGCTTCTTATTCCTAAAGAATTTGAAACCCTCGATAGGGATCTCGATGGAAACCATGATCATTATCCGAAAGTTGATGCCATTCACCTTAACCCTGCCATCTTTCCAGGACCCCACCATACTATTGGTCACCTCCTGATCAAAATTGTGCAGCTTCATGAGATACTTGGTTACCCCACCCTCATCTAGCTTTTCTCAAACTTTTGGCCTGCTTCTCCATTTCTCAAAGTCCCCCACCGATTCCTTTCTACATCTTTGCACACTGCACACCCACTTTACTCATAGGCTCTTCACTGTGAGACTACAATGGACCACTAAGATTAAGTAAAGAGCAAAGAAAAATAACTCTATTGTTGCCCCTAAAAAAATTGTAATAAACAACCCACAAAGAATGGCAATTAATCAATGAAGGATATCTACATTTACGAATTCCCAATCTTCTATTATGAAAAGTACCCATATATCTTAACCCTTTCATATTCATAATTACAACTTGATATCCTCCTTACTTCCTTAGATTTTATCCAAGTTGATCTAACACTTGACATCTACTGGCAAAGAAGTTCTGGGAAGCCAAGTCATTTTTTGGTCAGTGTCGACCCCTATATTTGCCAACCTGTCGGCAACTGGGTTTGCTTCCTGGAAAGTATGGGTGACGTGGAATTTTTTGAATTTGGCAAGGGTCTTTCTAGTCTCATTGATAAGATTTGTAATCATCCAAGATGGATACGAATTTCCATTGATGCACTTAATAATGTTATTCAAGTCCCCTTCCAGCTATAAATTTGTGACCCCAATTTCAAAAGCCAGTTTAACAACATTGCACATGGCATTGGCTTTCGCAAAATGATTTGTTTGGAAACCCAAAGGGAGAGTGAAAGCTACAATACTGTCTCCATTTTAATTTCTAACCACACCTCCACTACTCGAGAATCCAGGGTTGCCCTTGGAGGCTCCGTCAAAGTTGGCTTTGTGCCAGCCTTCAGGGGGGAGGATCTACTTTGTTTCCTGTCTTTTTCTCATTTTGTTTTTTACCTTCTCCTTTTTCCTACCTCCTATCTCAAAAGCTCCCCCCTTCCTCAAAATTTTTTTTTCCTTTATGTTACTGAAGATCTTCCTTCCAACAACCAAAGCTGGCTCCTCCCTGTCTCTGAAAATCTAGTTGTTTCTCTCCTTCCATATGCTCCAAGAAAAATGGGGCAGGAGCCAGGAGTTGATTTCCTTCAAGGTAGACCCGTTGAACATAGCTTGCCATTGGAAAAAAAAGTCTAGGAGGTTGGAAGGAATGCACCAGCTATGGTCAAGGTCCTGGGTGAGGAAGTCCCAGACTGTCCTAGAGTAAGAGCAAAGAACAAACAAATGATTGCCTATCTCTGACTCATCTTTGCATAAAAAAAATCTACTAGGCATGATGTGACCTCTTTTAATGAGATTTTCCTAAGTGAGATTTTTTTCCTAAAGTGCCAACCAAAAAAACATGTTGACTTTTGGTGTTAGGCCCAGAAGCTAGGCCCTCGACCAAGGGGGGGACACTTTAGTACTCCATAAAGAAAAGTACCCAGAGGCAACTGAATAGAGTAGCCCATTGGCATTATCCCTCCAAACTAGTTCATCCTTGTTGGTGCTAAGGGATAAGGAATTAAGCATGATCAAAATTGGTTTAAGGTCCTCTAAGATAATAGAAAGGTCCTTCCATCCCTGTTTAGTCCTGTAGTTGCTAACTTTGTGCCCAGAAAGGTTGATGCAATCATTAGCCCAAACACCATAGCCAGGGTTATTAATGAGGAGGCCCTAAGAAAGCTAGCTATTCGACTAGAATAGAATGTTCTCCCCATTTTCCAGCTTCTAGGAGACCTTAGAGTTAGCCAAATCCTTGGCTTTTAAGAAGCCATTCTAAAAAATTGAGCCTCTAGGGATATCCTCACTGAAAAGAGTGAACTAAAAAGAGGGCCTTTTTATATACTTGTTCACCATGGTGTCTCTCCATTCCCCTGTGCTACTAAAGATGCGCCAGATTTGCTTTGCCAGGAGGGCCTTGTTGATATAAGTGAGCTTCCTAATTCCCAGACCACCATTCTTTTTAGGGAGAAAAAATTTGTCCCAAGCAACAAGGGGGTACCTTTTATTCCTTTCAGTTCCTATCCATAAAAAATCCCTTTATATTTTCTCCATCCTCTCGATGTATTTTCTGGGTATGGTGAAAAGGCTCAAGGCATATATTGGCAGGTTTTGAAGGATGGATTTAACTAGTTGACATTTTCTAGCTTGGCTAAGAAAGGCTCCTTTCTAGCCAGCCAACTTCTTACTGAACCTATCCAAGATGCCATTCCAGAAGGAATCAGGTGGGGACATGCCCAAGGGGGGACCAAGGTAGGTAAAAGGAAGCTTCCCCACCTGACATCCCAAGATTATGGAGATTCTCTATTGTCTTCCCTCTGGAGTGTTGATAAGGAAAATAGAGCTTTTGTCCCAATTGATGAGCTATCCCAACCCTTTGGAATAAGTGTCCAAAGTGTCTTTCAAAGCCTTGGCCTCCCTGACCAAAGCCTCTCCTCCCATAATGGTATCATAAAAAAATTGTTGATGTGTGAAGGGGGTGCATTTGGAAGAAGGTTTAAAGCCTTTGATCGTCCCTTCTTTCTTTTTCTTCTCCATGAGTCTGCCAATACATTTTTCCAAGATGATGAAGAGAATCGGTGATAGAGGATCCCCCTGACGAAGGCCTCTAGTAGGTTTGAAGAAATTAGAGGGGGATCCATTCACTAAAATAGCTAGCGAGGGGGTGGTGACTAGCTGGGAAATTAGCTTGCAAGATTTGACATTAAAGCCAAAAGCCTTCAACACCAACTCCAAAAAGGACCAATCCACCTGATTGTAAGCTTTAGACATGTCAAGTTTGAGTAACATCCCTTCTCTCTTACCAGCTTCCATAGAGTGAATCACTTCATGCACCATAACAATCAAATCTAAAATATATCTGCCCGAGACAAAACCAGATTGTTGTTGAGAGATAATTAGGGGGAGAAGCTTAAAAAGCCTCAAAATGAGCACCTTTGAGATGATCTTATAAAAAAAGTTGCATAAGCTAATGGGTCTGAACTTATCCAGAGTGTCAGCCCCTGGCACTTTGGGAATAAGAACTAAGAATGTGGAGTTGATTTCCTTCAGAATGCTTCTGGCTCCAAAGAACTCCTAAACCGCCTTAAAAACATCCCTCATAATGACAGGCCAGTAAATTTGGAAAAAGAAGGTAGGAAAACCATCAGGTTCAGGAAAATCATCCGCCGAAAGAGAAAAAAGAGCTTCTCTCACCTCAAAATTAGAAGGAATGGCCTGGATCAAATTATTATGGTGTGGTTGGAGGATCTGAGGGATACAAGAGACAATGTTGTCCTGGTCCACCTTAGAGAGAAAAGGATCCCAAGAAAGAAGGGAAGAGAAGAAAGAGATAGCTTCAAGTGAAATATCATCTTCCTTAGTCAACACACCCTGATCTTTCTTCAGGCCAAAAATCCTGTTGTTAGCTCTATGTTTAAGAGTGGATAAATGGAAGAACTTTGTGTTCTAGTCTCCTTCCTTGAGCCAATCGATTCTAGATCTTTGCCTCCAGAACTTTTCCTCTTTACTAATGATGTCATGTAAATCAGACAAGATGGATATCTCTTCTTCTCTACTCGAGGCATCATACCCATTTTCTTGAATGGAGACTTGGATGTAAGAGAGATTAGAAGAAAGATCCTCTTTCATAGAGAATAAATGACCAAAATCCAACTTATTCCAAGCTTTTATCATCCTTTTAACATTACTGAGTTTTCTAGCTACCCTGAACATAGCAGTGCCTTCCACATCTATGCTCCACCAACCCTTAATTCTCTCTAGAAGGTCAGGGTGGGAGGTCCACATTTTCTCAAAATAGAAGGGAGGATGTCTACAGGGGTCAAAAGGGATAATCAAGAGGGAGATGGGGGAGTGGTCAGACCCAATTCTAGGCAAAAGAGCTAATTTGCAAGAAGAGGATTGTAGCCAATTAGGAGAAATGAGGGCTCTATCCAATCTAACCTGAATACACTCCTTGCCTAAGCATTTATTGGACCAAGTAAAGTCACCACCCATAAGGTCCAGATACAGTAAAGCGAAATCATTGATGAAGTTATAAAGATCATGCTTGCTTTCCCAGTCCTAACGTAGACCACCCTTCTTCTCCTTATCTAGAAGAGGGGTATTGAAATATCCCATAATGATGCCTTTTTTCAAGTTACTATTCTGAACTAGCCCTTCTGCTCTGGACTAGTAGGATTTTCTTTCTCTCTTGTTGTTGGGGGCATAAATGTTGAGCAAGAACCAAAATTCATTGGAATGAATATTGTACACTTTACAAAATAGAATGTTACCTACATTGGAAACTGATTCCACCCTAAATTTTTTTGACTTGTATAAAGTTAGCAGGCTCCTAGAGGCTCCATCAGAGTTTGAAGCCTCACTGCTCATCATGTTACTGAACTCTATGTTTCTTAAAGAATCCTTTTTCATTTTATTTTCTTGAATCATCAAAATATCTGGTCTCTAGTCTCTGATCAAATTCCTAATGATTTCCTATTTATGGGTGCCATTTAGGCCCCTAATATCCCATGAGATGATCTTCATTTTTTACTCTTGGAAAAGTCCTTCAGGGTGCTTTGGTACCCATTCACCAAACACCTTCTGGTCTCCTCTTCTCTGGACTCCCTTTCTGATTTCCTGCCTACTTTGGTTGTAGAGCCCACATCTGGTTTGCAATTGCTCCTAGTCGCCACTAGAGAAGCCTTGGAAAGATCTCTAATTTGATTCTTCCTAAGTATCTCTCCCTTCTTTTTGAACTTCAAGGATCTAGAAGCCTTATTCACATTCCTTGGGGTGCTGTGAAGATCAACCCTTTGGTCCTGATCTTTCACCAAGTCCTCCTTATTTCCTATTCTGGTTGTTGCATCTTTGGTGGAGACCAAGTTTTCCTTTGGGTCCTGGAAGATGATAATTTCCTTATTTTCCCTTTCCTTGATCTCTTTCGTGGAGCCCAGAACTAGTTGTTCCTCTCTGGAGAGAAGGTCTAAACCAGCCTCCTGAAGACCTTTCTACGAGACATCCTTAACTTCCTCTTCTCCAGGCTTGTGGGTCCTTTCCTTGACTTGATCATCCCCTAATAGTTGGGGTTTAGTTAAAGGTAGAGAGGAACTGGGTCCTAACTTGAGTAACTCTCCTTCTTTACTCATCTTTCCTTGAGGTTCTTGGTTTGTCCTCTTTGGGGCTACTACTGCATACTGGGTCTCCGTAGAGAGGTCCTTCTAGCCTTGTGCAATGGTCTTCTTTTTCTAAAATTTCTTCATCCTCAGTTGAGAAGAAGAAGGAGGATTCTTCTTTCTAGTCATCTTAGATTTTGGGCACTGAAATGTCTTGTGACCAATTTTTAGACAGTGAAAACATCTAAAAGGAACACTTTCAAAATCCAGCTGCTAGATATGGGTGCCAAGTTTGGACTGAAAGAAAACCACTTTAGGCATATCATCCCCTTCCCTCACTCCAATGTAGATCCTCACATAAGTTAGCCTACTGTTTGAAGCAGTGATTAGGTTGATGGAGAGAAGCTCTTCGAAAGAGCTGGCCACTCCCTTGAAGACATCCTCATTCCAGAACTCCAATGGTAGCTCTAGGAGTCTAACCCATACCGAAGCTTGCTAGAGGAATGATTTTTTTATGTCCAATTGGGATGACCATCTCTAAAGCATGAGGTTGGCCCTTCCAAAGCTCCAGGGACTTTCACACAGAATGTCAGCCATATCCTCTTGACAAGTGAACTCAAAAGAAAGAAAACACTTAGCCATTGCTGTGACACTGACCTGACCTTTCAAGCTCCATTTTTTTAGAGCGTAGGCCCAGAGCACATCAATATTTGGTCTTGGGCCAATAAAATTTCTGATGAGCATTGAGGACATAGAGGCAATGTTGTGATCAACAATCTCATCTGGAATAACGATCGTGCAAGATCCCTTTTCCAGACTTGACAAAACCTTAACCAGAGGGAAAGAGGATTTACCTGATCGCTTGACACCAAAGAGTGAGGCCCAACACTTTGGGAGATTCCTTGGAATGTCCTCACGTGGGTCCCCATCTCCTGACTCCTCCCTGATGCTTGCTTGGTGATCGAGGTTCACCTCCCTATGAATTCCCACTTGTCTCCATATTTGAATTTTGAACTTGCGCTCCCACTCCCGCTCCCATGATTTTTGATGTTATGTATATAGGTTTCATTTCATGGGATAATTGATAAAGAAACATTTTTAGAACAATATTTACAAGAGTTAGAATTGTTAGATGAATAACTAATACATGCATTGGAACATATAAAAGCTTATAATAAATATTTACAAAAGAAATATAATCATAAGATAATTGAACAATTATTTTGATTGGTGATTTAGTTTTATATGAAAATCAATGAAATGTGATTTATTTACCTAGTGAAAAAGGAAAGTTTAGCCCTAATTGGCTTAGAACTTTTTTTGTTATTGAAGATTTTGGTTCAGGTGCTTATGCACTTGTTGGTATGGATTGTGTTTCTTTTAAATAACCTATTTATATTATGCATCTTAAACACAATTATCCTTAATTTTATTCTTTCTTTTTCTTTCTGCATCTATATATTCCTTATAAACATTGTTTTATAGTTTATGTAGTTTTAGCAAAATTACATATTGAATATATTTATGCATCTTATTTCTTTCTATTAACTTTTATATAAAAGATGGAACTAAATAGTAAGCAAAGTTTTTCATTCATCACAAAGTGATTTAAGTTCTGATACATATGTGGCCAATGGCCCTATCTATCACCATGCCTATTACCACACTCTAATGGTTGATGACTACTAGATCTCTCTGGCCTATAATAGGAAGCAGTAGATCTATGAGTCTATGTGTGACTTCAAGATATGATCATACTTATGAGCACTCTCAAGAACTCTATAGTTCAAATATTATTTTCTCCTCCCTTTCTTTGCATATCCTTAACTCTTGGTGGACAACTAAAAATATATCAACCTCCCTGCCCAGATCTCTGTAGCCAAGAGAGGACTCTCACTTTCTCGCTGGTAGTTGGTAGGAAATGCATGTATCCTTTAAAACCTTGGATACAAAACTCCTCCATTCGACTACACTAGCTATAGAATAAAGGTTATGTTTATCAATTTCATACATTTTCAAATCAAATTACATATTTAATCATATTTCATACTTCATACTTGGGTCTCCCTCCTAGATGTCACTAAAAGGTCTAGATTATGGGGGTATGGAGTGATTTCTCTCTCCATGCTTGCTATATCTAGGCTTCATTGGTGGTATTTTTGTGTGGATACATAGGGGTTGTCATGATCTCAGTGGTGATATGTGATAAATGTGTACATTGGCACCAATATCATCAAGTGGGGGCATCTCCTCTACTCTCTCCTTTGCTCTCTTCTCTATTATATCCTCTCTCTCCTCCTCCATGGGCTCTCCCTTAGAGATGTGATCCTCCTCATCTCTGATGTTCTCATCCTCCTCTATTGTACCATCATCTTAGTGTGTTCTCTTTGAAGCACTTGGATCACCTATAGGATAATCCTCAAGAAAGATAGAATGAAACCCCTATAGACTCTAGTACTTGATGTAATCTTGGCTCATGCATAAATTGGTCACATCTTATGGTATCTCTATATTCTATTTATCATTGGTATCACAATCCTATATAAATGATACCAATGTTCAGTGTATGGCACCGAGTCTCTGATAATACATTGTTAGATGTACATGACTAGCCTAAACTATTTCATGACTTGATCATGGTAGTATGACATCGTTGTATGATTCAAATTACTCTCTAGGCACTTTTTTTGCTATGAGTATCTCATATGGAATCATGTATTAGGCCACTTTTTTATTTGGTAGTAGGGTCTCCATATCACATCTACTTCAAGAATATGGTCTAGAGATACTCTCTAGAATAAGATATCTCCAAACTGCTAGGTATTCTTCAATGGATAAGAAATAACTCTAGTTGTACTTACATGTACCATCATTGGGATACATTGTGGACATGTACATATGAAATTCTCAAATAACAAAATCTATAGAAGAGTATATATAGACATGCTCTCTCTAACATCTCACCAAATAACATAGCTCATGGTATAGTTGAGCTAGTATGTTGAGACCCCATGAGAATATTGTCCTCTTGGTCTCCATCCTCCATATATTGTAAGTGAGTGGTGTTAAAAATATGTTCTAATTAGAGGAGTAGGGTTTGATAGTATGGATGATAGAAGGACATGAGCTGATTAGGTATGCATCTATGGAACATGTCCCAAGCAGTACCTCCTACTTGCATTGATCTCCTCATAAACCTACTGGGTTCTAGGTTTGATGGTCTCACCTTAGATTGGAAGCCATATGATCCTATAAACATCCTCTAATGTAATTGTGATCTCTCTTGATGGAAGATGAAAGGAGCATGTATCCTCATCCTACCTCTCTATAAGAGCTAATCTATGGTAGGACTGCTACCTAGTACAACCCTACATCTCTTAATAACTATTTATTCTCCCCATCAAGCTCATATAATATCTCTTTGATGGTAACAAGAAACTCTCCAAAGGGATTCTCTTAGAGATGAACCATGTCCTGTAAGAAAGGATGAATATCATATCAGTATTCTATGTTGTCAAAGTTGTAAACTAAATTGTTATCAAGGTCAACCTCACCTAGGTCAAGATAAACCTTATTGGGTCAAGTTCAACCTTACTAGGTCAAGGTTGACCTTTTTGGGTCAAGGTCAACCTTGTTGAGTCAAGGACAACCTCATCCCAAAATGAGTGCAAATCTAATAGTCTGTGTCAACATTTCTAAGACAAGATCAACCTTTAATGGTCAAGGTCAACCTTGCCTACATAAATCAAATATTTAGAAAGTAAAGAATTAAAACAAAAGAAAACTCACCTTGGGAAGTGGCTATCTAGTAGCTAGGCACTATTACAATAGCTCCATATGTGCCACTTGAAGGTCTTCTCTCCTTAGCATCTTACTTCCTCATTTGAAATCTACAAAAGGGTAAGAATGAGTAAGTATGGTTATCCTTTCATTATTTATATGTAAAAATTAGGGTTCTTTTAAGGTTTACTCATGGTAAACTCAAATTCCTCTTATCTCAAGCATTTAGATAGACATTCACTCTTTTCATCATAACTTGAGCTCGATAACTCTATTTTCAACACCATTAGTGGTGTTGGAAATATTATTTAGATACCGAAGTCCTTGAATTTGTTGGAATTCTTTAGAATAATTGAGAGGGGAGTGAATCAATTATCCAAGGTCTAGATGTACTGATAAAACTTTTCACAGCTTAGTGAACCTATATCCATAAAAAAAAATCCATCATGTATGCATCCATTAAATAATACAATCACTTAAACTTGTAGGTTATTGTCAAATCAATTTTCTAAAAATGTAAGCATGAAACATAACATATTCAATAACATATTTGGCACAATTATTTTATGTGGAAACCTAATTTTGAAAAAACCACTAGTAACATGATACTCATTCTCACTCTTCTGAAGTGATGCCCTATGAAAGGCTAACCCTGTTAAAGGTTACAATACACTTAGTTAGTGACCTAGTTAGAGGATTTCAATCACCATGTTAGGATAGAGCCTTTTTAGAGGAATTTAGATCATTCACTTGGAATATCAACCAATTAAAAGATTTAAAAATCACTATTAGGTCAACCTTAATCCAAAGGATTTACCATAGAATGGTATAATTATCAGAAAGTAATAGTAATGCTTGATCTAATAAAAACTTACAACTCACTTTGTAGGTTATTTATCTCTATTTTAGTCCTCCATTCTACTTGGCTTTCACACACTTCAACTCTAATAGCTTGTCCACCCTTCAAGTATCCACACCCTTAAGCCTTCTTTCTTTTCTTGCCAATAGCAGTATCTTTTGTTTGTTACTAATGAAGCAACACCTTAGATTCCTTGTCTTCCTTAGGTTCTCACATATGACAACCTTTTGTTCTAACCAACCATCTCTATAAATAAAAAATTAAGATCTTTTTTATTTAACCTCTATTATCCATTTTAGGGTTTGGCAAGATTAGGTAGGATTCAATGAATCTACCCATCTTTTCATTTTATTCCCTTCTAGAAACTTCTCCTTCAATACTCATTAAATTAGCCTCAAAATTTATTACCATGAATTTTGTGCCACCAAGTCATCATAGTTTTCTTCCAAACACTTCACAAAATTCAAGAAAAACATAGTTAGCTTAGATTTGTCAAATCCATGATTTAACATGAATAATGGAACTCGACATCAAAATTATATCACTTCACTTCCATACTATTGTTTCACTCGACATCGACTAGATCACTTAGAAAACACTAAAGTTCACTAGTGCTCAACATCAATTAAAGTTTACTTGGCTTACACTGTATCACTCATCATACACTAAAATTTGACTTTGCTTGGCACCAACTAATTTTCTCATTAGCTTGCACTAACTTTTCATAGCACCTACTGTCCACTTGGTCAAGCATGGAAGAATCAATTCATTTTACTTATTCTTTTGAACTTAATTAGTGTATCTATCCCTTGCAACCTTAAGTAGATAATCAATGCATTGTAACATCATTATCTTAACTGATCTTTGTACTCTTTTTTCATACCATAACTCAATCTTTCCTCTAGGTTCTATTGTTGTCTGATTTGATCAAAACCTCCTCATCAATCAAACAAATGATATACTCAAATTATCTAAGCATCTATCTTAACAACAAGTAGCAGGTTTGACATCAGTGACAAAACAATGATTCAAACACATTCTCATACTTGTATCAATCTATTTTCAATAGAATCGAGATAGGAAGATTTTGGATTCTTCTAATTGGTTTAAGAAGGATGGTTTAAACAAACTTTATATTTAGTGCTTAGAATTATCCTTATCACCTTGTAATGGTCCTTGTTTCACCCTTTGGAAGTAGAAAGAAAAAATAGGGGGGCATTAGGAGATTTATGTACTTCTCAATCGTCATTTAGTAAGCTTTAGATGGTTTATGGATTTTCATTAACCTTGTGTGTTGCAGGTTGTAACAATTTTTAGCAAGATCTCTACATTGAGTATATGTATTAATTATGGCCTATTAATTAGCCACACTTCAACATGATCATTACATGCAAAACCATCTCGGAATGAAAATTGAGTTGTTCATTCAAAATAATTTGGAAAATTAATCTGTTGCCTCCTAACTAGATAGATTATGCTATTGCTCTCAGAATGAGAAGCTAGCAACTAGACTCTAGTATGAGAGATTTTGCTTAAGCTATATGAGAATGCAAATTAATCTATATCCAATGCATACTAAGGTAAGAAATAAAAGATCATACTAATCTAAATGAATGCATATTAATACTAATATGAGAATATAATGCAATAAATTAAGCTATGGATGTATGAGCAAGTGAGTAGATATTTCAACATAAATTTGATACCAAATAATTTTGATCTTTTGTAATGAGGAACTAAAGGCCTATTAAATAGAATCCCAAAATTGATCAACAATCGAGATCAATTGGAATGAATGATTGAGATTGGAAATGAGACCCAGTTAGAATGGAAAATTCCTTGTATAGGTGAAGTTAACTGATTCATATCTAAGTGCGATGGAGAGTTGACTGAATTTCACCTGAGTGTGAGAAAGAGTTAATTGAGTTAATCCCACTTCAAGTTCTAGTTCACTCTAAATTCCCATTTTTGAATTGAAGAGAATATTTATAGAGAATATTTTTAATTAATTGAATAACTAAACTCAATAATTAAAATAAGGACATCATCTTATTAAATTAAATATGTTTAATTCGCATTAGCTAAAGAGGTCATTTTAATTTAAATTAAAGTATGAGCACTTATAATTATATTAAACTTAACTAATAGATTTAATGTAACTAATTTGAGTCAACACTTAGGAAATAAATAAAGAGTGCGATTAATGTAGATTGGAGTTTTTTGCATCTAACACTTAGGTCAAGTAGCAAGTATTAGAATCAAAATTTCCTAATCAAATAGGACTTAGGATTGATTGAATAGACTAGAATTGGTTAACATGGCAATATGCCAATTTTGAGGTATTACATTTTCCCCTCTTTGAACGAATGTGTGAGCAACATGTTCAATTCATAGAAATAAAAAGTATGAAGCATAGATCAAGTAATGAGATTGGTTCCAAAATTGATGATGTGAAAACCAATTAATAAGATTTTTAAGGTTATCTTCAAAGCAAAGCTTAACCTTAAGGGATCTAGATAGAACACCTAGATATTGAGATTGATAAGCTTTTTAAGGTTTTCCCCAGAATGAAGCTTAACCTTAGGGGATCTAGATAAAACACCTAAATATCAAGATTTATAAGACAAAGGTTGTCAAACTACATAGAATTATTCCCAAAATGAGACTCAACTGCTAGGAGTTAGGTTTAGACTGTCCCGATACCTATCCATTAGAAGATGGAAAGATTAATCACAATCTACAAAATTAGCCCCAAAATGAGGCTTAATCCTCAAGAGTCAAGGTTTAGACTATCCTAATACCTTTCTATTGAATAGTGATCAAAAGCAAGAGCTTAGAATCATCCCTAGAATGAGGCTTAATTCACAACAAGAGTTAGGATTATCTCTAGAATGAAGCTTAATCCTTAGTAAGAATTTGGAATTATCTCTAGAACAAAGCTTAATCCTTAGCAAGAATTTAGAATTATCTCTAGAATTAGAGCTTAATCCCCTAGATTCCAGATAGAACATCTGAATACTAGTCCATGAAAGAGATAAAAAAAACTTATTGTGAGTTAGAATTATCCCTAGAACAAGGCTTAATCCTTAGGAATTAGGGTTTAGACTGTCTTGATGCCTGTCCATCAAACTCTAACAAGAACTATTATAAGATTAATGAACTAATCAAAAAATAAGATTGATGACATAGATTCCAAATAGAAGGGAACTAGATGCCTCGAGTGATGAGATACCCTAAGTGATGAGGACATAAGATTCAGATTGAATTTAAGCCAAAATTTGAAAAAAATCAATGATGTAATCATCTTGCCCCATTAGGAGCGAAATCGAAAGATGACACACCAAAATTACAATGTAGAGAACTAGATTGAGAGATATTGAAGAAATCAAAGATTTAGTACAATGTAGAACTGATCAGAAGAATTTGAAGAAAATTTGAAGTCAATTCAAAACAATTTTGAGGTCAAAAAGACCAAGTTTGACCAAAGTTGACTAGAGTTGACTTTTTGTTAATTTCAAAATTTTTTGAAAATTTGAAGAAAATTGTGATTTGAAAAGATTCTAAGATGCACAAAGTATCATAAAATAGGCTACACAAGCATTTGATTATGTTAGTCCCAAAATTTTAAAATGTGATTTTAAGCTATTTAAGTGTGTCAGGTTTTGAATTTGATCTTGAAAATGGGTTTAGAGTAGCCAATTTAGCCAGGGGGTGATTTTCATGCCAATCAAAGGACTTTGAAAAACTAGGTCAAAACCTATATAAGGACCCAAAGGGTCATTTTCAATTCATTTGTGCTTTTGTCTTTTGTGGAGAAGAGAGCTCTGAGTAGAAAGATGGTGGTCCCCATGCATTCACATCAATTTGAGTGCTCTCGATGACACATCCAATTGGTGGAGTATGGACATTCAGTGAGTCATTGATAATCCTTCTTTGTATTTGAAATTTCATGCATATTGAGATGTTTTAGGTCTTTTTAAGGATATTTTTGAAATTATTGAGTCAATTTTCACATGAGAATGTCTCTCCTCACTCGAGCCTAGTCACCCTTCATGCAAAGAAGTGTAAGGTAAATACTTCTTTGCCTGGTCACGTAGGTTTCCTCATGCAAAAGAGACCCATTTTTCATGCAAAAAACCCTAGAAAAGGTGATTTTTTTGCTTGTTATTTGATTGTTTTCTGTGCAAAAAAGTGTGTTCTTGCATGAGGACGTGCAATCTCACACAAGATAATGTATTTTCATGTGAAATTATGGTGTAAAATGAAAATTTAATATTTGAAAATTTAGTTTCTCATTGATGTTTTACATTTTCTTTTGTCTTTTGTGGTTGTCTAAGACTGATCGTGTGCTTGTTTTTGTGCATGTAGGTTACCTTTCCTAATGTTGGATTTAGATCACATTACCTACCTTATGGAGTGTTGTTATGATAGTTAGATGATGCCAACATGGCTCATATTGATGCACTCAAATTTTCATACTTTTGTTGGATCCCAACATTGTCGGTGAATCACGACCTTTTGATTGTAGTAGTGTAGCATTTTTATTTAGAGATGAACACCTTCCATATACCTCAGGGAGAGATGAATATCACACCTAAGGATATCTATAGGATACTGTACATCCCATTCCATGGGCCACAAGTTATTTATGACATAGTACCATGGACAGGTACAAAGGCATTAAGGGCAATTTTTCAAGAGGAGTTGATCATGGGTAGAGCCATCACATGGGATGATCTAGTACATACATATGGGCCTACTCATAGATTACTAAAATTTTTGGGCATATTTATCAACTTCTTGTCAATTCCAGACAGAGGGGAGTAGGGGTTAGAGTGTGGATGGGCTCAAAGGCTACAAATGATGTTAGAGATACTTGAGAGATATGGGTGGGGTCAGTGCATACTTGCCCATATGTCCCATGAGATACATGAGATAGTCTATCGTAAGAGGAAGAGCATGGCCATTGGGGTCTATGCTCTTTAGTTATGGGCATGGGAGAAGGACAAGATCTAATTGTAGTTAACTAGAGCAGCATATTATTTTGCAGCATATGCAGTAGTAGTGCTAGATGAGGTAGAGAAAGTACCTTGATTTTCCTAATATGCATGAGATTCGGGAGGTGCATGGCCTCTGGTTAGACTAGATATGCCTCCTCCTCCACTCCCACCAGCAAGGGTGAGGGGGAAGGAGAGAGTGAGCTCTATTTTTTTTATTTTGATCTTGCTATGTATTGATTGGTGTGCCAACGCCATTTTGTACTATTTTTTAAGATCAACAATGCTCAAGTAGCATCCATTTTTGTACCAGTGTACACTTTTGACTTGATATATATACAATTTTTTTTATTTGAGTACCTTTGCATGTATCAATTTCTCTCTTTATAGTTTGTCATACATGAGATGTTTATGCTTATGATTATGAAAGAAAATTTGATATGATGTATGAATATAGTGTAGATGAGATGAATCATGAAATTATGTGTGAAATGAAAAATGTCAATGAACTAACATCTCATGCAATGTTTTATTTTGTTGATAGTGACATGTATCCTATGAAGATCAAGAGGACAAACTAAATAATTGAATGCTTGTATAGCTGTAAAGAAACATGATACTTTGAAGAAGCCAATAATCCTTCATCATGAAGGATGCTAGTAGATCAATGATCGAATAATGTACTAATGCAATGCAAGCCTATGCTAGATGCAAGCCTATGCTAGACACAACCCTAGGGCTAGTTACCAAGATTTGAAAATTATCATCACTGAGCATTTGGCTAAATCTCATATGTCATACAATTCCTACTAACATTGCAATCATAGAAATATGAATATGATACATGTTCTAGGTTTTTTTGGGATTAAAAGTAAGTATTCAAGGCATAAGAGACCATAATGACTAGAACATTTGTCCCTTTTAATGTAGCTAGTGAACATAAGCATTATAGCATAAATGCTAGGATGGCTAGAATGTTTCCTATGTGCAAACACATTAGACACATGAGAGGTCTTTCTTATGCTAAGTAATTAGTAAATATTATGTCCATAATGACCCTTGCATTTGTAACTTGAGACAAAAGTGTGCTAGGCATACTCGTAGTGACCCATACATTCACTTAGTAGGACAAGTATCAGTATTTACTATAGCATAGATAATTCACTCAAACAAGCAAGAAAAGGAACCAACCTTAATGAAGAGTCCATAAAAAAGAGTCAAGGTACACATGGCCATCTAATATGAGATAGGGACTCTTATAGTGGACACCCATTTTATATGAAAGCTTTAGATTATTGGAACTAAATCCACAAATAGAAATCAACGAAAACATCATGCCCCTAGTCCTCACTTCTCTAGTTGAAAGTGACATCATTGAGTCACTCAAAGAGACATGATAAAGACAAAGCAAAAAAATAAAGAAAAGCTCAACATATCCAAACAAGTTCATCATTTTGAGTTTAGTTTTTGTGTTATAGGATTGATGTTAAGTGTCAATGTTTAGAACATGTATGAAATAAATCTCTTTAGTAGGGTGACAATAGTAGATAGACATAGTTAGAACAACCAGTAACTGAAGTCAAAGAGGAATCTTTAGTAAGAAGAACCTTAGTAGGAACTGAGTGATAGTAGTGTGACATCGTCAGGATAACTGGTGACTAATGTGAGAGAGATCTTCCATGAGAGGAATCTTGAAAGTGACACTTAAGTGACAGTAGGAAAATACAGTTACAACAATTGGTGACTATTATGAGAGATTTTGTGTGAAATAAATCTCTAAAGTGACATGAGTGATAGTAGGTAGACATAGTTAGAACAATTGGTGACTATTGCGAGAGATGTTCTGTGAAAGGAATCTCTAAAGTGACATAAGCCATAGTAGGCAAACATAGTTAGAACAACTGGTGACTATCATGAGAGATGTTTTGTGAAAGGAATCTCTAAAGTGACATGAGTGACAGTAGGCAGATGTAATTAGAACAACTAGTGACTCTCATGAGAGATGTTCGATGAAAGGAATCTCTAAAGTGACATAAGCGATAGTAGGAAAACATAGTTAGAACAACTAGTGACTATTGTAAGAGATTCCTATGACATTGTAGGGTATTGCCTCCAAGCTATGACAAGATTCAATCCATGAATACATGATAAAATTTTAAAAAAACTAATGAAGGAAAGCAACTATACAGGAAGCCAAAAGATGCGTTGTAAGATGTAGCATTTGAAACAAGAGGTAGTTGTTTACTAGGTTTTCACCTTCTTGGTAGAATTTTTTTTTTTTCTACCATGATGCCTATTTGGTAGGCTTTCACCAATGACACTTTTTTTGTTTTCATTTTTTTTGTATTTTTGTATTTTTCTCTTTTTTTTGTATTTTTTATATTTTTGCACTTTTGTATTTTTTTGAATTTGTCCATTTTTTTTGTAGTTTTTGAATTTTTTCATTTTTTTGGTATTTCTCAAATTTTCAAATGTTTTTGGTATTACCAAGGCACCTATTGCTAGGTTTTCACAAGGATAATGATTTTTTTAGGACTTTTAAGTATATACAAAGGGATTTTGAAATCAGATCAGCTATAGAATCACTTTAGATGGAGAGTGTTGATGGGCTCCTTGAGCATCTCTCCCTCAGCTCTTGAAAGTTGGTAAGCACTAGATTTGAACACTACAGTGACTATGTAGGGACCAAGCCAATTAGGTTCAAACTTCCCTTTTTGTACTCATTGTTACTAATTCTTAGGGTTTTCTCTTAGTATAAGATTGTCTAGTTGGAAATCATGTGGCTTAACTTTCTTATTGTAGCTTCTATACATACACTATTGATAAGCTCTATGATGATCACATGCCACTTGCCAATGTTCATCTAACAATTGTAGCCATTTGAAGCCAGGATATTTTGTAGTCACCATTAGTAATGAGGCCCTTCATGGAGATTCTTAGAGTAGGAATCTCAACCTCAATGGGAAGCACAACATCTGCTCCATTTATCAAAGCAAATGAAATTTTACCTGTTGGAGTTCTAATACTTGTTTTGTAAACCCATAAAGTAGGATTAATTTGAAGGTGCCAGTCCTATCCAAATTTGTTAATTATGTGATGCAAGATCTTAAGGATCACCTTATTAGATGCCTTTTATTGATTATTACCCTGGGATTAATAAATAGAGGACTAATGTCTCATGATTCTAAACATTTTACATATCTCTTTAGGGTCCTTATTTTTAAATTTTCCTCGATTGCCAATAATAATGGAGGAAGGTACACCATACTTGCATGTGATTTAATTTATAATGAGTAGAGCTACAATTTTTCCATTTTCTATAGAGAGAGGGACTATCTCTACCCACTTAGTGAAGTAGTTTGTAGATGTAATGATGAACTTGTGTCCATTTGAAGAGGATGGGTGAATTTGACCCACAGGATCAAAGGCCCATTGTTGGAATGGCCATAGTGTGATAGATGGAATTAGATCCCTAGCTAGAGCATGAATTAGATTTCCATGGAGCTGGCATTGTTTGTAGGAATTGACATATTTGATTACCTCTTGCTCCATATTTGAACACTAATAACTAACTCTAATAAGTTTAAGAGCTAGTGTCAAACCATTAGAGTGAGATCCACAAATGTCCTCATGTACATCAATTAATGCACATTTGGATTCATCAGGTTATCAACACCTAAGGAGTGTTCTATCTAGACCTCTTCTAAACACGTCATCAACAATAATAACATACTATGAAGTAGTGTGAATAATGTGATGTTTTTCATTTTGGGTTAGACTATCTAGAATTTTTTGGTCACATAGATAGGAGTATATATGGTGGTAGTGGGATGAGTTGTGTCCTACAATAGAACATATCATTTGAGATTCATAAGAATTATAGGTAGGATAGAGTAACATTTCCACCAGGAACTCATGTCAAAGATCATTTCCTGGCATCTGTAACAAGGAGGCAAGAGTAGCCATGGCATCAATTGCTTTGTTGTCTACCCAAGGAATTTGTTGAAAAGTGATATGAGAAAAGTATTTCTTTAGGTCATCCACCATGCATTTATAAGGGATCAATTTCTCATCCTTTTTCTAATATACATCATTGACCTAGTTGATTATGAGCTATGAATAACCAAAGATGTTTAACTCATCAACTCTCCATTCTTCTATGATCTTCATGCCATTGATTAGAGTTTCATATTCTACAATGTTGTTTGTACAAGGAAATATAATCTTGTATGATCTTCACACCATTTATTTGAGCTTCATATTCTACAATATTGTTTGCACAAGGAAACATAATCTTGTATGCCTTAGGTAGTGAATACATCTATTCTGTGATAAATAATAGCCCAACATCGAATCCCTATTGTGTGAAGGAACCATTAAAGAGCATCACCCAAGTTTGGTGTGTGATCATTAAAATTAACTCATCAATAAAGTCAATTTTTAGTGGAAGAAGACTCTGCATTGGTGACTCTGCTAACTAATTAGAAATTGCTTGTCCTTTGATAGCCTTTGATTCAACATATTGAATGTCAAACTTGATTAGCATCATAACCCACTTAGCTAACCTTCCTGTTAGGGCTGCCTTTCTGAGTAAGTACTTCAATGGATCAATTTTAGCAACTAGTCATGTAGTATGAGTGAGCATGTAATGTCTTTTCTTTTGGGAAGTAAAGATGACTACCAAACAAGCCTTCTCAATGATGTTATAATTCATTTCATAAGAAATCAGCATGTGACTTAGATAGTAGATAGTTATTTCCTTGTTATTATTTTCTTCTTGAGCTAGTAAGATGCCAAGAGATGTCTTTGTTTCTAAAATATACAAAATTAAAGGCTTCCTATAGGTAGGAGGTATCAGGATCGGTGGATTAAAAAGGTATTGCATTATCTGTGTTAGACTCTAATCACATTCTTGGCTCCAGTTGTATTTTACACCTTTATGTAGTGTCTTGGTAAAAGGTTATGATCTATGTACTACCTGTGATATGAATCTATGAATGGATTGAAGTCTTCCCTATGAGCCTTTCACCTGACTGATATTATGAGGTGGAGGCATGTCTATGATTTCTTTAACTTTCTCTAGATCAACCTCAATTCCTTTTACAAACACAATGTAGCAAATTAGTTTTCCAAATGTTACCCCAAATACACATTTCTTGGGGTTGAGTCTCAGACTAAACCATGTGATCTAGGATAGGTCCCAAATATTAAAGGTGGGTGTTATGTTTTGTGCTCTTAACTAGAATATGATCAACATAGTCTTCCATTATTTTATGCTTCATGTCATGAAAAAATGTACTAACTTCCCTCTAAAACATGGCACCAACATTTTTCAGACCAAATGGCATCACATTCCAACAAAAAGTTCCCCATGCATAAGTGAAAGTAGTCTTTTCCTGATCTTCTGGCACAATTTTGATCTAAAAATAACCATAAAGTTTGTCCATGAGTGAGTAGATTTTATATCCTACCATCATGTCCACAATCATATCAATTTTGGGGAGTTCAAAATAATCCTTTAAACATCATAAGTTTAGATCTTGGAAATCTATATAGACTCTGATAGATTTGTCATGCTTGGAGACTAGAACAATGTTGATATCCATTCAACATAATCAATAGCACAGATGAAACCAACTTTCCAAAGTTTCTCCTATTCAACTTTGACTAGTAACACAACATGAGGATGCATTTTCCTAAGTTTCTATTTGACTAGTTTAACTCTTGGCATAATAGACAAATGATGCATTATGGAATCTGGATCCAAGCTTGGCATGTCTAAGTATGTCTATTCAAAATTTATCTTTTTCTCTTAGAAGAAGGCAATAAATTCCTCTTTTTCTTCTAGAGATAGTGATTGTGCAAGATGTATCATTTGAAGATGTTCTTATATTCCCAAGTTTATTGATTGTGTTGGCTTAATCAACACTGATGATCTTTCTTGAAAATGACTAGGAAGTGCATTAAATATCTCATCCATAGGCACCTCAAAGAGGTTTTCACCCTTGGATGTGTCTTTTATTTTTGCTAATTTAGGTTCTAATACTGCTACAATGTGGTTTTCACCATCATACCTTTCATTTATTTTATTTTTGATTATGTGACTAAGATATTTGATCTTAACTTTAGTCATGTTGATGCTTTGTTCGCTAGTGGAAGATATTACAAGTTTAACAACATTTAAGTAGTAGGCAAGAGCATAGTCATTCTAGAATATATGGAATTCACTAGATGCATTGGAACTCCAGTCTATGAGCTCAGGATAGGTGAGTGAAAGAGATGTGGTAGGTTTGATTACATTCATAGTATAATCATCAAATGCTTGGACAAGAAATTCGAGAACTAGAGTGGCTTCATCCAAAAGTGTGTTTGAATGCATTTGAGTACTAACATCATTACTTGAAGACTTGATGACACTAGTTGGAAGAGACTCATCCAGCCTAATCCTAGAAAATTCACATACTTCAAGCTGATTTTCGCATACATAAACTTGATCTATGTCTTTTTTTGTAGTTTCTTCTAATAGAGAGTTGAATTCATACTCCCTAGAATCAGTGCTACATGGAGATAGACTGTAGAATTCCCCAATAGTGATAGGGAAAAATTCTCCTTCATCATCTAGATTTTTACAATAGTACTCAATGAATAAAGCATGACTAGACTCTCCTTGTTCATTTTGGGTATGGAGAGAATTAGTAGTGCCATTAGAAGAATCACTATCACCATCCACAATGGTGACACATGGCACAAAGTCATCTTGTTCTGCAAAGAATTTAGAAAGATCATCAAGAATTAGATAAGGATTAGGATCCTCATTATCAATGTTTTCTTCATGGTCATCTAACTCATCTTGTGACTCATGTTCAGATGAACTCTTAGGTTCTAGTATAAATTTGTTAATCCCTAGATGGAAGGGAATCTTCTTGAAGCCTAGGCTAGATGTGTCACAATTCCTTCAAGTTATTTCTTTGATAGGATCAACTAGACTATTTTTGTTGCATCCAATAGGACCATTCCCCTTGTATCCAAAGTGTTTTATGAGTTTTAGACTTGAACCATATTTTTCAGGATTAATTTCATGAGATTGTTCTCTGAGGTCAACTAGAGTTTCCTCTTTGTATATCCATGCTACAATGGCTTTATTTTAATCTTCCTCCTCAAGAGGTACAATAGCTTTGATAAAGGTACGATTGTACTTAGTTTGAGGTGTTAGCATTAAAGGTCTCTTCATTTTAGATGGTCTCCAATAATGACGGGGAGACTCAGCAAGAGATGTCAAAGACATAATTGGTTCTATGTGATATTCACCCATTCCAGATTCTTTCAACTTGAGTTAGTGCTCAATTTGATTTAGCTTATTATCATGATAGTCTATAGATTCCCTATTAGCATGTATAAATTTTTTGGTATATTTCAACATGTTACAAGTATAACTAGTACTTGCAGGTATGGTGACTTCAGAGCCATGGATTGGGAACTTTATGCATTAATAATAAGTTGAGGTCACAACTCACATCTTGTATATCCATGGTCTTCCTAACATAATATTATAGGCTAAGGGAATGTCAAGAACTTGACAAGTAACATCCCTTTTGACAGGACCAACCTAGAGAGGCAACACAGCAAGACCCAAGGATTTGTTCTTTACTTCATCATATGATTTGATAGTTATCTTGCGATGGGGATCAATGGACTCTTCATAATAGTCCAATTATCTAAGAAGAGTAGCGGAGACAATGTTTAAACTAGCCCCATTATGAATAAGCACATGATGGATGCATTTTTGATGTATCAAGACCTCAATGTGTAGAGGTTGGTTATGCGAATGACTCAGTGAATTGTTATCCTCCTCAAAGAAGGACATATAGTAAGGTGAGGTTAGATGACCTACCATAGATTGGAACCTCTCAAGATCAAAATCTTGAGGTACATTTTCCTTAGTCAGGGCTTTGTTGAGAATCTTCCTATGAGTAGGCAAGATTTTGAACAATTCAAAGATCATGATTTGGGCATTTTTTCATTGTAATTAATTGAGGATATTGTAGCTAATGGTCATAGAAAACATCACAAGTTTTGCACCTTTGCCAGATGGATCAGTAAGGGGTTTGTCTTTGTGTTGTTCTAGATCAGGAGTAGAAGGTGCATGGCCATTGAGTACTAACTTAGTGTGGGAACATGTGATAGCACTAGCACAAGATTGTGATGGTTCATTATTAGATGTATTAGAAGTAGGACCCCTTAAGATAAATGGTGTCTTAGGTTTAGTGTTATCTTGTTTTCTCTTAATGGTGATAACATTGTAATACTCAAAATCCATAGGTTCAACCATGTTGATCACATTGTCATCATTAAAATACATATAGTTGGCCTTGTTTTTAGGTTTATGTTTTGAGTTTTATACTTTTTCATAAGATGGGAATGGCTCCTTGAAAGCCTTAAGATATGAGTTCTTGTTATGTCCATCAACAACAATGTCACCATCATCAATTAAGTCTTAAACTTTCTAATGTAGGTTAATGCAGTTGCTAGTTTTGTGACCTTTGTTTTGATGGCACTCACAAAATGCAATTTCATTCCACCATGCAGGTCGTGGTTGTGGATCATAGGGATGAGAGTTATCCAATGCAGAAATGAGCTTATTTTGTAGTAGGGTCTTGTAGACCACATCCAAAGGTTCACTAAGAGATGTATATTCTCATTTTGGGCCTATGACCCAAGATGAGTTCTTTGGTTTGTTCCCAAATATCTTGTTGTTACTAGGAGTTTTCTTAATGTTCTTGGATGTTTAGAGATTGTCTATAAGATTGAATGCTACTTTAGTAGGTTTAGGAGTAATGTTGTCAACAACTCTGTAATGCATAACCTCTTGGTTTTTGTTCACATACTTATATTTGTCCTTATTATAGGTTGACCCTTATTTAATGTCCTTTTGAAGGGTGATTTCACCCTTTTTGACCATGAATTCCTCTATCTAGATAGCTTGTGTAACGATGTCTTCAAAGGTGCATGAACCTTGAAGTTGAACTCTATACCCAAAGTCAGGTAGAAGATTATCTATATAGCTCTCAATTTTTTCTATTTTAGGAATCTTACATGAATATTTGGTGTAAAGTTGTCTCCATTTCTAAAGGAATGTGAGGAAAGGTTCCCTATCTTTCTATTTAAGGTTACACAAGTCTCATATGTTAACTAGGTGTTGTATGTTGTGGGAGTATTATTGGACAAATAGGTTAGCAATCTCATCAAATGTTTTGATACCAATAGGCAAGTGTGAAAACCACTCCATAGCTTGACCACCTAGACTTCTTTGGAATAGATGCATGCAATATGTCTAATTATGCATAAATTGCATAGATAAGGCCCCAAATTCCCATAAATGATATTGGGGATTGGAAGTTCCAAGGAATTTATCTTACTTAGGTAACTCAACTCCTCTTGGAAAAGGAAACGGACAAAGAGTGTCTAGGGTGTATGTTTTTGTAGATTTGTCCTTATCATGCATCATTTGGGGTAATTGGTCTTGCATGATCTTCAATTTCTTTTACAACTTAGATGTTTTAGTTTCCTCTTCAGGTGTAATGATTGTTTCAATGTTAAAGTGATAAGGTAGCTTGATTCCCTCTTGGGAAAGATTGAGAAAGTATTTCTTGTTCTCTTTTTTAAGAAAGATTTCCATGAATTTCTAGAAGACTTTTTCCTTACAACATTTTTTGATATTTTTGGGAAGTATTTCTACCTCTTCTTCATTTTCATTAGTAAAAGGTTCCTTATGTATTTCATTTCTTTGGTGATCTTGTTCTCTACTATGTTCTCCATGTTCTAGTTCTTGATTAGCCATTTTAGGAATATGATAATTTCTAGTGTATTTTGGTTGAAAATTTTATCTAAATAAGAATTTAGTTGCGTTTTTTGGATATTTATGACCTTTACTAGCTTCAGGATCTTGTTGGTACAAGGGGTTCCTAGTTTTTTTTATGTTTATGGAAAACATTCTCCAAATACAAGGTGATCTAATAGATGAAGGAGATCATGAAGAATCCTCACTAGATGAACTAGAGATAGACCATGTATAAGCTGAAAAATGACCTCTCCCATGATTATGATCCCTAGCTCTACCTTGTCTAAGTCTAAGGGGATAAAACACATTTTTACTTCTTGTTGCCATAGTCATAGTCAAGGACAAAAAGAAAAAGCCTAGACAAGGACCACACCAGAATGTAGGCTCAAATAAAAAAGTGAGATAAGAGTGTTGTATACTTAGGTATGAGTCATCTGAGTAATGGATAGAATAGCCAAATATTATGACTATCATGACACAAAGTATGACAAACACAAAAGAATAGGAACAAAATAGATGATTGATGAGACTAGTTTGCGTGTAGATCACAAGTTGTAAGCTAAGAAAGAAGTCCCTATTTAACATTGTTTGTAGATAAAGAAGTGATCAAGTGTTGCAGACATAGATGAAACTTGGAGCATAGATGATGTATACATGATAATTGATAATTTTTAGGACAATATCCAGTGCAAGGATACTCAGGGAACAACATAAGAAAGTACAAAGAAGTAGGTGAAGATTCAAAACAACAATTTTTGGATAGTTTTCTTGTGCAAGGATTTGTATAGAGCTATGCGAGGAGTTGAAAAGTTGAAAAAAGGACATAAACCTAGCATAAAGACACTATTTTTCAAGATCTTGCATGGAGTTTTGCACAAAGTTGTGTAAGGAGTTGGATAGAGCCATGTGAGGAAGTGTTGACATGGTATTTTCTCATGCAAAATTTTGTATAACTAGGCACAAAAAGTTGGATAGATTAACAACTTTGATTGGATATTGAAGAAATTTTGCAAGTTTTAGAGAGTTCTCGACAGATGGTTGATTGTTTTTATAGATTTTAAATAGGTAGCAAGATAGTTTTCAAGTTTTGGACAACATTTTGGTTTTGAAAAAGATAGTTTTTTTAGATAAACATGAGAAGCAAGCAATAGTCACAAACAATCCAATCGAGGACAAAGCAACTTAGAGGGATGGGGTAGCCTTGAACTTCATTTTGCTTGATAGATTTGGAAAAGTCTTAAGACTCAAGAAAAAACACACTTTATCCTTATAACCAAAAATGGTAGAGAAGAAAAACCTTTGTCTCGTAACTTATGTGCATGTATTCACTTCACACAACTATGTCACCCCACTAGAGGAAACCCATGTTTTTGGTGTATTCTAAGGACTCAATAACATATACATTGAATAAAAACCCATGTGGTAGTTCATATACCACCTTCCAACATCTAGGTACATGGCTATGGTGAGTATCTATAGGAGAGATTCTTCCCCCTCCTTGGACAAAGATTATACCCCCTTTTGGAGGTGAACCAAGTAGTAACTAACTATGAGGTTTTTACTTGGCTTTTGTTCATATTAACTCCCAGTGACTTCATAAGAGAAGTTAAGGCTAGCATCCCACACCAAGATCTATAAGTGCACACAATTGACTAGCAAGACTGGGGTTGATGCTAGCTAGTGCAATTTATAGAGCCTCTTCTTGATATGCGATATCAAAATGAAGAAGAGTGAATTAATGTGGCTTTGAAGTATTTCACTCTACCAAGATTCTTTATTATAGTGAGTTAGAATCTCTGATGAAAGGAATGTGCTCACTTGGGTCATTCCTAGAGGTTGGATTGCTCCTATAGATCCTCTAAGAGTTGACTTAGACTAGTGGTTCATATCCAAGGGTCCAAGTTTCTAATTTACCTCAAGGAGAAAGAGCATACTCCTCTACCTCATCACCTTGCCCAAATATGCAAGACATGTTAATCACCCAATTAGTTTATCAATCTAGACTTGTCCTTTCTCAATATTTTGATTTCCTAAAAAAAAATCATCATCCTTTCATAGAAAAGACTCATATAGGAGAACCACTAAATTGCTAGCCTCCCTCATATACCATATTTCAAAGGTGTCTAGGTTTCTGATTTACTCTTGGGCATCACTTCCAAGTAGTAAAGAACATAATCCCTTATTCCTCTATCTTGCACCCTATGAAGTTCACAAGCCCTATTTATACTATGTGTAAGAAAGCAATAAAAGAAAAAATGACATTTAAGTGGGTTTTAAAAGATCTCTTTGACATGTGTATCTTTAACGAATGTCCTACAATCAAACAATCAATACATGTTTCAAGTGTTTTTAATAAGGTGTCTTCAAAAAGCATCTTGCACCACTATTAAGCTATTTAAAATCAATAATTAGAAATGAAATACTTTAGAAACAACTTGTTAGTTAAAACATGATGATAAAATTGAATTTTAAAAAGTAGACTTGCATTTGTTGACACAAAATGTTATGTGAAATCCTGCACAAGCCTGTGCAATAAATTGGCATGTACCATATGAGAACCCATGCAATTATGCACTTTTTCACATGAGGAAGTGCAATGAAAGAGGTGAAATCTTAGTTTCTTCATGCAAAAATGAGATTTCTCATGCAAGAATCTAGAAATTTGTATGGAAGACAACAATAGAATAAATGAGGTCAGAAACTTGATTTCTCGGGCCCACAATGGGTGCCAAAAATGTATGTGTTAATTATGGCCTATTAATTGACCACACTTCAACATGATCATTACAAGTGAAACCATCCAAGAATGAACATTGTATTGTTCATCCAAAATCATTTGGAGAATTGATATGTTACCTTCTAACTAGATGGATTATGTTATTGCTCTCAGAATGAGAAGCTAGCAACTAGACCTCTATTATGAAAGATTTTTCTTAAGCTATATGAGAATGCAAATTAATCTATATGAAATGCATATTAAGATAAGAAGTAAAAGAGCATACTAATCTAGATGAATGCATATTAATACTAATATGAGATTATAATGCAAGAAATTAAGCTATGGATGTATGAGAAAGTGAGTAGATATTTTAGCATAAATTTGATAACAAATCAATTCAAACTTTTGTAATGAGGAATTGAAGGCCTCTTAAATAAAATTCCAAAATTGACCGTTAGTTGAGATCAATTGGAATGAATGGCTGAGATTGGAAATGAGACTCAGTTAGAATGGAAAATTCCTTGTACAGGTGAAGTTAAATGATTCGGATTTGAGTGTGATGGAGAGTTAACTAAGTTTCACCTAAGTGTGAGAAAGAGTTAACTAAGCTAATTCCATTTCAAGTTCTAGTTCACTCAAAATTCCCATTTTTGAACTAAAGAGAAGGTTTTTAGAGATTACTTAATTTAATAAAATAGGATATGACCTCATAAATGCATATTTTTAATTAACTGAATAATTAAACTCAATAATTAAAATAAGGACATTATATTATTGTATGCACCCAAAAATGGTCGCCTAGACTATGGGCCCCCATTATTCAATTTATCAATTTATCAAATTTTCTGAATCAATGGTTTGTAATATTTTATTAAATCAATTCAAATCAATTTCCTTGATCAAATTCGATTTGTTTCATTTCTAAGATTGATCATTTTATTCCAAGTCTTATTTAATTAAAAGAAAATCTTCTCTTTTAATTAAATAAAATAAAATCCCCATTTAATTAAAAGAAAGCCTCTCTTTTAATTAAACAGTTCATCCACATTTAATTAATTAAGAGAAAAACCTCTCTTTTAATTTAATTAAATATCTTCTATTTAATTAAAAAGAACTTGCTCCCTTTTAATTAAATAAAAATCCCACTTAAATATCTCTTTTGATGAAAAAAGGAAATAAAATAAATTCTTTTTATTTAATTTTTCTACACTTAAAAATGTGATCTAAGTGGGATTTATCTTTCCACTTTCTCCTCAACCACTCCTCTTTTCTAATTGGTGGAATCTTGTCTCACATGGATCACCACTTTCTTCTCAACCACTCCTCTTTTCTCATTGGTGGAATTTTGTCTCACATGGATCAAGCTCTATTATCCCATATTGGTTGTGAAAAGCCTCTCACCTCCATAATTTCCTTTATAAGGGAGAGTCCTCTCCTCATGTTAGACACCCATGATTATGCTATCGTTATGCTGCAGGTTTGAAGACCAATTTTTGAAAGAGTTTGAATACAAAAGCTTTTTGTGGAGAACTTCTATTTTCTTGTCTTTTTCTCTCTTACACCCATCATGGGCTTTTAGCTTAGATCTTGCATTTATAGATTAGATTTTTCTTTCATAGATTAGATCTTATTTTCATGCATATTTGAAGATCATGGAGACTAGCATTCTTGCTTTTCCTCTTTGAATCTCTCATCTCATGGTGTACTTGCATGGGCACAAAAATAGGTCAAACTGAGGGCCTCCATTGCAAACCCTTGCACTCTATGAGTAGAGAGCTATGGATCGATTTGTGAGGGCTCATTCTTGAGTTTTCTTACATGTAATGATTCATAGAAGTGTGACAACATTTTAGCACACATTTTTGGCACCCACCGTGGGGCTTGAATCAAGTTTCTAGCTCTATTTGGTTTTATTTTTCATCTCTGGTTTTTTATAGCAGCATATTGGATCTAATCAAGTGCTTTTGTAAAATTTTCACTTTGGTTTTAAGGCCAACCCATATATAGATTGGTTTGCAGGCAAAAAAATCTAGTTGGTTAAAAGATTCAATCATATCTTTTAAACCAATTAAATTTTGGTTTTGAAATTTTTTTTGTGGGTTGATTATGTGCCCAACATGTCCCAGTTCAATTTTCAAATCATTTTGACATGATTTGCGCGAGTTATGAATTTTTCTTTATGTTTCATAAAAAGCCTTTTCTGATAGCAAATCAGCATATTTTTCAGAAAAATTTACATTTTCAGAAAGCTTTTTGAATTCTAAGGGGGGTTCTTTCTTTGTGTTTTGAATTTTAAGGCCGTATTAAAGATCAAAAACTCGATTTGATGAATCTGGCCTATTTTGAAAAATTGGGTCCCTAGGGCACAAATGAAGAAATTTTTTTGAATTTCTTACATTTTTGGAAAGCCCTTTAGTTTTTAGCAAGGGTCTCTTCTTTTAATTTCTATTTTTGGATTAAAAATCATAGCAAAAAAAAGGTCTAATCATGTTGACTAGGTTATTCGTATTTTTTTTGTAGGGATTTTCGTGGATTTTTGATTTTTTCTGCTAACTACTCACTGTTTTGGGTTTTTCTGTGTTTTCTGATTTTTTTGGAACAACATAGCAGCAAGTTGTGATTTCATTGGAAAAATGTGCTAAAGTTGTTAAAAATAGGTAAGATCTACTAAGCGCGTTGCAAGGACTTCAGGTATTCTTCTTTGGCTGATAACACTTTGATTTGGAACCTTAAAATGAACCTCTCATGTGTCTAGCTTGTGTGTTTTTCTTATGCTTTTATTTTTCAAACACATGCATAATTGATACTAGGTTGTAATCTTCATTGATTTTTATTTAGCAAGCTTAATTATTAGTGATAGATTGAGATAGCTATATTGGGTTATTGGACTCGTTGAATCCGCCGGCCCCTCATTCCACCCCGTGGTTGCAAGATCAGTGCCACATTAAAGGGGAGGGGTCTACAGGATAGAAGCGTTAAGTGCTCCACTTGGCAACCCTCTTGTACTTTCTAAAATTCACTAATCTTTGAGTTGTGGACTCGTTTTGGCTTGTGTGAGGGGTTAAGTGTTCCACATCTTTGGACTCACCTTGCATTAGTTAAAGTGTTAAGTGTACCACCTTGTGCTTTTTGATTATTCTTGGATAGATTTTATTTTGGGGAATTAACATCTGTACACACATAGTAATTAGGCCCCATGAATACTATTCGTGGATCTTGAGGGAGTGAGTTCCTAGTGAAAATCCTCTCAAAGATGGACTCCTTGTGGGTGGGGAGGATACTTTGAGAATCTCTTAGATAGATGGATCTTCAACTTGGTGATTGAGGCATCCTTTCTATGGAGAGGTTGATAGATCACTAGGGGTCGATATCATAGATCTTGAGATAATCTTAGTTAGCGTGTCGGATTAATCTGCTTGCTTTGATTGGGCTAAAAGTGAAAAGGTGTCAAAACCTTGGATCTAAAAGCTAAGTCCCCTTGTGGTCCACTATTGTGAGTCGGTCACCTTTAGAGAGGGTTAACCATAGCAGACAATCTCTATACAGGGAAAACTGTGAACGAAACCTCAAGCGGTAATAGCCACTTCTACTATGGTTGCAACAATCGCTATATAAATGTCCTTGTGGAAGAAATCTCCATGGGGTATGGTTCATTGTGGGTTGTCAGATCTCCCTAGCAGCTCTTGAAGATTAAGTTCTTAGACTGTGTCAAAACCTCGGTGCGCCGGGATTGGAGGTCACCCCTGTGAATCATAAAAGTTGCAGAGTCAAACCATTACTAAAAACCTTAGAGAGGCCAACTTTTATTTTCTAGGGATGTATGCAATGATTGTGAAACTCTTTGAGAACATACATGATTAGCTCTCCTAGGGATTAGCATAAACTAAGTCACTTGATTGCTCATGCGCAAGGTTGCTTTAGCCCTTGCTCATTGTTTGAAGATTGCTTGCTTGAACTCCTTGATTGCTGTCTTATGTGCCTATTCAATGATGAAAACCTATTGATGTGCTTACTTGATATTTTTAAAAAAATATGGGTTCCTGAGTTGAGACTTCACGATCAAATAACTTTGTTGTCCCATTATTTCGAGTCTCCCTAGGTTGATCCTATTTGGATTAGGCTACTTAACCCATTGTTAGAAGCTTTTTTTTTGCACCTTAGGTTATTGTGCTTTGACCTCTTGAATTAGTAGTCATTGATTTCACAAGAGACCTTGTTTGGAGTTGGTAAGATAGAAATTGTCCTTATTGAGAAAGATATACACTTGGATCCTTTGATATTACACTTGGAGAGTTTTAGTAATTTCTTGTCCACACTTTCAAAAAAATAAATTTAAAAAAATTCAATTTTAATTATTTATAATTTGGGTAAATCATCCGCCTAGTCCATATGTGCTAGGGTATTCACCCAAAGTTGTGAGCACCTCTGTGGCAGTGTTGATTTATGCCTATTGCAAAATTCTATCTTATCACATTTATTTTGGACAAGTGAGTGCTTTTACTATCTTTGTTTGGTACCAACATTTCTTAGGGTTATCCTATCAATTAGTACTATTTCTTTCATTCCGGTTACAACAAGATATCAAGTAGATCAAGGATAGCAACCTCAAGTTGTCTTTAAACAATTACCTTTAGTTCAAACTCGTAGAAGACGTAAGGGAAAGGAACCTGTGTCTATTCAATCACCTAAGAGTATTCCCGAAGTTTTGTGTGACCTTAGTGGTGATCTTATTGAGTTGAGTACACCCTTAGCATCACCTCATTCAGCTATGGATATGAGTTTTACAAGAGCGCCATACAAGAAGAATCAAAGTAGTGAGTATAATGTTGACCTTTTGAGTGGTGATCCCACTCGTGGAAGTAGACCAACTTTACCTCTTATTGAGGATAGGTATTTGGATGCACATCAAAGGGATGAGAAAGGAAGACATTATGCCTATCAAGAAGAGGAAGCCCAACATGATGATCAAATTGGTGAGCCTTCTAGTGCTCATGTGAATGCAACATTTACTGGTAATCGGTTTAGACAATCAAGACCATGTACACCGCTCATGACACCTCTAGGTTATGCAAGTGGAAGACTCAAAGAAATTGATCATGAAAGAAAAGCTCTTCTAGAAGAAAAAGCTAAGAAGGAAGAACAATTTCAACACCTAGAGGAAGAAAGGCAAGTTATTATTGAGATGGAAAAGAAATCCCGTCAAGAGGAACAAGATTTTTTTAAGACTTCACAACTTGACAATCAATTCAAAAATGTGCACATTGGTGGTAGAAAAAACTCTCCCCCATCTACCCCTCCTAAGACTCCACAAAGTGGGAGAACATCTTCACAATCTCCTACTCCTAGAGGAAGGAAAACTTCAAGACATTATTATTATAGGAGACCAACACCTCCTAGAGTTTCAAGAAAACCTTCACAACAAGCTCATCATGGTTCACAATATGGAGGTGTTAGCTCCAACTTTGAATATAATTCTTATGATTTCATGGCTATACCACAAGATCCACATTTTCAACAACATATGGAAGCTTATATGGACCAAAATAGAGATGCATGCTTTCAACATTTAATCAATAAAGGTGCTAAGGTTTCTTACAACTTTTATATGGATAAGAAGATTCAAAAGCATGATCCTTCCATAAAAGAAGAAATTTATGAATTGAAGAAACAAATGAAATAAATATCAGCACCCAAGAGTTCTTTTTCACTAGATTCAATTTTCTCTAATCCTTTTGATAAGAGAGTTGACATGAAAGATTTTCCTAGAAAAGTTGAGATTCCCCAATATGACAAATATGATGGAAATGGGGATCCAAATGATCATGTGCGTCAGTTCTATACTATGAGTTTTGAGTTTCATCATGAAGACTCATATCTTATGAGATTATTTCCAAGGAGTCTTAAAGCTCAAGCCATGGATGAAGTATGAAGTTAAGAAGATGGTTTTTGAGTCCTTTGATACCATGATTGAAGCTACATTTAGAATTGAGGATGTTTTGAGAGAGCAAGGTATTTTGACCAAAAATGGAAACAACAACAATAATGGTCATAATAACAACAACAAAAAAGATAAAGGAAAGAACATCAATTGGAATAAGAACAAACAAGTGGTCAATGATGGAGTTGTGGATTCCTCAAATCCTAAAGACCAAGCTGTTCTCCATTTGGCTAGTGCTAATCAACATAGTAACAAGCCAAGATATCAAGAAAGGCCTAAAGGAGAGAAACGTAACTTCACCCAATTGGGTGAGACATATGAAGAGATATTTACAAAACTCCTTGCACGTGATCTTGTGCACCCTTATGATGCTGCAAAGTTCTATATACCTAAAGTTAAGCCATGGTGGTGGGATGAGAAGGCTTATTGCAAGCTTCACAATGGCATTGGACACAATATTGAAAAATGTGGGAGATTCAAGCATATATTCAAGATCTTATTGAGAATGGAAAACTTAAAATAGATGGACTAAATACCAATGCTGATCACACAGCATTCAAAGAGCCTTTGCCCAAGTATGAGAAAGGGGAAGCTTCCCAACCTAAGAATGGCAGGGCTGCAGTCAATAACACTTATTCAAATGCAGAAAATGTTATCAATATGCTTGAGGTTGTAGAAGAAAGTGTCAACATGATGGAAGATAAAGATCCCAATGGTTATAATTTAAATTTGAATTCTCCTACCTTTGGTGAAAAACCTATGTTGGTGTTAAGGGGTACTCACTCTAGAGAGTTGTCTCAAGGTCCCCTTGTCATTAGAGGGCCCAATTCAAACCAGTCAAGTAAACCTAAGCAAGTGTCTTCTCAAAGTCTCAATGTTGTTACACGAAGTCAAGGTCCCCTTGTTATCAAAGGACCTAGTTCAAACCAACCAAGTAAACCAAAACAAGTGCAATCCAAGAATGTTCCTTCAAAACCAATGGTTAATCCCAAGTCAAATTATAATCTTGTTGATCAATTGCAAAGAACCCCTGCTCAGATTTCAATTTTTGAGCTTTTAGAGTTGTCTCCAAGACAAACAGGTTCTTGAGGATGCTTTGCACATGGCGAATGTCCCCAATAATTTAGAAATTGATCAATTCCAAAACATGGTTAATCATATTGCAAGCCCTCATCATCTTTCCTTTTTAGAGGAAGATAATAAATCTTTGAGTCATCCGCACAATCTTGCCCTTCATATTGAGGTTATGATACATTGGACCCGTGTTAGGCGTGTGTTGATAGATGGGGGTGCTAGGCTTAATATTTGTTCTTTGAGTCTTTTAAAGACATTGGGTTATTCTGAACATGTTATTGATAGCAAAAGAAGGATTACTATCAAAGCTTATGATGAGGCAGAGAGAAGTTCAAAGGGGTTGGCTGTCCTTCCTGGTAGGATTGGCCCCGTGGAAAAAGATGTTTTTTTCCAAATAGTTGATGCTGGACCCCTTGCATACAACATTTTTCTTGGGAGACCATGGATTCATGATATGCAAGTAGTACCATCTACTTATCATCAGTGTGTCAAGTTTCCTTACAATGGAACAGAGATATGCATTCTTGGGGATAATACTTTGTCTATCAACTCGATTTCAGAAAGTACTCATGTTCCCCTTAATAGACAAGCAGATGATTTTAATGCAGTTTTAACTGATTGCAAGAACAAGTTTAAGTCCATAGACTTTGGCATGGGGGGATATCAACTCAACTCCCTCACTGCATTACCAGTTTCACCTAGGTCTTATGGTAAACCTTCACAAGAGATGAAATCTTCTTCTTCAACTATGATATTGTTTGACACATTTGTATAGTCGTCAGTGCCTATTCAAGATGAGAAGGAAGATGTGGCTATTAGAGATTGGATTTATAGAGAAGAGAAGTATTTGCACAATGAAGATTTCACTCCTTCACCTAATGCTTATGGAAGAGGGTATTCTTTTGTCAAGAAAATGGGTTATCCTGGACATGGTCCTCTTAGTAATAGATTGGATGCTAGGGCTGAACCTCTTGATCATCAACTTTTTGGATGCAAGTCTAAGAAGTCAGTTGGCCTAGGTTATGTGGATCAAAGTAAGAATGTTGCTTCTATCCTTGATAAGTTAGATAGTGAAGAAGAACAAGAATACCTACCTAATTCAGCAAACCAACAAGATATGTGTGAAGATTGGGTCCCTTCTACTAATCTCCTTTGGGGAGATTCAAATAATCTAGTATCTCATGAGATAGTTGCCAATTTAGAACAAGAAAGCGTGACTCTTGATGATATTGAAGCTTCCACATCTAGATATCCCAAGCATTCATGGTGTAAGCATCCTAGTCGAGACTTTGAAATAGATTCTAATGAGTATGAATGGGATTCTTTCTCAGAATCTTCCACAGTTGATATGGATGTTGATGTTGTTCATACATATAGTTCTCAAACTGAGTTAGTCAATGAATCATATGTAGGATTAGAGGATTTGAACTCACATGTTGCCTTAGTGGATGATTCTTCGCTTGTGAGGACGAATCTTGATTTGGGTAGTTTAGGAAGTTACTTGACAGACCTTGAATCTTCAAACACTAGAGATATCATCCATATTCACAATCTTGAACCTATCATTGATTTATCCCTTGTTCATCCTGATCTAATTGATTGGTCCCAATGCAACCAAGAACCTGAGATCTTAACATTTCAAAATGACTATGAAATAGCCTGTTATTTGAATGCCATTGAACCTGTAGTCTCTTCCACCAGTGAAGTAGCTGCTAGTATGACAGAGCTAGATATCAAGTACCTTAGTCGCAAAATAAAGATAAAAGAAAAGAAAAAGAAAAAGAGTTATGATGGTCAAAACCACTATGTGGCAGTGTCAGAACCAAAAAAAATAAAAAGAAAGGACGTATCCAAGGGTGAAAACCTCTTTGAGGCACCTAAAGATGAGGTACTTGATTCTCTTCCTAGTTATTTTCAAGATAGATCTTCAGTACTTATTGAACCAACACAAGCAGTCAATTTGGGTACGGATGAAGCTCTGCAAATGGTACATTTGGCACAATCTTTGTCATCACAAGAACAAGAAGCTTATACTAAATTCTTACAAGAAAAGAAGATTAATTTTGCATGGACTTATTCAGATATGCCAAGGTTGGACACTAATCTTATTATGCATCACTTATCCATAGCTCTAGGTGTTAAACCAGTTAAGCAAAAACTGAGAAAAATGCATCCTCACATAGCTCTCTTAGTCAAGGCAGAATTAGAGAAACTTCTTGCTACAAAATTCATAAGAGCTATTGCCTATGCTAAATGGATATCAAACATTGTACCAATTTCAAAACATGAAAAAACCATTCAAGTTTGCACATATTTTAGAGATGTTAATAAAGCATACCCAAAGGATGATTTTCCACTTCCTAATATAGACATGATAGTGGATATGACCGCAGGTTATGATATTTATTCCTTAATGGATGGTTTTTCTGGATATAATCAGATTAAGATAGCTCCTGAAGACCAAGAAAAGACTGCATTTACATGTGCATGGGGTACCTATTGTTGGAATGTTATGCCTTTTGGATTAAAAAATGCAGGAGCTACCTATCAACGAGCTATGACAACTATTTTTCATGATATGATGCATAAAAACATGGAAGATTATGTGGATGACACCTTGGTCAAGTCTAAGAAAAGAGACACACACTTAGATGATTTAGAAGTCATTCTAGATCATATGGAACAATTTCAACTAAGGTTAAATCCTAAAAAGTGTGCATTTGGAGTTACCTCTGGCAAATTACTAGGATTCATTGTTTCAGCAAAAGGGATAGAGGTGGATCCAGAAAAGGTTCAAGCAATTGTGGATATGCCACCTCCTAAAAACATTAGTCAAATGAGGAGTCTTCAAGGACGTCTTCAATCTATACGGAGGTTTATTTCACAATTGGCAGACATAGCTCAACCTTTCAACAAGAACTTACATAAAGGAGTCAAATGTGTATGGAATGATGAATGTCAACAGAGCATGGACCAGATCAAGAAATACTTGGCAAATCCTCCTATTTTAATGCCTCCTATCCCAGGAAAACCACTTATCCTATATGTTTCAGCAACAGAATCTACCTTGGGGGCATTATTAGCTCAACTTGATGAACATGGGAAAGAAAGAGCAATATACTATATTAGTCGTACTCTTATTTCATATGAGGTTAATTACACTAGTATTGAGAAAGCTTGCCTTGCAGTTGTGTTTGCTTCCCAAAAGTTGCGACATTATATGCTTGCACACACTATACACCTCATAGAAAAAATAGATCCACTCAAGTACTTACTATGTAAGGCTGCCCTCACAGGTAGACTTGCTAAATGGATGATGATTCTTTCAGAGTTTGACATAGAGTACATTGAGCGTAAAGCAATCAAAGGACAAGTTATAGCAGATCAATTGGCTGATTTTCCACTACAAGATGATGCACCTATTCAAGTTGATTTCCCAGATGAGCACCTCATGTATCTGACTAAAAGAACATGGAAGATGTTCTTTGATGGGTCTTTTATGCAAAATGGTTCAGGAGCTGGTGTGTTGTTTGTTTCTCCTCATGGGTACACAATTCCTAAATCTTACAAGTTATTATTCCCATGTACAAACAATATTGCTGAATATGAAGCTTTAACAAATGGACTTAAGATGGCCATAGAATGGAGAATTATAGAGTTACACATCTATGGAGATTCACAGCTGATAATCAACCAAGTCAATGATGATTATTTAACAAAAAATGATAAATTGGTCCCTTACAAGAAAATGGTTGATTCCTTGAGACTCTACTTCACATTTGTCTCATTTCAACAAATTCCTCGAATAGAAAATAAGGCAGCTGATGCTATGGCTACACTTGCTTCACTTCTTCAATTAGAGCAACATGAATCAAGATTTGAATTCCTTGTGGAAGAGCTACATCACCCTATCTATGATTCTCAAGAAAGTCATGTTATTTGTACCCTTGTTTGTCATGAGTCATCTCGTTATGGTGTCATTTACTCATACATTCGTGATGGGATTATACCTGAAACCTTTAACCGATCTGAACGCAGAAACCTTATTCGAAATGCCTCTCATCACTCCCTTATCTCTAGTGATTTGTATAGGAAGGGTCTAGATGGAACACTTCTTAGATGCTTAGAAAAGGATGAATCTAATCAAGCGTTAGTTGACATCCATGAGGGTATCTGTGGTGGACATTCTAATGGTCTTGCCATGGCTCGAAGATTGCTTAGGGCAGGATACTATTGGCCCACAATGCAGATTGATGCAGTAGCTTTTGCAAAGTCATGTGAAAAATGTCAAAAACATGGTAACCTAATACATACTCCAAGTAGGGAGCTCATTCCTTCTATATCTCATTGGCCATTTCAACGGTGGGCCTTTGATCTTGTTGGGAAAATTCATCCCAACTCGTCATCTGGACACAAGTTTATTATTACTGCCACTGATTATTTCACTAAATGGGTAGAAGCTGTCCCACTTTCTGTTGCCTCTAGAAAGACAATTTCTCTATTTATTTTGAATCATATTATTTGTAGATATGGAGTGCCTTCTGAGATTATCACTGACAATGGAGGTCAGTTTAAAAATAAGGACCTTAAGAAACTCTGTAAGAAGTTCAAGATAAAACAACATTGGTCCTCTATTTATTTCCCACAAGGGAATGGTCAAGCAGAAGCATCAAACAAAACCATTCTTAAAATCTTGCACAGAACAATTCATAAGAATGGTAGAGATTGGCATTTACAAATAAATCCAACTTTGTGGGCCTATAGAATGAGTATTCGCACTCCTACTGGGGCTACTCCTTTTGCTCTTACATATGGTGCTGAAGCAGTGTTACCTTTAGAGGTTGAAATTCCTTCACTTAGAGTTTCTCTCAAAGGTCTAGTTACAGATGAAGACTACCGTGCCATGAGAATTCAAGAGTTAGAACTTTTAGATGAGAAATGCCAAGCATCATTTGACCATATGAGAGTCTATCAAAAGCGCATGTCAAAAGCATTCAACAAAAAGGTTCACCCTAGAGAGTTTCAAGTGGGAGATCTTGTCCTACGTGTGAATCATAAGAATCAACAGAATAGAGATCAAAAGGGTAAGTTTGAACCTAATTGGCTTGGACCTTACATTATTACAGTAGCTTTTGGTTCAGGTGCCTATTTACTATCTACAGCAGAGGGAGAGCAACTCCCTGATCCTATCAATGTCTTGCACTTGAAGAAGTTCTATCCATAATGCCCATTCTATCTAGGGGTATCTTTGTACATATTTATTGATCCTAAAAAAAAAATTTCAAAAAATATGATATATTTTAAAAATCCAAAAAAAATGATATATTGTAAAAATTCTAAAAATTGAAAAATGTCCTGAAAAAATGATCATCTTAGTGACAACCTAGCAAAAGACACTTTGATGTATCTTCAAAAAAATAATATATTCCAAAAATACAAAAAAAATAAAAAATTCAAAAATTCAAAAAAAAATAGAAAAAGTGCCTTGGTGAAAACCTGGAAATAGGCGCCTTGGTAGCAAAAAAATAAATAAAAAAATTAATTAAAAAAAAAAAAAAATCCAAGTGGTGAAAACCTGGAAACGGGCGCTACTTGAGGCCTTTGCACCCCTGTTTCTTAGCACATGTCCTCAACACTTAGCCTTTCTCCACCTTGCCTTGTCCTTGTTACCTTGCTTTGGAATTGGTCTTTGTCTAGGGGGCATAACTATGTTAGCTTTGGTTTCTTAGATGTGTGAGTCTTTAGGAAACCTCGCAAATGGTGTTTTTCAACACCCATTGACATCGAGTGTTTTTCAACACTTATTGGTTTGGTCTTACCTAGTATCATCATGTGATCTTACCTTCCTGCAAGCATTTGATCCTTGTCCTCAGAACTTAGTATCAGTTAACACACTTAAATTTTTAAACGCAACACTTAATGCTTGACTTATGTCATGATCTTTTCTTTGTGTGCTGACTGTTATTGATTTTTGTTGAGTGTCCTTGTCTGATAAGTCTCTTCGGGATGCATCGCTAGAGGACTTGGGTCATGGGACATGTTTTTTTTTTGCTTGCGGGTGTGGTCTTGAACTCTAGAGTGTCTTTTGTTTTCCCCTTGAAACACTTAAGAGATTTGAGACATCATCCTTGATTATTTTTGCACAACCATTCTTATAGTCATCTTGGCATCTATGCCTTGATGCGAGCATAGTTTTTCTATATTAAATTGGGTAAGCTAACATCGAAGTCATCTTGACCTTTATGTCTTTGATGCTTATGTTAGAATCTTTCCACATTTCAATCCAATATAAATCGCATTCATATCTTCATAGTTACATTTGTAACTAGTGATGATTGTGTGATTTTTCGATGTCCGTTAATAATGGCCCAATGATGAAAATAAGTTCTTTTACATTCTCTAATGAATGATGAACACAAAATCCTATGTTATAGTTTCTCTTTTTCAAGTACACCATTGCATTTCATGTAGCTTGCATTATTAGACTTCATGTTAGTTTGCATTTTTAGGCTGCATTATGAGTTTGAGAGGGTTCTCCTTTCATCTTTATTGTGGACATTTAATCAGTTGTGGTCACATTTTGATCTTCATTTCCTTTTTTTCTTTCGTGATCTCAATCGAAATTTCTATCTTAAACAGTTGATTGATTTTTGGAGCATTTTCTTTTCTTATTTCTATTTCTTTCCATATCTTTCAAACTTCTATCTTCCATTTTCTTTTTCCCCACTTCTTTTCTTCTAAATCACCTTTGGGGCATAATATTTCATGCTTGATGATCTACCTTGGTTCTATGATTCTTATATCTTTCATCTTACATCAAGAACCTTATCTTTTTTTTGATTTGATCAAATTTATCAATTTGTTGTTTCTCCTCTATCTCATTTCAATTTCGATCACGAGGGGGTAGTAATTATCAATTTCAATCCTTGATTCAGTTTTATCAATTTTATCCTCAACTTTTTCAAGTTAAAATTTATTTTTATTCTTTTTCCTGATGTGTTCCCGAGTCGACCACACATCTGGGTTGTTTTGTGATCCCAAATTGACCTCACACTTCAATTTCTTCTTTGACTACATGTGTTCCCGAATCGATCACACATTAGTCAAAGAGGGGCAAATGTATGCACCCAAAAATGGTCGCCTAGACTATGGGCCCCCATTATTCAATTTATCAATTTATCAAATTTTCTGAATCAATGGTTTGTAATATTTTATTAAATCAATTCAAATCAATTTCCTTGATCAAATTCGATTTGTTTCATTTCTAAGATTGATCATTTTATTCCAAGTCTTATTTAATTAAAAGAAAATCTTCTCTTTTAATTAAATAAAATAAAATCCCCATTTAATTAAAAGAAAACCTCTCTTTTAATTAAACAGTTCATCCACATTTAATTAATTAAGAGAAAAACCTCTCTTTTAATTTAATTAAATATCTTCTATTTAATTAAAAAGAACTTGCTCCCTTTTAATTAAATAAAAATCCCACTTAAATATCTCTTTTGATGAAAAAAGGAAATAAAATAAATTCTTTTTATTTAATTTTTCTACACTTAAAAATGTGATCTAAGTGGGATTTATCTTTCCACTTTCTCCTCAACCACTCCTCTTTTCTAATTGGTGGAATCTTGTCTCACATGGATCACCACTTTCTTCTCAACCACTCCTCTTTTCTCATTGGTGGAATTTTGTCTCACATGGATCAAGCTCTATTATCCCATATTGGTTGTGAAAAGCCTCTCACCTCCATAATTTCCTTTATAAGGGAGTGTCCTCTCCTCATGTTAGACACCCATGAATATGCTATCATTATGCTGCAGGTTTGAAGACCAATTTTTGAAGGAATTTGAATACAAAAGCTTTTTGTGGAGAACTTCTATTTTCTTGTCTTTTTCTCTGTTGCACCCATCATGGGCTTTTAGCTTAGATCTTGCATTTATAGATTAGATTTTGCTTTCATATATTAGATCTTATTTTCATGCATATTTGAAGATCATGGAGACTAGCATTCTTGCTTTTCCTCTTTGAATCTCTCATCTCATGGTGTACTTGCATGGGCACAAAAATAGGTCAAACTGAGGGCCTCCATTGCAAACCCTTGCACTCTATGAGTAGAGAGCTATGGATCGATTTGTGAGGGCTCATTCTTGAGTTTTCTTACATGTGATGATTCATAGAAGTGTGACAACATTTTAGCACACAATTATCAAATTAAATACATTTAAAATTCCTTTGTACATTAGCTAAAGAGGTAAATTTTCTAATTAATTAAAATATGAACACTTATAATTAAATTAAACTTAATCAATAGGTTTAAGGTAGCTAATTTGATTTGATACTTAGGAATTAAATAGAGTGTGATTATTGTAGATTAGGGTTTTTGCATATGACACTTAGGTCAAGTAGCAGGTATCAGAAACAAGATTGCCTAATAAAATAGGATTTAGGATTGATTGAATAGACTAGAATTGGTTAACATGGCAATGTGCCAAATTTGGGGTATTAAATTTGCCCCTCTTTGAATGGATGTGCAAGAAGCATATTCAATTCAAAGAAATCAAAAGTATGAAGCATAGATCAAGAAATGAGATTGGTTCAAAAATTGATGATATGAAGATAAATTTTTGAGCATCCTTAGTATTCTCCTTTTTTTGCTCTACCTAATGATGATTCCTAGGTCAAAACTCACCTAGAGAAAGATTGACTAGGTTGACCCTAACCTAGGGCAAGGTTGAGGTTAACCCTGACCTAGGGCAAGGTCAAGGTTGAAACCAACCTAGGTTAGGGTTGAGGTCACCCTTGACCGCTCTAGGAGTTTGATCCCTTTATTCATTTTTGGTCCCAGAGGGCTCCAAAATTAGTGTCAAGCTTCTAGATTTGAATATGGAAGGGGTTACTTCATGATTTATTTATTTATTTTCCCTCCTTAGTTGGTTATGTTGATTCAAGGTGAAATTTTAATTATGGGTCCTCACATTACTCTAGAAGCTTCACCTTGAAGCCTCTATATAAAGACTCTCATTTGCATATTTCTACAAGTAGAACATAAACACAATAACTAGACTAGAACTAGAGAATAGAGAACTCAAACATGATAACTACAATCAAGAGATGATGTTATGAATATGCAAGATTGCAAGAGAATGATATAGAAGATCAAGATATTGTGGATATCAAGCATTTCTATACCTTTTTGGAAATCTATTTGGAGCAAGAGAGATTCAATCTTCCTTGATGTACCATTGTCAATATTCAAGCATTCAAGAATTCAATCATAGGGTAGCAATTAATGATTATGACTTTGATAGGAGTACTTTAGCCTTATGGGCTTGGAATGATTTCTTATCTTATTCAAATCTATGTGTTTCTTTCTCATACACACACACACAAATATATATATATATATATATATATATATATATATATATATATATATATATATATATATATATATATGTATATATATATATATGTATATATATATGTGTATATATATATGTATATATATATATACATATATATACATGTATATATATATGTATATATATGTATATATATATGTATCTATATATATGTATATATATATGTATATATATATATACATATATATATACACATATATATATACATATATATATATACATATATATATATATATATATATATGTATGTATGTATGTATGTATGTATGTATGTATGTATACACACACACACACACACATATATATTCATGCTAGAGTTTGAATCTAGTAGATTAGATCTTGGCATTACACATTCTATACATAGACACATTCTATTATATCTGGCTATTCATGGAGGTGGAAATCACCAAAATGGGGGTTTGGCTAAGGTAAAACCCTATATAGCCACCCCAAAACCCTATTTTTAGATATATGTAGGTGCTTGTTTGAGGATCAAAGTGTAGATTTGGATACCCTTTTCAAAAAAATTTTGAGATCTATAAACAAAATTTTCATCAGAGCATAAAAGGTCAAGGTCATTTTTTTGGGGCACAATTGTACCCTATCAACAGGGTCAAGGTCGATCTCCCTTCAAAAAAACAAAAGATTTCTAGGTTTTCTTCATTTTGACATTTCTAGTTGGCAATAGTTTGCAAATTTTCTATAAATTGTTCACAAGCATAAGAAAATAAGTATTTTCATATTGGTTCCATTTCAAGGTATGTATCTTATCTTGCCAAATTTCAAGTCTAACAAATAAATGAATAGTGGTGAATATCCTACGCATTGTTATAGATCCATTTTTACACTATTCACAAACTAATAAGGTAGGTGATCCAAAATTAAATCATAATTGGTTGAGGCATGTTTAAATACCTTATTTCACAAGTTATTGAATGTTAAGTGTTTATGTACTAGTATTAATGAATGTTAAAGGATGAACTAATGTTAGATGTTAGCTTTGGACATTATGAGATTATTTTATGGATGCTCATAATTATTTTTTACTTCATGTAATAATGAATGAATGCTATATTTTATTAATGAGTGCATATGAGATCCATCTCTTCTTAGGTACTCTTTCTAGGCTATTGTATAATGAAATAACATTATTTTAAGTAATAAAAAAGGGCTAATTTTAAAAATATTTATAACCTAATGGCGAGTGGGAGTAGATAGGGGAGAGGATAGGGAAGTATGGCTTTTCAAAATTCAAAACCTGTCCTGGGTGGGAATCCTCTGGGAGGATGAGATCAAAAGCATGAATCACAGGGAGGGGAAGAAGAGAGTCAGGGGACTGCAAAGATCAAAGATACAACAAAGAATGGAGATGGGGAACCATGTGTCAAGAGAAAAGGTTTGGACAAGTATTTTTTTCCATCTAAGGTGGATCAGTCTAGGGTACTTCTAGGAAAATGGTCATCTCTTTTTGGAGTCAAACCTATTGCTAAGTCTTATTTTCCACCAGTTAAATTACTCTCTAGTTTAGAGAAGGGTTCTTGTGTGACTGCAATATTGGACAAGCTAGTAGATCATAGTATTGCTATGATGGCTTCTGTAATACCCCAAAATTGGCTCATTGCCATCTCAACCAATTCTGGTCTATTTCTGATCAATCCTAAAGTCCTATTCCATTAGGAAAATTTTTATTCGGCTACTCGCTACTTAACTTAATTGTCAGATGCAGAAAACCCTAATCTACATTCATCATGCTTATTATTTAATTCCTATAGTATTTACTCGTATTAGTTACATTAAACCTATTGATTAATATTTAATTTAATTACTAAGTATTTATACTTTAATTAAATTAAATTATATCTTAAGGCTAATGTACTATGGAATTAAATTTATTTAATTTAATAAATGTGCCTATTTTAATTAATTAAACAAATTTATTTAATTAAATGGAGTACTTACTTATAATTAATTAAACAAAGTTATTTAATTAAATTGGAAGCAATTTCTAATTAATTAAATGAAGTTATTTAATTAAATAAGAAAAGTGTCTCTAATTAATTAAAGGATTATTTAATTAAATAGAAAAGGTAATTATGAGAGTATATCTCATTTTATTAAATTAAATATCTCTCCAAAATCCTTCTTCAGTTCAAAAAGGGAAATTTTTAGTTCACTGTTGATCAAAAAGAAATTAAATCAGTTAACTCCTTATTCTACTCAAATTAAATCAGTTAACTCCCTTTAATTTGGGAATCTTCCTTTATGACTGAACTCCACCTTTAATCCTGACCATTGATTGAAATTAGTCTCAGCCGTTGATGGATTCCAGGATAGTCTATTTAAGAGACCCTCATCTCTTCATTTTGGGAGAGGTTGAATGAGAATTTGCATTGAATTGCTGCTGGATTGTGCAGTCATTTGAGCTCCTTATTTTCATAAGATTTTCATTGTTAGTTTAATTCTCATATAGAATTAATATGCATACATTTTAGCATAGCTTTCTTTTACATGTTCTTAGATTAAATGTGCATACTTCATTTTAGATTAATCTACATTCTCATATAGATTAGTCACATTCTCTTTCAAATCCTTCATTTGTAGAGGGTCTAGTTGCTTAACACCTCAAATCTGAGGATATCTAAAAAGAAATTCCTTTTAGATAGAAGGCAATAGGTCACCTTGCCGACTGATTTTTGGATGAACAATCCAATGTTCATTTTGGGATGAATCCAAAAATAAAGACCATGTTGAAGTGTGTTAGCAGAGGCCGCATATTCACATATACATTTCTGGCACCCACCGTGGGGTTGAGAAATCAATTTTTTGGCCTCATTCTTTTTGTTTTGCATTTTAGTTTTTTGTTTATTTCTTGTTTTGTAGATTTGACTTGTTGCAGGTTTGAAAACATTTCGAGAAGGCATCCAACAATGATGAGAAAATGAGCATTTGAGAAACCTCTTCCTCTTCTCCTCTTCATCTTCTTCTATTTCTCTTCTTCTTCTTCTTTCTCTTCCTTCTCATGTTCTAAAGTTTTAAATAAATAAAAATTGATCAAAATTCTTTTTTTAATCATTTTTATGATTTTTCATAAAAGTCATAAAAAGTAGACCAACTTGATGAATTTTGGTCTGAAATTTTTACTAAAGGTTCTAGACAATAGGAAAAAATCACATGCAAAATTTTAGATTTTTATGATTAAAGCTTTATTTTATATATATTTTTAATAATTTTGTCATATGCAAATTATTTGAGCTAGTAAAATAACACGTTTTGATCTTCTTCTTTTTTGTAGATTCATGACAATGTCTGGCATGTACAGTAAAAATTGCAGAATTTTTGGATCAAAATTGGATTTTTAGTAATTCGTTAATGGTTGTTTCATTGAAAAATTAATTTACATAGAAAATAATCAAATTAAAATCTAAAAGTTTTACTGAAAGTTTAGGATGATGTCCAAATATTGTAATAAAAAATTTAGAGTTTTTAGATTTAAAATATATTTTTATTAATCCTTTTATGGTTTTTCATAAAAAAATTAATTTATTAGATAATTCTCAACATTTTGATCTGAAATTTTTATTTCCAATTTGGGACTTTCTGTAGACTACAGTAAAAAATTTAGATTTTTTGGATCATAATTCTATTTTTAATAATTATTTTATGTGTTTTCATAAAAAAAAAAATTATTAACTCATGATGCAAATCTTGGAATTTTAATCAATAATTTTTATTGCAGTTTTTTTTTTGGAAAACAACAAGGAAGAAAGAAAGGCCATCCAAATATGACAAAAAAAAGCAAAAAAAAAAAAAAAATGCATCTCGCTTTTGCTAGCTTTGAAAATAGCACAAGAATTGTTAAAAATCAGGTAAAATCTACTAAGCGCATTGCGAGGATCACCAGTTAACCTTCCTCAGCTGATAACAATTCATTTGGAGCTAAAACAAACATCTCTTGTGTCAATCTTGTGTGTATTTCCTTCCATGTTCTCATTTTACAACACATGCATAATTTGATACTAGGTTGTGATCTCTATTAGTTTCATCTAGCAGGCTTAGTTACTAGTGATAGATCTAATTAGCTATCTTGGGTTATTGGACTTGCTAATCTGCTGGCCCTTCGTTCCACCCTATGGTTGCAAGATCAGCACCATGTTAAAGGGGAGGGGTCTATAGGAAATAAGCATTAAATGCTCCACAAGGAAACCCTTTTGTGCTTTCTAGAACTCACTAGTTTCTGAGTTGTGGACTCATTTTGGCTTGTGTGAGGGGTTAAATGTTCCACATCTTTGGACTCAACTCACAATAGTTAAAGTGTTAAGTGTACCACCTTATGCTTTTTGATTTCTTTTGGATAGATTTTCTTTTGGGAATTAACATCTATACACACATAGTAATTAGGCCCCCATGAACACTATTCGTGGATCTTGAGGGAGTGGGTTCCTAGTGAAACTCCTCTCTAAGACGGATTCCTTGTAGGTGGGGAGGATACTTTGAGCATCTCGTAGATAGATGAATGTTCAACTTTTTGATTGAGGCATCCTTTCTCTGGAGAGGTTGATAGATCAGTGGGAGTTGATATCATAGATCTTTAAGAGATACTCTTAGTTCAGCGTGTTGGATTAATCTGTCTACTTTGATTGGGCTAAAAGTGAAAAGGTATCAAGACCTTAAATCTAGAAGCTAAGTCCCCTTGTGGTACACTATTGTGAGTCGGTCACCTTTAGAGAGGGTTAACCATAGCAGACAATCCCTCTACAGGGAAAACTGCATTGATGGAACCTCGAGCGGTAATAGCCATTTTTGATGTGGTAGTGACAACCGCTATATAAATGTCCTTGTGGAAGAAATCTCCATAGGTGTGGTTCATTGTGGGCCATCAAATCTCCCCAACAACTCTTGTAGATTAAGTTCTTGGACTGTGTTGAAACCTCGATGCGCCAGGATTGGAGGTCACCCCTATGAGTCATAAAAGTTGCAGAGTCAAAACATTACTAAAAACCTTAGAGAGGCCAAACTTTTCACTTTCTAGGAATGTGTGCAATGATTTCAAAACTCTTTGAAAACATACACAAATAGCTCTACTAGGGATTAGCACAAACTAAGTCACTTGATTGTTCATGCACAACATTGCTTTTTCCCTTGCTCATTGTTTTTAGACATGCTTGAAATCATCAACTTGCTATTCTACGTGCCTGTTTATCTGCCTAGTTACTGAAACAATCAAAACTTGTCAAAACTTCTTGCCAAATCTAAGATCATGTCTCACACAACCATTGTAGATTCTAATGCAAAATTTTGCTGAAACACTACCAAAAACTTGTTAAAATTGGTCATTTCTTGCACTTCTTCGCACAACCTATAAAGGTTTTTCGCGCAAAATCTTGTGTTAGCATTACCAATTTGGGTCAATTTTAGCTATCTATGGCTTGCACACTGTCTTTTTCTACGTCCATCTATTTCTCTATCTGAAAATAGTCCCAAACAGTGGTATCCTGCTTAGCTAATGACTTGCGATCCATACTTTAACTAGTATTGTCTCTCAGTTATCTTGCTCTTGTCCTTTAATGCTTGTTGTACTCTGTGTCATGATAGTCATAATTTTTAGCTGTTCTAGCCTTCAAATCAAACTATTCGTACCTTAGTATACTGCACTTTTATCTTGCTTTTCTAAGATTATGTTCTAGTGTGGTCCTTGTCTAAGCTTTTGCTTTTTTTCATTGTCTATGACTGTGGCAACTTGACTTATGTTCTAAAACTTGGTTGTCACTACTTGAAACATAGTACATCAAAATGGCTAACAACAAATGTGCTAAATCCAATATTCCTAGTGAGGAAGAAAAGCTACTTATTGCAAACATGAAGCAACAAATCCAATCAATGAATGCTCAATTTCAAAGACTGAAGGAGGAATATGAAACATCATCAAACAAATTCTCCTTGAGAGAAAATTTTCCTTCCTCCTATGACAACCAAAAATCACATTCTTGTGATCTTGAATCCAAGACATCTAAGAACACCTCACATATGCCCAAGAAATCTAGGAATATCTTTGAAAACAAACCTTGGGAACCTAAACCAAAGTCTGATTTCACACCTTTGGGAAAATATTATGAATTAACCTTGGAAGAACTTCTTGAAGAAAAACTCATTACTTTACCTAAGCTCACTTTGGTGAGAGTTTCCTTTATGAGTAACTATTGTGTCTATCATAGACATAATTTACATAAAAATTCCCATTGTAAGGAGCTGAAAAACAAGATCCAAGATCTCTTTGACAATGGTATAATTCAAAAATCTAAGCTCTCAGCTACTAAAGATTCTACTCTCAAGAAGGATCAACCTCATGAAACCATGTCTGGTAATGGTTCAAACACAACTTCTACTTCCTCCAACATACATCCACCTTCTAAATTGTCCAATCTTTCCAACACATATTCACCAAAAGAACTCACTACTCCCCCAGTTGACTATGTGTACCCTCAAGGACTACCTTTAAAGGAAACTCAAGCTAATCTTGAATTAGCTGCAAACCTCTCCCATACTACACAAAGCAAAGATCCAAAACCTCCATGTGTTGCTCCTCCTATTATCCCCAATCCAACTATTCCTTCATTGTCCCTTCAAGAGCCTATTATGGAGACTCTAGAAATATATTCGAATACAGATTCAGATACTTCCTCATCCTTGGATTTGGTTTCATGTCAAGAGGACCACTTAAATGATGAAGAAACAAGTGTTGATCAAGACCAAGATTCCTTCATCCCCTTTCAAGTCTTCCAATATCTCATGCTTCCATCTCAAGAGCCACATAGTCTTCCATCTCCCATGTCATGCACCTCTACTAAGCAAGATCAAGATATTCCTTCCACCATCCTTAAGGAGATTACAAAAGGCCAAGAGAAGGATACTTTTCCTATGTTACCCAAAATTCCTTTTGAAGAGAAAAGTGTTCCCTCGCTCTCTTATTCTTCCTTGCTACATTCACTTCTAAACTATGCTCAAGCTTTAAATAATCCTGTCAAAGGTATTGCTCCTATAATAGTTACTCATAAAACTATTGATGGCTTTGGTCATGTTGCTCACTCTAAAGATGCTGATATCCCTACTCATGGTCCATTCACATCTTCTAAATCTATCCTTGGTCCCTATCCATCTAAGCTAAAACCTTCAAGTCTTGCATCCATATTGGGACCTTATGTTCCTCCATCTCCTTCTTCCACTCTTAGCTCATTATACATTCCACCTACCCTACCCCAAGATCAACAAAGATACACATACTTGAACTCTTCACATTCATCTTTCCATCTAAACCAGTCACATTGGCCTCATTCATCCACAAGTCCCAAGTCCTTTGGAAGTAATTTGGATGATCAACTCAAACACAAATGCATGAATCCATCCTCAAAAGTTCACTATGTGTCCTCTAATCGACATGTGAATGTCAAGAAAGAAAATATGCAAAAAAAGACCACAAAGGTCCACTATTCAAAGAGCTCAACCAAAGAAAGTATGGTTTCTTAAATCTATTATTAAAGAAATGCATTCCAAAGCATCTAATGAAAAATCAAAAGCTATATGGATTCCCAAGTCTCTTTTGAAGGACTTGAATATTGAAAACAAATCAAAGTTGACATTCAAGCTTCCAAAGGTTTCCACTCCATCTCCTTCCCAAAATCTTCCTAAAAAGGTTTCAAAACCTTCTACTCCACCCATCTCCAAAATGGCTTTGCTACCTCATATATCTAAGCCTCAATCTATTTCATCCATATTTCCTCCATCATTCCACTACCCTTCAAGGTGTGTGTCAATGTTGATCTTGCATAATATCTCATCCACCCTCATGAGATCGTCTAAATCTTATGCCTACTTTCCATCCTTGCTTGTTTTAGTCTTTCAAAACCAACAACCTTATCATCCATCTACCTCTCAATTTCCTATCATTTCTCTTCCATTACCTTATCAGCATCTTTGAGTGTAACTTGTTATGGCCTTGGCTTATCATAACTTATCTTTCTTATAGGCATGCTATATAACTTGAGAAAGGCTTGAATTCTTTCCAAAAACTCTAAAAATCCAAAAAAGAACAGAAAAAAAGTGCCTTGGTGAAAACCTGGAAATAGGCACCTTGGTAGCAAAAGTAAAGAAAAATAAATCTGTCCTATGGTGAAAACCACTTCTTGTGGCACCTTGGACAAGTACCATGATGAAAACTTGGTAAACAAGCATCATGCATAATTCTTCCATCCATGCCATCCTATCATGATCTTGCTTATCCTTCAGATGTCCTCATTTCCAAAGTCATTCACTCCTAACCTCCATAACAAAAATTTTCTATCATATTCAGTTAACCCTTTGGTCTTGATCAACAAAAGAAAGAAGAAAACTCAGTTCTTGGCAATCTCTTGACATGGTCACTTTCTTGGATTACTTACACGATACCCTTCATTACACCATGAGCTTATATTGTTATATCCTTTTCCCTAGCTTGGGTAATCTTGTGAAGGCTTTCCTTGAGGGTAACATTCACTACTTCATACTCCTTGGCTATCCATCTCCACTTATCCACTAGCTTGCTACTACTTCTTTTCCTACACCTTGCTAGACACTGGAGCAAAATCAAGGTGATCCTTCTTGCGAGCTAGTAAAATTTGAAAAAAATCTAAAAATTAGAAAAAGTCTTGAAAAAATTGTTACCCTGGTGGAAATCTAGAAATAGGCACCTTGGTAACACCAAAAAAAGTGAAAAATCTAAAAAATACAAAAAAATCAAAAAGAGAAAAATACAAAAAAATTGAAAAATAGAAAAGTGTCATTGGTGAAAACCTAGAAATAGGCATTATGTTAGCAAAAAAAGAGAATCTTACCAAGAAGGTAAAAACTTGGTAAACAGGCACCTCTTATTCCCAATGCTCCATCTTACAGCGCATCTTCTGGCTGCTCTATGCAGTCGCTTTCATGCTTTTGCTTTCCTGCTTTTCCTACTTTTCGCTCATGTATCCATGGATTGAGTCTTGTAATAGCTTGGGGGAATTACCCCTTTAGTGTCACTATTTTTGAGATTCTCCTCATAGAATCTCCTTTGTGACAGTCACCAATGGTTCTCACTATGTCTGCCTACTATTGCTAGTGTCACTCTTTTCAAGATTCTCCTCATAGAATCTCATTTGTGACAGTCACCAATGGTCCTCACTGTGTCTGCCTAGTGTCGCTAGTATCACTCTTTTTGAGATTCTCCTCATAGAATCTCCTTTGCAACAGTCACCAATGGTCCTCACTGCGTCTGCCTGCTATCGCCAGTGTCACTCTCTTTTCAAGATTCTCCTTATAGAATCTCCTTTGCGACAGTCACCAATGGTTCTCATTGTGTCTGCCTACCGTTACTAGTGTCACTCTATTTTTGAGATTCTCCTCATAGAATCTCCTTCGTGACAGTCACTAGTGGTCCTCACTACGTTTGCCTACTATTGCTAGTGTCACTCTTTTCGAGATTCTTCTCATAGGATCTCTTTTGCAACAGTCACTAGTTGTTTCAATTGTGTCTGCCTACTATTGCTAAGGTCATGTCTCCAAATTCCTTTATGGAAGATCTCTCTTGCATCAATCACTAGTCGTCGTGGATATGTCTATCTACTGTCGCTTAGTCCTCTTTAGGTTCTTCATCATGAAGATTCCTCTTTGACCTTAGTCACTAGTTGTTCTGACTGCGTCTGCTTACTATCATCACCCTACTGAAGAGATTTCTTTCAAACATGTTCTGGACATTGACACTTGACATCAATCCCGAAAACATTGAACTCAAAAATGATATAATTGTTTGGATATGCTAAGAATTTTATTTGTTTGCTTTGTTTTTCTTTATCATATATCCTTGAGCAACTCGACGATGTCATCTTTGACTAGAGAAGCAATGACTAGGGGCATGATCTTTTTCTTTGCTTTTCATTTGCGGTTTAGTTCCAATTAGTTGATACATTCCTATAAAAGGGGTGTCCACTATAAGAGCCTCCATCTCATATTGGATGGCTGGGTGTACCTCGAATCCTTTTATAAGAATATGTCAATAACATTGGTGCTTCTCCTTGTTTGTTGGAGTGAACTCTTCATGCTATAGTAAATACTAATACTCTTCCTGCTAAGTGAACGTATGGGTCACTGTGAGTATATCTAGCACACTTCTGTCTCAGGTTACAAATGCAAGGGTCATTGCGGACATAATGAATACTGAATGCTTAGCATAAGAGGGATCTCCCATGTGTTTGGTATGCTTATCATGCAAGCAACATTTTGGTCATCCTAGCATTTATGCTTTGATGCTTATGTTAACTTACTACATTAAAAGGGACAAATGTTTTGGTCATTTTGGCTTCCTGTGCCTCGAATGCTTACATTTAATCTTGACAAACCAAAAACATATGTTATATTCATATTTCCATGATTGGAATGTTAGTGGGAATTGTATGACATATGAGCTTTGTTCTATATCCGGTGATGATTAAATATTGAGGCTTGGTAACCAGACCTAGGGTTGCATCTAGCCTAGGGTTGCATTTAATATAGTCTTGCATTGCATACTTCACTTGCATAAGCACGTGATTCAATTGCAAATCTACTTTCACCTTCTCTGATGAGGGATTTCTGATCTCTTCAAAGTATCATGTTCTTTCATGAACTACACAAATGATTGATGAATCACCCTCCTGGCTACTTTGGTTGCTCTGAACCCATTTTTCGGGATCAAATTCAAAATTTGACACACTTAAGTGTCTCAAAATGAATTTTAAATTTTTTTGTGCAATCCAAATCTTTCTGATACTTTGCAATTCTTGGAATCTTTTCAACTCAAACTTGGTCTTTTGGATCTCGAAATCACTTCAGATCAATCTTCATATTTCTTCTAATCATTTTGATCTTTTCATATTTCTTCAGATCATTCTGATCTCTTCATATTTCTTCTGATCATTTTGATCTCTTCTTTATTGTTTAGATCATTATGATCTCTTCTACATTATGTTGAATCTCATATTTCTTCTGTATCTACTGCTATATTGCTTCACATCTATTTCTAGTGTGTCATCTTTCAATTTTGCTCCCGAGAGGGTAGGATGATTACATCATTGAATACCTATTGCTTGAGGCATTTGGTTCCCATCTTATGTCCTTATCACTTGGGGCATCTCATCACTCGGGGCATTTTTTTCCCTTCTATTTGGCATCTTTTCCATCTATCTTATCTTTTCATCAATTGATCAACCTTATAACAACTCTTCTCAGATTTCGATAGATAGGTATTGGGACAATCTAAACCCTGAGTCCTAAGGATCAAGCCTCATTCTGGGGATGATTCTATGACTCATGATTGGACCTTGTTATATTTTTTTCAATCTCTTGGGTATCTAGGTGTTCTATCTAGATCCTTGAAGGTTAAGCTCCATTCTGGAGATAATCTTCTAAATGCTTTCAATTTCAGGTATCTAGACGTTCTGTCTGGATCCTTAAAGATTACACTCCATTCTAGAGATAGTCTTTTATATGCTATCAATTTTAGGTATCTAGGCATTCTGCTTGGATTCCTTGGGATTAAGCTCTATTCTAGAGATAGTCCTTAAAAGCTTATCAATTGGTCTCTGTGTCATCACCTTCAGAACCAATCTCATCTTCGAATCACATTTTCTAATTTTTCTTTGAATTGAACATGTTGCTCGCACATTAATTCAAAGAGGGGCAAAATGTAATACCCCAAAATTGGCTCATTGCCATGATACCAATTCTGGTCTATTTCTGATCAATCCTAAGTCCTATTTCACTAGGAAAATTCTTATTCTGCTACTCGCTACTTGACTTAAATGTCAGATGCAGAAAACCCTAATCTACATTCATCATGCTTATTATTTAATTCCTATAATATTTACTCATATTAGTTACATTAAACCTATTGATTAATATTTGATTTAATTAATAAGTATTTATACTTTAATTAAATTAAATTATATCCTAAGGCTAATGTACTATGAAATTAAATTTATTTAATTTAATAAATATGCCTATTTTAATTAATTAAACAAAATTATTTAATTAAATGGAGAACTTACTTCTAATTAATTAAACAAAGTTATTTAATTAAATGGGAAGTCATTCCTAATTAATTAAATGAAGTTATTTAATTAAATAAGAGAAGTGCCTCTAATTAATTAAATAGAATTATTTAATTAAATGAAAAAGGTAATTATGGTAACATATCTCATTTTATTAAATTAAATTGTATCCTAAGACTTATGTACTATGGGATTAAATTTATTTAATTTAATAAATATGCCTATTTTAATTAATTAAACAAAATTATTTAATTAAATGGAGAACTTACTTCTAATTAATTAAACAAAGTTATTTAATTAAATAGGAAGTCATTCCTAATTAATTAAATGAAGTTATTTAATTAAATAAGAAAAGTGCCTCTAATTAATTAAATAGAATTACTTAATTAAATGAAAAAGGTAATTATGAGAACATATCTCATTTTATTAAATTAAATATCTCACCAAAATCTCTCTTTAGTTCAAAAAAGGGAAATTTTTAGTTCACTATTGATCAAAAAGGAATTAAATCAGTTAACTCCTTTTTCTACTCAAATTAAATCAGTTAACTCCCTTTAATTTGGGAATCTTTCTTTATGACTAAACTTCACCTTTAATCCTGACCGTTGATTGAAATCGATCTCAACCGTTGATGGATTCTAGGAAAGTCTATCTAAGAGACCCTCATCTCTTCATTTTGAGAGAGGATGAATTTGGAATTTGCATCAAATTGCTGCTGGAATTCATACTCACATTTGCTCATAATTTACATACATTTAAATCCTTAGCTTAATTTCATTTAGCATAATATGCATATGATTAATATAGTTTCCTTTACTTGTTCTTAGATTAGAATACATTTCTCATTCTAGATTAATTTGCATAATCATATAGATTAATTTTGTTTCTTAAATCCTTCATTCTTAGAGGGTCTGGTTGCTTAACACCTCAAATCTGAGGATATCTAACAAGCAATTCCCTTTAGATAGAAGGCAACAGGTCATCTTGTCGGTTGATTTTTGGATGAACAATCCAATGTTCATTCCGGGATGAATTCACAAATAAGGACCATGTTGAAGTGTGTGTGTTAGTAGAGGCCACATATTCACATATACAGCTTCTACTCTAGTGGGTAAGATTATTGGGCAAAGGATGAATATAGATATTGTTAGATTGTATGCATAGGAAAAATGGAATATCAAGGGACAAGTCACTATAACAGTGATGGAAAATGGTTTCCTATCTTTTGATTTTCCATGTAGTGAGGATTTGTCAAGCATTTTGTGTGAAGGACCTTCAATTATAGGTTGCTCAACCCTAGTTCTCCAAAAGTGGACTTTGAAGTTGGTTTTGAATGATTATTTTTTGTGCAAGCTCTTGTTTAGGTTAGACGTGTAGAGTTGCCTCTGGACTTTTGGAATGAGGATGTGTTTGTGGGAATAGCAAACTCATTTGGTGAACTACTATCAATATACCTGAAAACAACTTCCAGAAGAAGACTAACATATGCTTGGATTTTTATTGGAGTTTCAGAAGGGGATGATATGCTAGAGGTTGTGTACCTTCATTCTAAGCTTGGAATGCATATGCAAAAGTTGGTCTATGAAAGTGTTTCCTTTGCTTGTTTTCATTGTTTGAAATTAGGTCATAAGGTGAATCAGTGTCCTAAGATAAAAGATGAAAAGATAAGGAAATCCACAATTTCCAAATCTAGAAAGGAGAAAAAGATCTGAAAAAAGAAGGAATTTAAGTATGGTTAGAAGATTCATGAGACAATAGTAGAAGTCCCTATTAAAGGAGAGAAAGGGGGAAAAGGGGGGAAAATTTTTGAATAAGGAAGTGGAAGCAGTGTGAGAAAATCAAGAGATGATGGAGTCTAGGAAGGGTATTCAAAATTAGTAGGGAATCATGGAGATTTATTCATCTCTTCAGAAGGACCAATTTGTTTCTTGTAATTTGGAAGAGAGATTTGGGACTATGGTTAAATGTTCTTCTCTTGGTAAGAAGGCAAGGATAGATGAATGGTTGGAGAAAAATAAAGGAAGTCATTTAAAGACTAAAAGGAAGAATAGTAGGGACCCCTCCCTAGTTTCACCAACATAGACTAGGAGTTGTGGTAAATTGGATGTGGGAGTTATGCCAAAGACACTAGGTAGGAAGAATAAAAACCAAGTCCTACAAGAGGAGGCTAGAAGGAATTTGGTAGATAGGAGCCAACAAACCATCTTGGAGCGTTCAACTATTTAGAAATGAAGATAATATCTTGGAATATTAGGGGACTAAATGGGGTCCATAAATAAGAAGTTCTTAGGAATATGATAAGAGATCAAAGACCTAATATAATTCTGATTCAAGAGACAAAAATGAAGAAGGAGGCCCTAGGTAAGATCTCCTTCAGTAATAATATGGCTAGTGAGGCCACAGATTCTAAGGGAGCATTAGAAGGTTTTCTTACTCTTTTTAATAATAAACATTTTAAAGCTACTCCCTTGTATAATGAAGGAAATACTCTTTTATGTAAAATGTTTCATATGAATGCCAATGATTCTTGGTTTCTTTTGAATGTCTATGCCCCAAATACTAAAAGGGAAAGGAAGAATTATTGGAATAAGCTTGGGGCTTTGTTTTAGACCAGTAATCTTAATAAAGGTATTATTATGGGGGATTTCAATACTCCACTCACTAATGAGGAAAAAATAGGAGGTTTGGTACCAGATTTGGAAAGTAAGTTGGATCTTTCTAATTTCATAAATAGCTTGGCTCTTTTGGATATTGATCTCATGGGTGGAGTCTAAACTTGGTCCAATAAAAGAATTGGAAGTGAGTGTATTTAGGTTAAATTGGATAGAGCTCTCATCTCTCCAGATTGGTTGAAGTCTTTCTATTGTAGCCTTTCCCTACTCCCTAGAGTAGGGTTGGACTACTCCCCCATATCTCTCTCGGTTGTTTCTCTTGAGCCCAAGAGGAATTATACTTTTTGGTTTGAAAAGATGTGCATTTATCATCTAGATCTATTGAACATGATATCTAATTGGTGGAGTATGGAAGTGGAAGGAACTGCTATGTTTAAAGTTGCTAAGAAGTTGAGTATTGTGAAATGGATGATTAAAATCTAGAACAAGATAGATTTTGGCGATATCTTTTAGGAGAAAGAGGAGATTTTAGATAATCTTAGCTCAATTTAGGATTTAATTCAATAGGATGGGTATAATGAATAGAATAGGAATATTGAGATGTCTATTTTGTCATATTTGCATAATATTATAAGTAAATAAGAGAAATTATAGAAGCAAAGATCAAGGATTAACTAGCTTAAAGAGGTTAATCAAAATACCAAGTTTTTTCACCTCTCCACTCTAAAGCATAGAGCTAATAAAAATATTTCAAGAATTAAAATGGGCTAGGTTACTTTGACTAGGGAGTATGATATTTTTGCTAAAGTTGTTTCTTTTTTCTCTTCTCTTCTTTCTTGGGATCCCATGTTATCAGTGGTGGATTATAATGAAATTGTATCTTGTCTCCCTGAGATTATCCAACTTCATCACAATAAAATGTGGAGGGTGATTCCTAAAGATTGGGAGGTGAAACAAGCTTTGTTTTCTTTGCCAGCTAATAAAGCCCTTGAGCTAGATGGCTTTCCAACTTTCTATTTTTAGGTTTGCTGGGGAGGTGGTTAAGGAAGATGTGGTTGAGGATGTTAAGGAATTTTTTGGGGCTAGAAGCCTTCTTTAAAAAGTTCTTGGTTCTCATTCCCAAAGTTCCAAGGGCTGATTCTATGGAGCAATTTATGCCTATAAGTCTTTTTAATTATTTTTACAAGTTCATTTTGAAGGTGTTAACATCTAGAATTCTAAATATTCTTTCTTTGATTATTTCTTAGCAATAGAAGGGTTTTGTCCCTAGTAGGTAGATTTTTGGACTCTATCATGATGGTTCATGAAGTTATTCACTCTCTTGAAGCAGCAAAAAGAAAAGGTTTGCTACTAAAGCTGAACCTTTCAAAGGCCTATGACTAGGTGGATTGGACTTTCCTTGATTTTATTCTTTGTGCTTTTGGCTTTTATCAAGATGTTTGCAAGGTTGTTTCTCAACTTATTTCTACTTCATCTCTTGCCATTATGGTCAATGGGGTTTCTTCTAATTTCTTCAAACCTTTGAGAGGTTTAAGGTAGGGTGACCCTCTCTCTCCTATTTTGTTCATTATTATGGTTGGGTGTATTGATAGGTTGATTGAGAAGAAAAGATAGGAATGGAGACTAATAGGGATCAAGCCCTCTTTTGGGAATGTTTCTTTTACTCATCAACAGTTTGTGGATGACATTATTATGGGAGGGGAAGCTTCTATTAAGGAGGCTAAATTGATGAAGGATCTTCTGGATGTGTATATTAGAAGATCAAGCCAGCTAATTAACTGGGAGAAGAGTTTAGTTTTCTTTATCAATACTACTATTTACAGATAAATGAAGATAGCTAGGATTCTTAGGTGTGGAATTAGTAAGCTACTCTCAAGCTATCTTGGTCTCCCAATGGGAACTAAGCCTCCTAATTCTTTCTAGAATGGGATTCTTGATAGGTTTAGCAAGAAGTAGGTTGGATGGAAAGGAACCACACTAAGCCAGGTAGCTAAATATCTTTTGGTTAAGTCCACTCTTCAAAATCTCTCAATGTATGCCCTAAGCCTCTTTGGGATACCATTCAAATTTGATGATAAAATTGAAAATATCTAGAGAGATTTTTTGCAATCTAGTTTTGAGGAATGTAAAAGATATCCTCTAGTGGCTTGGGATAATGTTTTCCTCCCTAAGAGCTATGGTGGTCTTGGTATAAGGAAATTAAAACTTCTCAATAAGGCTCTTCTAGCCAAATAGATTTGGTGCATTTTCAACATCACAAGGGAATGGAGATATATTTTATTGAAGTATATTAGAAGGCCTTCTCTAACATTATTTTTCAATAATTTTGACATATTAAATGGTTCAGTCATTTGGAATGGTATCCTTAAAGCAAGAGACCTAGCCAAAGCTAAGACTAAGTGGAAGGTGGGTAATGGTGATGACATTCTCTTTTGGCATGATAACTAGTTGATTTAGGGTCCTCTAATTAATAATCCTATTTATGATAATTGGGAAAATATTTGTATTAGGAAATTTGGATTAAAAGTTAGAGACTATAGAATTGACTAGGGATGGAGAGACCTGTCTTTTATCTCGAATGATCTCAAGTTGATAATGTTGATGCTAAACTCAATGATTCTTAATAATAAGAGGGATGAACTAATATGGGAAGATAATCCTAATGGTTGTTACTCGGTTACTTCGGGATATAATTCTCTTTGGATCTTGAAGGAGAAACCTCCTTGGGCTAGGGCCTAGGTGCGTGGCCTTACTCCTAAGATTAATATATTTTTCTGGTTGGTTTTACAAAATAAAATTCTTAAACTTAAAATCTTGAAGAAGAGAGGCCACTATATCCCAAATAGATGTATTTTGTGTAAGCATCAAGATGAGTCAGTTAATCATATGTTTATTCATTGTCCTTATTCCAGGGAAGTTTGGGACCTTATTACAAATAATTTTGGCGTCAGTTGGTGCAAGGTAGGTAATATGTTGGATTTCTTTCGTTAGTGGAATAGCATGTATAAAGGCACAAACTTGTAGGATTTAAGCATCTAGTCTTTGCCTCACTTTTGCTAGGAAGTTTGGAAGGAAATAAATAATAGAATATTTAGACATAGGGAGGAGCCCACTTATGTTTTGGTGGATAAAATCAATAGTCATATGAAGGAAAATTACCTATTTAAAAAGGGGGGAGACTTTGAAGATGGTGGTAAGAAAAAGGATAAGAAGAAGGATAGGAGATCTAAAAGACAAGAGATGAAATGGAAGCTTCCACCTAAGAGATGGCATAAAGAAAACTTTGATGGCATGCCAAAAGGGAATCCTGGTCCTTTGGAATGTTGAGGTATTATAAGAAACTACTATGGTGAAGGGATTGCTACTTTCTCTTACCCATTGGGACATCAAACAAACCATTATGCCGAAGCCAATTTGGCTCTTCACATGCTGGAATTAGCTTTGGATAAGGGACTTAAAAAATTATGGTTACAAGGGGACTCAAATAAAATCATTAGATGTATTAAAGTGACTCTTCAACCACCATGGAAAATAGCTAACATCATTGAAGAAATCCATATAACACTTGGGAAATTTGACAGTATCCACATCAATCATGAATATAGGGAGGCAAACTCAATGGCTAATTGGTTTTCCAATGATGCAATAAAGAAAGACATGGAGATTATTTGGAATACCGATGGGAATATTTTGGTAGGTGCAAAAAGCCTAATTGAGTTGGAAAAAAACTCAGGGAGGTATGGGTGAAATCTAAAGATAATTATGGATATAAATGAGAGCATGGGTGTAAGTAAGTGCAATAATGCTAAATACAAATGGAATAGGAAGATGATGTTATTAGTGTCAAACTAACACATTTTATGGGTCAATTATTATATGTACCATTTTAGTGGTATTGTAAGACAAATTAGCAAAAATCAAAGCACTTTCCATTGCAGTATTCAGAGGGTTGAGAAAGGGTTTCAGAGGACAAAGTTTATGAGAATAGTAAGTGCTAAGATTATAGAGATGGTAAGGGAAAGAAGAAAGAACAAGTAGGCAAGGTGAAAAAATGGAAGCAAAGAACTAAAGTTTGGAAGAAGTTAGAAAAGTGAGGAATTGCCAAATACATAGCCAAGCTCCATGGATACGACCCTACAATTACTAATCTTATGGTAAATTTGTGGAAGGATGGAAGGTTAAAGTCAATGGGGTCTCATATTAGGTAATTTTGGACTTTAATGCTCATATAACTAAAATTCTAGATGAGGGATTAAAGTTTTACAGAGATAAGAAGGTGTCTACGAATGTTGTGAAAGATTTTGCAAAAAATACGAAAGAAAAGAAGGAACTAGTCAAAATTGAAACATACTATGAGATGGAATTGATAAAGAAACTATGGGGGTATGTTTTGAGGGCTATTATTGAGTATATATCTTTAGATACAAGATTTGATAGGGTCAGAACACATCATTTTATTCTGCTCAATCATTTTTGTTATGGGACTATCGTCTCTTTCCTTTTTATTTATATACTTCCATGCATAAGAATATTTTTATGCACAAGAGAAAGCCTACTTCTAATCTAACCCTACATGAGTGTTTATTGCTTTAGATTTATGAGTAGTTCAAAGCTCAACCTAGAAGAAAAACCCTCACCTAGGTAGTTTCTGTATCCAAGGAGACAAGGAGTTCAAACTTCTCATCTGACATGGATGATGTTCAAAGTATAAGTTCAAAGGATGAAGATGTTAACCCTTCATCTAAAAAGAAGGCTAAGGTTTTTGAGAAGAAAGCACCTTTATCAACTAAATCTCCATGTAGGAAAAGCCCCAGGGAGATTGGGTCTAAAATTCTTGGTCAAGGAGATGAAGAGTATAATGAGGAAGGGGATGATATGGATACTAATGAAGAGAATAAGGAGAAGGAGGATGTTAAGAGGTAGGATTCGATAGCCAAAAAATAGAGGAGGTCTAAGGAAGAGGACATGCCCCTAGAGGGGAAAATATATCCTAGGCCAGAGATCATAGCCATTCCTCTTTCCCCAATTCCCCCTCCTCAGGAACACAATAAGGAGAAGATAGAGGATGAGAGTGGAGAGATGGTTATAAAAGATAGGCACATGGCCTAGAAAAAATTTAATGTTAGAACCTCAAAAATTGGAATTGTGAGAGAAGCCATGACTCCCAAAATGCTTGAAAGTAAAGAGGGAAAGCTCTAGATGGAGGAACTCATTGATCTAGTATTGGTGGCTATTTTTGATAATGCAAGGGAAATTGGCATGAATTTGATTACTAATGCTAGAAATAGTATGATTGGCAATTTTAAGTCAATTAAATAGCTCTACCATGAATTGGAGGAGGTCAAAGAGAGAACGGGTCAGCTGGAAAACTGAGGGAAGAAGTTAGAACATGGAAATTTGATAGATCAAGGGGGATTGAAAAAAGAATTTAGAATTTGGAAAATTATAATCATAATTTTGCAAACTAGATGATTCCAATTTTGAATTCTCATAATGAAAACATCTCTTCTCTTGCTAGAAAGTTGAAAGCCAGGGGTTTCTTGGAGGATAATGAGGAAAAGGATAGACGCAAAGATAGGATGGATGAGGGCATGACTACGAACATTACCTTCAGTAACTTGGATCAGACAAATCAGAAGAAGCAAGAGCATGTGGCTGAGGAGATCTAGAAAGCCTATGAAGCAACGGAAATGATGTAGGAGTTTGAAAGAAAGGTAGAGGAGTAACAAAGGTTTTTCATTACTTGTCTTTTGGACTATTTGGTTTTTGTAATTTTTGGTTTTTGGGTTTTTGCCTATCTGTCATCTTGGTCTTTTGGTTGGCCATAATACTGTGGCTAGGCTTTTGTTGCTTATTATTAGCCTTTTGATATGTGTGAACTTTTGGGTTTCAAGATCTCTATAAAACCTATTTTTCTTATCAAAAACATTATTTTAAGTAATTATCTATGAATTTTTCATATTAATATTGATTTTTATGTCATGGTAATGAATATTGTTATGTCAATGAAGTCTTGATTAGTATTACATATTAATGAATTTTTTATCATATTACTGAATGTTATCTGATTATATTGATTGAATGTTATAGTTCACAAATGGATGAATGAATGAATGAAGTATGTAATTAGATGATAATTGGGAATTTAGATTGATATTAGTAGGAGGAGGGTGAGGCCAGAGGAGCTTCCACCTTCACATGGTTGGTGTTGTTAAGTAGAGAATATTAAAGTATTCTCGAAACCAAGTGCAGCTCAAACTAACGTACCTTCATTAATTAATCAATTTCATTCATTGTAGGTCTACAATGATGGGATTATAATCTATGGTATAAGTATGAATCTCTAGAGGAAGATTAGGAGGAATTATGATCTGTGTAGGGATCCTCTAAATTTCAATTTGGTTGACCCTCCCCAACATAATATTTTTTCTACTCTTGTTAATGGTTGGTCTACCATCAGATTTGGTGAAGACAATCCAGGTATGCATATGATCATTTTAAATATTTTTTCCTTCAATTATGGTGAAAGAGATAATTATAGAATGGTACTATAAATAGACATGATTACAGCTAAATTCAAATGATTTTCTATAGGTTTTTATTTTTTTGGGTATAATTTCTTGCTTAACATGTTTTTATCTACTAGAAACATGGACATGACATTTTATATTTGGAAAGATATGCAAGAATATAATTATAATTGTGGAAGTAAGAGTTTAGAACATACATAGTCTCTAATAACACTAGCTCCAATCAAAGTCTAGACTTGCGAAAAAGATATTAAACTAAGATAAAGTGTACTAGAGAAGTTTTAAAATACACATAATACTTAATTGGGACTCTCAACTACCTATACTATTCATGAAGGTACAACATATTTGACAAGAAAATAATTTCATATAACTACATAAACTTTGTATCTAAATAATCTAGGGAGCCATGATAGGATTTATTGGATTCACAAATAGAGATCTTGCAAGCCTTGTAAAGAAAGTTACAATGCTTAGTCCTCTTGCTTTTCTAGATCATGTTACTTCTCCCCTATCATGAATTGCAACAACAATCAACCTTGATCAAATACTTTTTTGTAATTTTTTGTTAACTACATTTCTATACTTTAATTTAATTATATACCAACTTTCTTTAATGCTCACCATTTTCAATGATAGGTATACTTGGCTGTAGGAATCTACAGATACAATACACCAATATAAGTTGTAGAATCATTTATTGAATATCAACAAAAATTTATGAATGCAGTACAATAAAAATTTATGAATATCAATATTTCATTTTACATTCTCTTTTATGTTGATTTAATTATTCTTTAAATCATATTTGGGATTTTCCATTTATTTTAGGGGAAGTATTAGCTAGAGATTTGGGGCTATGGATATGCAAATTCTTCTAGGAGTTCAAAAGATGTTGATCTTTAATTACTGCTAAGCATATAATAAGTTTTGACATATATTTCTAAATATTGAATATATGAATTAACAATATCCATTTGAAGTACACATTCATTAGGAAGGTGTTGCAGAGATAGTATTGGATCTGTGTATTACATGGATGGACAATAATGGTGTAGCACAAGAAATATTCTTCCAAGATTTTGTGTTGCTAATTTTTCTTTTCTTGTATTCTTTGTGGAAATTTTTGCAATTAGCTTCTAGCCCACCTTTAACCTTTGACCTCATAGTAGGGTATCAATACCTCTTGTAATGGTTATAATTAATGGGTGATTATGATGATCATTTGATCAATACATAAGGTGATAATCTTGACATGCTTGCTAATTGATATTTCATGGTTAACATTACCATTTATTACAGATTGGTTTGGTAATTGATGCTCTATTTGGTTATCTTCTCAGTGATAATAATTATTGGATGATCATGCTACTTGTCTTATCATGTTTCTTTGCTAACTTTATTATCTCATCATTGTCTGATTAATGATAAGGATTTGAATTCATATATGATCAATGGATGGAAGCTATGATGTGACAACATTGGGTAGAATTTTTGTAGAAGTAAGTTATCATACTTATCAATTATTAGCTATTACAGATTCCTTTCGATGGAAATAACTTTATTGATTTTGTTGAGAATGACTCAAAAACTAAGATGTTATCTAAGAGAGTTTGAAATCATAAAGAAACCTAGAAAAAGAATTAGAATGAAATAAAATAGCTTTTTGGTTTGTCAAAATGAAAATTTGAGCCTATATTATTTTCTATTGAAAATAAAGTCCATTAAATGTCTTCTAATAAACTATAGACTTATTTGTCTTTTCAAATGAATACAGGTGGAGAAAGTTTACAACCAAGCTATTTATTTTTTTTAAAAAATGTCAAATACATTGGTGAATCAATGACTCATTTGGAATCTATAGCATCATCAATGGTATGATTTTGTTCCATTATTATTGAATTTTCCATCATCAATTTGTCTGTCAGAGTGCAATGAGATTTGGTTTACTGCAAATTATGGTGTGGCATGCTATTTGTTCTTAGTATTTTATTTCTTATTATATTCAAGACCTTAATCACTAATCCAAGGATATGAATGCTATAATATATTATTTGTAGGTATGTACAACAATACGAGTGAAGGCATCTATTATTGTAGTTTTTACATGATTAGGATAGGTTGTAAGGTACCCATAATTTTCTACTTTTTGAATGATTTTCTTCCACCATTCACATGATTCTTTGATGCCCCCTTTTTCCTTACTTTCAAACATGTGATCATTTAAGCTTATGAGAAAACATGTACTACCCACACATTCTAGTCCTCATGTTAGTTTCATATTTTGTACATTTCATGCACACTATTAGTTTTCCCATTGAACGTAGTAGATGGCATTATTGTTTATTCTCATTGTCACCTTCCCTTGATGTTTGAGAGTGGTACTTTCTTGTCTTGAGCTTTTTCTTTTATTTTTTTCAAATTGATGTTTCATTGTGGGATCCATTCTCTTCTGGATAATAAGATTTTATTGAATTGCTTTTTAAATTGCACTTAGTTATCATTTTCTAGTAATTCTCCTCTTGATTTTTAAACTAATTTTGCTAGCTATATCTTTCAGGAATTCTAGTTGTTCACTCTATGTTTCAACCATTTGAAGAAAAGTGCATTTACAAGTTTTGTGAAGGTAGCACAAGGTGAGCCCTCATGTCCCTCTTGAGAAATTTATCAACTATTTTGCAGATATAAATAGTGGTCAATAAGATTGTTTTATCTTTTTATCTTCTTTATCCATGTTTGGTTAGTAGGCAATATAATTACAAAAATTATCATTATTGTATATCCTTGGTTAATTCCACATTCATGTTTTATATATATTTTATTTATACAAAAAAATTAACCTACTCTCTAGAAGACAAGTTAAATGTTTTAACATCTAGTTGATTGTGTTTATACAATATAACAATGATAAAATGCTCCTTTTTTATCATAGGTAAATTGTCATTAGGGAATTTGGCTTTAGAACATGTTCTACACTTGGGCTTAAAGCTTGTCATCATGATTGGTATGTATAGTTTTATGGTATCATATCTACTATTGGTAAAGTTTCCACAAAATTGCAATAGATGATGCATCTTTTGGTATAAATTAATTTTATTTTGTTTTTTGTTTTGAACTTTATATTTATTATTTTTTGGTGGATACCTAATGAAGTCTGTTCATTTAATAAATTGCACTTTGCATCTCATTTTCATAATTAATGAAGATGCTCTTTATATCATCATTCAATATTTTATGTTAGAAATGTAATCAAAATGAAATGGTAGAATCTATTATTGTAAATGAGAGGAATAATTATATTCTTATAGAAAAAATGGAAGTTTTATCACCATGTTGAGATATTTTGAATTTTTTTAAATTTATAGCTCATAGGGTGCTTCATATTTCAAGACTTTTCTTCATCACGTTTGACCAAGTAAAATGTTATATTTCTTGTACTATTTCTTGACCAAAAAGAGAGAGGAACAAATGCATTATTTGTGGGCTGTGCCCTACTTGAAAGTGTGAAACAACGATTAACTCTTGTGCATCCATTCTTCCATGGATATAAGCAACAATACATTGCAAAAGTACATCCAAAAAAGAATACACCATCAAGCAACCTTTCTCTATAAAAGAAAGATATATACATATAATATCTCTACGAAGAGTTTTCCCTCTTAGGATTTCTTTTTCTTGAAACAGGGGTTCATGCATCCCTCAAGCACACATAAAAATCCAAATATGATACCCAAGTGATGAGTAGTATGTAAATTTAATGGTATTTTAGTACAATCATATGCTATCGACCATTCTCCCTTTTCAATTGTGTTTTGAGTAAGGAGTTGGGATATTTGGGTCCAATATTTGCCACTTCTCCTAGATGAATATTATGAGTGAATACATGGTAGAGGCCAATAATGGCCTGATTTTATGAAGTGGTCTAGTTGAGGTGTAGGTGGAAGAGAGTGTAGTTTGTTTCTCATATAATGAGTGCCTATCCCTGAATATCCAAGGATGCTATACAAAAATTTGTGGGTGAAGGTGTTAAAAATATTAAAGACTACTTTGAGCTCCTATATTGTCACTAATCACTTTGGAAAAATAAGCCAGGTTTTAGTCAAAAATAGGTGCATAGTCCTCCTATCATGAAAGATATGGCCTCCAATATTTTATGCAACTTTTCCACCTTAGTAATAGTGATAAGAATTCTATAAAATGTGCTTTTGGCTTGCCAAACAACCAAAATTTTGTGGGCAGAGTTTGGGTTTTTAAAAATAATAAAATGTAATAAAATTGCTTACACAATGAAATGACGAGAAACAGGTTAACTTTTGGTTTACAATAATATATCTGATGTAATTATGAAACTCCATAAATTCCTATCAAAATGATCAAAATTCAATTGAACCATGCCAAATATAAAATACTTTATTCAATTCCATTTATTAATATGCTACAACTTCATTCAAATAGTTATTGCAATTGAAGGACACAATAACTTTTGGTACAAGATATTTAGGGAATGATGAATTGATACTACAAGGAATTAAGGCTTTTTTCTAAGAAAGAGATGTAGTTGGTAGGAAGAGGACTTCAAGATATTGCTTTAGAATATGACTTGTCCAACAATGATATGCCACTTAGTGTAAGTCTAGTTCAACTTTTATAAGTTTTATTTTAGATAAACTAGTAAATACTAATGTTTTCTTATTTGTTGGACATCAACATGAGGTAATGATTGATTTTCATTTTTTCCATGTAATCTTGAAATAATAGTAGTGCTTGATATGAAGTTTGAAATGTTCTTAGTTAAGTTATATATTGGTAGGACCATGAGAATGATGGTGTATGGGAGGAGGTAGAAGATGTTGATCATGAGATGGTAGACATTGAAACTCTTAATTATGATGATCTAGATAGTGCTTCAAAGTTATAGAAGACATGACACTATATTGATATCATGAACACAAAATATAAAAGAAAACAAACATAGAACCATTGAAAACTTAAAAACTCTACAATATTGTAAATTTGGCTTAACCATCTGAAACTAGAGTTGGCATAATAATTTAGCAATTGAGAAAATCATTTTGTGTAAGATTATTGGATTGGAGATGATTCTAGAAAAAGTGAGATTTATCCTTGATATGGAGCCCCCTATGGACATCAGTGGACTTAACTCTTTCTTGGACACATTGGGTACTTCCAAAAAGTCATTAAGAACTTTGCATAAAAATCCTATTGGTTGGATTAGTTGCCTCAAAATGGCAAGCCATACGCATGGGAGATTGTACAAGGAGAGGCTTTTGAGGAGCTCAAATAGGTCTAGTGTGTATGCCCATTTTGGCATATCTAAATGGGCAGATAGATTTCTATGTTAATGTGGATGCCTCTAACATAAAAATCCTTGTGCCAATTTAGATATGCGAAAATGGGTGTACACAATAGCCTTGTTTGAGCTCCTCGAAGGCCTCTCCTTGTGCAATCTCCCATGTGTATGGCTTGTATTTTGAGTCAGCTTATCCAACCAATAGGACTTTTATGTAAAGTTATTAATAAACTTTTGGGAGTAACCAATGTGTCCAGGAAAGAGTTAAGTTCATTGAAATTTGCAGGGGGCTCTATATCAAGGATAAATCTCACTTTTTTTGGAATTTTCAATCCAATTTTCATTAAAAAAACAAGTTGGTCAAAAAATTGAGTAATGCTGGTATGCATTTATTGAAATTTTGACCAAACTTAGTTGAATTTTTGACCAACTCATCAACCAAGCTATTGTCATGGGTTTGCCATCATTGTCAATCAAGGATCACAATTGGTCAAATTTTTGACCAATGTATTGACACTATTTCTCATTGACAAGGATGACATTTTCAACCAAATTTAGCATCAATATTTTGACACTCAAAGGATTTGGTCAAAATTTAGATGACAAAAATAGAGACAAAACTATTGGTAAAAAATTTGACCAATATTAGTAAAAAATTCAACCAATTTTGGTCAAAAAATGAGTCAAAATGTACTATTGTATGTTTTATGTCTATTGAATGTACCATTGCAAGTTTGGGGCATGTCTATATGCCTTAGGAAGGATAAGGTCATTTTTGTCTACATCATGCTTGTTTACACAAAAGGTTTGCATTTGTTCTCTAGCCCTTTATCCATGATGTGTTGCATTCCATCTACCATATCAAAATAAAGCTCCTTTGACATATAGTGTACTTTATGAAAGAAAATGTCCTTACCTCTTTCTAATTGGTGATCATCTCATCTCATCTAACTTTTAACATCCATTTCATCTACCACCATGGTCTTGTATTCTGATACACCAAAAGCATTGTCATCCTACATTCCTACATATGTCAAAAGTCCAAAAACACAAAAAAAAGCCAACTCAATACATATATGCATAAAGGAGACATTCATATCATTTTATGATTCATTGGTGTTCATTTCATGAGGAAAACATTTGGCAAAAATAAAGATATCTTTTCCTAAGCATAACATGTGATAAACCAATGAATGATGTCATCATATAAAGTTCAGATTGAAAAACATAAAGGCATCCATATAACACATATAAAACATGTGCATAATCCATCTCATATAGTCATCATAATATAGGTGCATCTCATAAATGTCTCAAAAAGTATCAAAGTACATGATCATGGTTTGCATCAATACTAATTACTTGTAGGTGTGAATCATGAAAGAACATAAAAAAACAAAGGAAGCCCCTCTACACGAGTGTATCTAAGTCAACCGGTACTATCTCTAGCCTCATGACCCCTATCCAGCCTTGAGGATGATCCCTCCCCTATCCATGGTGGCCCTATCAATCCCATCACTCTTCCACTACTTTGTGTCCTATGTGTGTGTCAAGAGTGAAACCTTGCTGAATAATAGCTCTCTACCCTCTGCCTTGGTGGCACAACCATCTCATAGTAATCCCTCCAATACTATTTCTTTGCATGTGTGTATACCATCATTATGGCCAAATCTCAAAATGATGGATCCCTAACATGTTAGGATAAAACTACAGACATAAATAAAATTTACATGCAAATATAAACAATATTAGAAAATAATAGATCTCATAGAAAAGAACATGAGACACCAAGATTTAACGTGGCTCACACATTCCCTGGGCTATGTCCACCAAACAACAAGTCCAATATTATTATGATCCAATGATTACATCTTGATTACAATCCATAATCCCTTACAACTCAATACCATCGAAAGAACCAATTTTTGCATCATACCTTATCAAACAATCCCTAACCCTAAGCCCTTTTATACAAGTATTTTTTCCACTTTAGGGTTAAAGCATGTCAGCCAAAAATTGTCAAATATAAGCAATAGCCAATTGTTAAATAGTAGCCATAAATTTTGTTCCATTGCCAAATATTAGCCCAAAATTTTGTGCCATTGGTGAATAGGAGCCCAAATTTTTTTTGAGGAGATGCCTTGAACCCCATAGAATTTATGAAGCATGTATAGTACTTCCATGATCAGTCACCACAAACTAACAATCCCCCACTTAGGGACTAAATAGACTCCACACTATACAACAATCTCCCGCTTAAAGACCTAATCCTATAACAATACCGCTATCACATGGGGCTCCCATTGGATCAAACCATCTTGGACTCTACTATTCTTGTATTTTGTTTAGTCTAGAAGACCAATCAAAATTGAAGAGAAATTCAACTTCTCCCTTGTCACTAGCTTTGTAAACATATCTACTAGATTGTCATCTATATGTATCTTATCTAGCTTTAACTAGCCATCATTCAAAACTAACTGAATGAAATGGTACCAAAATTGTATGTGTTTTTTCTTTGAATGTAGAGCTGAATTCTTTGCAAGATGAAGGGCACTTTGGCTATCTATAAACAAATAATTATCCCTCTGAGGGTGTCCCAATTATTTAAAAAAGAACTAAAGCCATATCATCTCCTTGGTTTCCTCTATAGTAGCAACATACTTTTCCTTTGTAGTGGATGAAGAGTTAACCTTCTATAACATAAAAACCCAGCTCATGGTTGCCCCACCAATAGTAAATATATAACCTATAGTACTTCACTTGGTATCAATATCTCCCACCAAATCTAAGTCATCATAGCCCTATAAGTCAGTAGTAGAGCCCCCAAAGTGTAAACACCTACTGGATGTTCCTCTCAAATATCTAAGAATCCATTTGACTACATTCCAATGCTCAATTCCTAGATGACTCATATACCTTCTAATGACTCCCACTACATGTGCAATATCTAGCCTTGTACATACCATAACATACATCAACCTTCCTATAGCTGAAGCATAGGGTACCTTGGACATCTTATCCTCCTCTTCTTGTTTCTTGGGACACATCTCCTTAGTCAACTTCAAATGACTAGATAAAGGTGTACTTACAGCTTTAACATTCCTCATAAAGAAACATTGCAACACCTTCTCAACATAATCAGCCTAAGATAGCATCAATTTCCTATTCTTCCTATCTCTATAAATCTTCATACCAAGGATATGTTTTTCTGCCCAAAAATCCTTCATAGCAAATGCATGTGCTAACTTGCATTTCAGCTCCTTAATGTGATCCATATTAGACCCAACTACAAGCATACCATCAACATCTAAGCATAAAATAATGTAGCTATCATTATCAAACCTCTTAAAATAAACACAATGATCTAAATGACACCTACTATAGCCATTCTCATGCATAAAACTATCAAATTTTAAATACCATTGCTGAGGTGATTGCTTCAAACCATATCAACTTTTCTTCAATTTGCACACTAATTTCTCCTTACCTTTGACCTCAAATCCCTGTGGCTATGCTATATATATATATATATATATATATATATATATATATATATATATATATATATATATATATATATATATATATATATATAACCATGAAGGAAGGCTATTTTAACATCAAGCTACTCCAAATGAAAATCTTTAGTAGTCACAATACTTAAAATAATGTGAATAGAGGTCATTTTAACAATAGGAGAGAATATCTCATCAAAATCAATGCCTTTTTTCTATACAAATCCTTTTACAACTCACCTGGCTTTAAATATTTTTTTACTTCCATCCTCTTCTTTCAACCTATAAACCCACTTATTCTACAAAGCCCTTTTACCTACAGGCAATTTGCATAAATCCCAAGTCTTATTTTTTAGCAAAGAGTACATTTCATCTTTCATTGCAGACTCCCATTGAATCTTAGTATCCACCTACACAGCTTCATCATAACATTCAAGTTCACCAGCATCTATTAGTTAAATAAAACATAGAGGGAGAAAATATTTATGGAGGTCTAATTAGCCTTATTGACCGTCTAAAATTCACTAGTATGTGTGGTATTTGTTGTTGTGTTTATTTCACATCATGAGGAATTGTTGGAACATCATCTTTTCAAGTATCATCCAACACTACATAATCATCTTCTTTCTTCTCATGTTTCTACAATAGATCTTTGTACAACACTTTCTCATTGAATATGACATCCCTGCTTCTTACAATTTTATGATTTTTAAAATCCCAAAGCCTCTAACCAAATTCATTAATACCATATCCAAAAAATACACATTTCTTTGGCTTAGCGTCTAGCTTGGGTCTATTTTTAGAATCTATATGAGCAAATGCTTCATAATCGAAGGTTTTGAGAAAAGCATAACTCACCTTCTTCCCAGTCCATGCTTCCTGTGGAATATTTTTAGTGAATATATTGTCCTTTCAACTAATTTAACAAATTTACTCTATACCCAAGATGAGAAATACACAAAATGCTCACAACAATTGAGAAAATCTCATGTTATTTGACTTTCTCTCTACATTTTTTAAAGGTACAATTCCCTTATTAGATTTGCAATGAATTCAAATTATTTTTGCACTCTTTCCTAAAAGCACCGAAGGATCTCTCAACTACTCCTTGGTAGTGAGGTAAAAGAATCAACTCAAAATCTCAAAGTAACATCCAATTAATATATATATAGAAGTTATACTTTAAAAGAATGAATAACATCACAAACTAATATCAATCATTTGAGCACCATAACTAAAATGAACTTATAGAAAGAACAACAACCAATATCTCAAATCATTAAACCAAAGTACACAAAGTAACAAAGATTTGAACACTTCGAACACCAAGTTTCAAAGTAGAATGCGAGATGATTTATATATATATTAAAATTTTCCATGCACATAGTCATTTGAAAGAAAAACATCCATATACTATCCTTTGGTTACTATTTTAAAAATGTACCTACTTTATTAGAGTTCTTTACTATCTATTGCTAACCTCAAACCAGTTCAATGCCCTAGTATTTATAGTTTTTCCATAAAAATCCAAAAGGCCTCCATCAAAACCCAACCATTTTGGTTAAAACAAGAAACAATTATAAAACAAGAAAGTAGTTTTAAAATGAGTGCTAAAAAGTAACTAAAAGCAACAGATCAGTTCAAGCATCATCGCCAATTTTCTCCTCCTTGCCAATGGTCTGACATACTAGCATTCAGCTTTGAAAAGTATTCATAAACTCCTACATCATGTGGGAGTGTGGATTATTTAGGCTCAACAATTAGGCTCTACATGCATCCTTTTGTCATTTAATTTCTTTATCTTTAAACTTTGACATGACATCAAGTTCTTGTTGAGACACAACATTGATTCAATACTTGCCAACGTAGTGAAATAGTTGGCACTTGGTGATTCACCATCCCTAATTTGTTCCATGGCTTCATTGAAGCTCTTTGTTAGTGTCTTGACATCCATGTTCCCATCGTCAAACTATAGGATCCCTATAGGATTAACTACCTTCATATCCTTAAGGAGTTCTTCATGCATTTCAATAATTTTATTTTCTATGCGTTGTACTTCTTTAATTGTCTCCTTGTAAATTGATTCCTTCTAGCCCATGTTGTTCTTCATAATGAAAAAAATGTAGGGGTCCATGTTCTTCATTAGGTTCTCATTCAAGAACTTGAGGACCCCAAACTTCTCAACTTTAGCCACTTGTAAAATAACTACTTGACATTGACCTAGCTTTGTTTCCCAAACTAGAACTAATGTTTGGATCTCTCCTAGCAATGATTCTCCCTTAGCATAAACATTAGCAAATTCTAAAATAAATTTATTACCTTATTTCATGATGATGTCCACCTAGTCCTTCATGGCATCAGCTATCAACTTCCCTTTTTGCATTCGCTTCATCAATTATTGACTTCCTACCAAATTAGGATCAATGGGCTACGGAACTTGAACAATTGGCAATGTGCCAAGGTTCATTAAGGAATTGATATATGTAGCCATTGTCATTACCATGCCTTATATTTCCTTTTTCTCTTTGCTATCCTTCTCAAATTGTTTCAACATATGATCAGTAGAGAATTTAAAGAAGTGATTACCGGTGCTCCTATTAATGGTCCCTAGTTCAACAGAGGTAACTTTGAAACCTTCATCATCAATATCCCCAGAATCCTTCTGCTTGTAGATAGCTATTTCAGTAGTGATTTTTCCTATTACTAGGTCTTTGATAAGGTGAGCTTCTATCTTCAACTTCTTTACCTTCAAACCCCTAGCCATATATTTAGTGATGATGTCTTTCATTGGTGTGGACAATGGTTGCAAATTCCTTTTTTTGCTGATTGTGTTAGATAGCCAGGAAGGAATAGTAGGGCTCATGGGCATCATTTGGGCATCTCTAGTAGGAGTTAGGAATCTGGGTTGATCTACCTTAGGAGCATCAATGAATTGAACATCACCATCTACACCATCTAAGAGATTGAGGTCATCATTCAAATCATGCCCTTGAGTCAACATTCTCTCCTTCTGAGATTTATGTTGTTTTAGGGCTTTAGACTTAGACTGAGATCTAATTCTTGGAGCCATAGTTTGTAAATGAAGGGGTGTCTTCTTCTATTTATCCTAAGCCAATATACTACTTGCAACAAGAGAAAGTAGGATGTTGGATGGAGATGGTCCAAAAAAAGAAACCACCCCTAAAGAAGGTTCATTGATAATTCATTTTCTCTTTTTCTTTAACCAGTCATCTATGAAGGTAAGTATAAATCTAGCCTTTAGATTGATATCATCTTCTTCATCCATATTCCATTCAACTACCATAGACTTTAATTCACTAGATTCTTCCTAGCCAGGTTCAGTTATATTTGAGCCATCTTCAACCACTCCCTCTATTTTGAACTTCAACCTTAAAGAATTAATTTTCTACAAAGTCATCCACGAGTGATCTTTTGTTAGAACTTCTCCTTCATCCCTACAATATTGCCATAGATCTTCCAATTGTGGAGTTTTTGGTGGGCGAACTTCAAGATCAAGAATCTAGACTGCATACCCTTTACTATTGAAACTCCTTTTGCTATGGTAAGAGCCAAAAGTGAACCCAAGAAAATTACTCCCAATGATAGAAGTGCTGGTCATGCTACTACAAACCAAAGAACCTAGCTTGATAGGAAAAGTTGTTTCCCAATCCCCTTGTGGTAAATTATCCTTTATAATAGAGAAAAGTTGCCTACATATCTCAACCAAAACAAAAGAGCCCAAAGCATACCATGGCAACTTTGTAGGTTCTTCTTCAAATCTACCTATCCTCAAGTACGTGAACCTAGGAAACTATATGAAGTGGCTTCCATATTGCTAAACTAACCTTTAGGCTTTAGGAGATAACCTAGGCATCGAAATGTTCTTTAGAGACACAAAAACATTCTCCATTAACACATCATGAACTTTCCTAAAATCTTCCAAGACTCTCTTTCTATAGTAGAGGGCAATACTTAAAAACTAATATTTCTTCACTCCATACTCCATCAGGGAGAGGGGTAAGATCACAAGTATAGGCAATGCAGTAAGTTAAATAGGAAGTCATATAAAAATCCTCCCAGAATTCCTTAGCACATTTGAGTTGAGACCTCAGTGAACTGGCAATAATCTATGCCAAATCCATCCATTTTTCACCCTTCAAGATGATTTCTATGTACCTATACATCCATTATTCAAAAGAAGAACATCACCTAAACGTTTTAACCTATGCAACAACACAACTAGGTCATGAATATGGGGCTTTAGGTGGTCTTTAGTGATGACCTTGGGTAGCCTGGAACCTCTGCCATACATGGTCTCGATCCATTTCCTAGCCAAGGTATTACAAATTTTTTTTGGGGTTTCTTGATATTCGGCTTGGGCTTGAATAGGGGAAAATGTAGCAAAGGTATTCTTTGGAAAATGTAGTACAAAGGCAATAGTGTCTCTTGAAATTGAGAGTATCGTGTTGCCATTTTTACTTACAATACTCTTGCTTTTAACATCATAGTGATCAATACAAACTTGAAGAAGTTTAGGACTCACAAAGGATGGGGGAAAAGCAACAACCTCAATTAACCCACTAGTTAGGACTTCCATACACCCATTCACCTCATTAGCATATTCAAGAAAATTTTCCTATAAATTCTCCAACTTAACCCCCTCCAAATTCATATCAAAAGTGACTAACTTTCTACATTCTAAACTTGAGACATTACTAAAGAAATGCAATATAGACCTCATTCTTAATCAAAAAACAAGGCTTCAAATATATAAAGTTGGAAAATATAGAGATTTGCAAAACAAAAAAAGAATTGCTAAGTTCTCACCTATATTCTGCTAAAAAATCAACAATTTTCTCTATATCCCTTACTAGCTTCTTCACACTTTTAATTCTTCGCATGATAAATAGAAAAAGAAAGCCAAGCAAGTTTTAAAGGGAAAGTACTTATGTATGGAAGTATAGGTTCATTATAGGGCATTAATGACACATCACTCCTTGTTAACATTCACATGTTCGAAAGCCTTGTTTTATAAACTTTCCATTTAATGATTTCCTTTTTTGATGTATTGGTAATGATTAGTTTTATTGCGACATCCAATCCCTTTTCTGGCTGAAGATTTCCCACTTTCCCCATAATGATGACTTTCCACATTGGAAATAGTAATGTCCTCTTATTCATTGTTCTCTAACATGACCATCAATTTCCTTGTGGGATAATGGTGCATCATGTAATAGAATTTAATATTGCTAAAACACCTCAACTATTGAACAAATTTGAACTACTTCGAATAGAAGTTCAAAGTCGTCCAAAGAAATTCAAAAGAAAACTATGCCAAGTTGATGCATATCACTTGCTAGAAAAACCATTAGTACAAGACCTTTGGTTGAACTTCTTTGAACTAATTTTAACCGAGGTTCAAAGGGGTTCAAAGTGGTTTGAGGGAAGAGATATCGACTAGGGGAAAAAGGGATTTCAAATAATCATGTCGGGAGATGGTGAATAAGCGAAGTGACAAGAGAAAGACTTCAACAAATGGATAGGAAAAAATTGAAGGAAAGACCTTTGAAAAATGGTGACTGAAAGCACTACTAACAAATACCACAACCTAGAGGAGTAGAGGGACCTCTATTAATCAAATATACAAGAATATTGATAGCCTCCACCCACATGTGTAAGGGCAAACCAACATGCAACCTCATGCTCCTTGCATGCTCCATTATAGTCCTACTCATGTGTTTAGCCACTCTATTTTCTTGTGGAGTCCTTGGAATAGTTTTCTATCTACGGATACCATTAGTGGAGAAAAAATATTCAAATTCATGATTATAATGCTCACCACCATTATGAGGTCCGTGACATTTTAATTTCTTACCAATCTTATTTTCAACCAAGCATTTTCATCTCTTAAAAGTTTGAAATACATAAGATGTTTTCTAAGGAAAAAACCCATACTTTTCTAGTTACATCATCAATAAATGTAACATAATAATGAGACCCACTGAGGGAAGATACCTAAGCTAGTCCCCATACATCTATATGCACAAGTTCTAATTTCTCCATTTTATTTTCCTTTCCAGTCTTTACAAAACTCACTCTCTTTTGTTTTTTGTACAAACATCTTTCATAGAAATCCATATTAACACATTTCAAACTTGGTAAAACATTCTTTGAATGAAGTATGTTCATACATTTCTCACTTATGTGCCCAAGTGTGTTGTGCCACAAGATTGTATTATAATTTATAGTAGCTATTTGTTCTCCCTGCTCAACTACAACAACTATTCCTGAACATTAATTTTTCTCTAAAACAATTAAAGTAGAAGGAACAATATGACCTGTACAAAGATATAAGGTGCCTACTTTCACACCTTTTTCTATTGTAAGGGGACCTTTTTAAATCTTCCAATTTTTATCATTAAAAGTAACTACACAACCCTCATCATCCAGCTGAAATTAAATTCCTACTTAGCCTCAAAACATGTCTTACCTCATGTAGTAGCCAATGATTCCCATTTTGCAACTTAATCTTAACTTCTCCCTTTCGAACAATCTGAAAAGGTTCATTATCCCCCAAATAAACAAGCTCAAAATCCCCTTGGACATAATCAATGAAATAAACTCTATGAGATGTAGCATGAAATGAAGCACCGAAATCTAAAACCCATGAATCATGAAGACTTTCTAAAGACAGAAGCAAAGCATCCTCTTTAGATTTTTTACTTACCACATTTACCTCCTTGTCTCCATCTAGTTTATCTCCATTTTTATTTCAAGTCCAACAATCTTTCTTTTAGTGCCCTAGTTTCCCATAGTACTAGCAATCATTTGGTCCTCTTGATTGAGACCTCCTCCCCTTTGATCTTTCTCTTGATTTCCCATAGTTTCTAGAATTACTTCCTTTCTTAGTCATTTTGCCTCTGCTTTGTGCATTCAAAGCACTTTCTAATGTAGATCCTCTTGAGGATTTCCTATGAGTTTCCTCAATCAAAATAACACTGATCACATCATCATAATTTAGGGTACTAGATCTAGGAACAAAATTACTCATAGCCATTACCAAGCCATTCTAGCTTTTAGAAAAAGAACACAAAATCAAGAGAGCCCTAATTTCTTCATCAAAATTAATACAAAAAGAAGATAACTGATTAGTAATAGTATTAAACTCATTTAAATGATCTACAATAGATCAACCTTCTACTATTTTCATATTAGATAAACACCTCATGAGAAATACCTTTTTTAAAATGAAGGGATTTTCATACAATTTTGCTAGGGTTTCCATCAACTCTTCTGTCATCTTCTCTTTTGTAATATTAAATGTCACTAATGATGGCAGACATAATCAAATTCTTCCAAGTGCATTTCCATCTAAAAGATCTCATTTTCCATTTGAAATAGATCTTTGATTTTTGGTTTTTCCTTCCAACGGCTTCCATAAATCCTTCTGATAAAGATAGTCTTACATTTATATCTTCCATAACTAAAAGTTTTTTCCATTAAACTTGTCAACTCTTAGCTTACCCTCATCTACCATCTCTCCCACTTAACCATGAGACTCCCACTCAATTGTGAGACTCCCACTCAACTATGAGACTTTCCTACATAGTTTAACTAAAAAACAACCTTTCTTTGATACCAATTGTTAGGATAAAACCATGGATAGAAATAACAATTACAAGCAAAAATAAACAATATTAGAAAAGAGTAGATCTCATAGAAAAGAACACAAGACACCAAGATTTAACATGGTTCACCCAATCCCTATACTATGTACACCAAATGGAAAGTCCAATATTATTATGATCCAGTGATTATAACTTGATTACAATTTGTAATCTGTTATAGCTCAATACCACCATAAGAACCAATTTTCACATTACACATTATCAAACAATCACTAACCCTAATCCCTTTAATACAAGTATTTTTGTCATTTTCAGGTTAAAACATGTCAGCCATAGATTGACAAATATAAGCAATAGATAATTGGCAAAGAGTAGCCCAAAATTTTGTGCCATTACCAAATGGAAAATAGTGTTTATGTATAGTACTTCCTTAATCAATCACCATAAACTAACATGACATTGGTAGTGAAGTCCCACAACTCTTAGGTTTCCCTATTTGTTCTCTACACTACTATGTCCCTCTCTATCATAGCCTAGTCTTGCATCACTGTCACTGCATCCCTCTCTACTATACCCCAATCTAGAGCCCTCTTATCACCTCCATTACCTCTAACTTTGACTATCTAGGCCCTATCTTTATTAGTACTAGCATGCCCCCTATGCTACCCACTAGATCCTCCTCTATGTCCATCACTACAACATCCACACCCCTATCCTCCTTGTCCTCTCCCCCATTATTATCATCACCTACATTGTCCCCACCCTCCTCATCATCATCTCCCCTATTATCCACTCCCTTGTCATCCTCCCCCTCCATATCACCATCCCCATCCCTATCATCATCCCCATCTGTGTCATCATCCTCTCCCTCCTTAGCATCCTCCCCATCCTCCTCATCATCTTCCCCATTATCATTATCCATCACCTCCTCATCCCTATCCTCCTTTTCCTCACTATCCACATCCTCATCATCCTCATCTCCACTCTACTATACCTATGGTCTCACCCATGGGACTAGCACTGCTAGATCTATCAATGCTGAGAAAACTACTTATCATACACTATCATCATACCTACATGTATCAAATCTTCTATGAATTCATGTAACCTTGATTGTAGATCCTCCAACTATACATAGGCTACATTTGTCTTGATTGATGCTACCCACTCTCTGATCACTTCCCTAGATCAAGTGAACAATGCAAGACTTGTAGGCACATCCTGCCTCTCACCAAACTACCAATGTACTCACTCTAGTAGGTACATCTCAATAACTAAGTGTCAATCATTGTGTGCCCTATCAGATAGCCCTCTTGTCTATAGTATGGAAGATGAAACTCATCATTATCCCACCCTGGGAAATCTCTATAAGGTCTCCATATAAATTGTGTCATCTTGTCCAATTGATGGTTGAAGAACCTTATGTATCCTAGTATTCCTCATGCCAATATCCCTCTATAGTTGTATAAATAGGGTAGTCCTCAACTAGATCCATCTCTACAAGAGGCCTAAATATGGAATAATGTTCGTAAGCCCAAATCTATAGTAGTGTATTGCTAGTGCTAAATGTCAACCCACCTCTCTATGAAATCTAGTGAAGATAGTAGTATAACATCCCAAGCATGCAAGACCCCCATGAAAACATGCTCCCATCCATAAACAACCTGTCCAACACTTCACCTCATCCAATAGGGAATCCATGGCCTCACTATCTAGTATTAGTAGCCCACCCATGACCCAATAGATCATAGCAATAAGACACTCATGTCATGCTACTAGTAACTCCCATCAAATCTCATAATCCCAAATCCCTAACTCTATGTCTCTATAACCGAACATCTGGCAGACTGCTAACTATCCTATAGCATGATTATATAGTTCCAAATCCCTATATATTGGAATCTAGAGGATTTTCTATATATCCTCTAGGGTCATAGTGGCCTCTCCCATGGGAAGATGGACTAAACTAGTCTTTGAGCTCCATCTCTTTATTAGTGTCATCAACAACCCCCTATTTCCTCTCACCTCAAGCATGAATGTAATGTGGTACAACCCAAGCCCTACCAAGGTCTCCCATTCATTAGTGTTCAACTAATGATATAAGGCCAAACTCTATGGTTTATGGGTTCTTGTCCATAATAAGGGCAAGTGCTCCTACATAATCACATGATGTATGTCAATCTTCTATGACTTTCTACCAAGTCTAACCTAAGTTTGACCAAAGTTTGAACTAGTTAGACCTTGGTTTGATTGAAATTGAATTTTTATAAACATTTTTGATTAGATTGACCTTTTTTGAACTCTTTCTAGGGTTTTAAACATGCCTACCAAGTTTTGGGTCATTCTGAGTTCATCTGCATTGGTTTTGACACTCTACCTACCTTTCTATCACTTTGGAATCCAATCTAACTTAAGTTTAACTATGTTTGACTTTTTTGAACATTTTTTACTAGGTTTAACTATATTTTGGACTCTTTCTAGGGTTTTGAGCATGTAGACTAAATTATGGGTCATTCCTAGTCCATTTACACTATTTCCCACCCTTTGCGTCACTCCCTGTCAACATTCTGTGAGGTTTCCTTAAATTTGACCTATGTTTAACCAAATTTGACCACTTTTGACCATGTTTGACCAATTTCACCTATTTTTTTACCTTTTCCTAGGGTTTTGTCTATATGTTCCAAGTTTCAGGCCATTTCGAGTCGATCCTAACTATTTTTAGAGCCCCAGAGCATCCTAGAGTGCAGTTGGGGCCCCCAAGTGCACTAGTTTGCACTTGGGTATGCTAAGTGTACTTAGTTCACACTTGGTCATGCCAAGTGTTCTTAGTGCACACTTGGGTGCATTTTTGAAAGAACTTGGGGCATTTTGATACCATAGTTAGTCCCTAGGACCCTAAGTAGGCCTTGTTTGACCCCTAACTGTCACCAAAATGCATCAAAAGCATAAAACACACAAAGGGGGCCTCAATATACTCACCAATAGTCCTATGTCCACCTATCATTAGTAGGTATGCACTCATTCTCCATGATGTTGTTCCTTGGGTAACTGATGCATTCTTCTTGCTCCTAAGCTCTTTTTTTCCAATTGAGGGTGAAAATGACCTCCAAATCCTCTCCAAGACCTTTTATACCCTTGTTTCTACCTATATGGATGTGCAAGAGGCATTTTCTATTTTGGTTGCAATGCTTTTTTCACCCTAGACTCGATAACTTTAACATTTGAGGTCCAATTTTTGATCTGTCAGTTGCTATGGATTGGTCTTCTCATTGTCAACAAATTAACCTATCAGTTTCCTTTTTTGGATAATTTCTTGAGGGAAACCCATATATACCAACCCTACTAGGGAATTCTTTTATGATCTTTTCATTAGTGTTCTTTGATACAATGCTCTAAATCACATTATATCAAAGAGGGGCAAAATGTAGATGCTCAAAAATGGTTTGCATCTACTATTTAATCACTTTTTTCATTCTAACTCATCCCATTTTCTCATTTCACCAATTCTAATCTTTTGGAAAACTTGATTATCATTCGAGCATATTTCAACAATATCCTTCATCATTCATATCCCCTTTCAAATAAATTGCAGATCACTTCGAACGATTCCCATTTTATCCAAACTTTATGGAAACAACTTGAAACCATTCCAATCAACTTGGAATCATTCCAAATCAACTCAAAATCATCCTAAACCAACCCAAATTAACTTGAAACATGTTAAATATCTCAAACTAATCAACATGTCTCAAACCCTAGGCATTGGCATGTCCCTCAATGCCTTGGCAACCTATCAAATCTTATCAAACCCATCAAATCTAACCTTAGTATTATCATGTCCCTTAGTACTAGGTCAAATATATCATTCTTATTAGTTGATCATTGATATTTTTGAGTCCCTCAGTGTTATATTATGGCATTATCAAATCAATTTAATAATATTAACAATGTTTGTCAATGTTATTATGATCAACCCTATCAATCAACTTTCAATCTTGTGACATTTACAAGGTCCATTAAATGTTACATGTTCTTAATCCATGTAATGTGTTCTTGGCAAGTTATCAATCCTAACCAGTCAATCAATTTAATCATGGCTTTGATCTACCTATCATCATCCTAGTTGATCTACATAATCATCATATTTGATCAAAGGACATTATCAAATTTATTTCATCAATTTGGCCAACCATTTGCTAATTTATCATATAGGATTAAAATCTAATCCATTTTCATTTCAATAATTTTCATCCAACATCACTAATTATTCTTCCTACTAAACAATGTTCTTAATTAATTGATATTTATTAATTAATTGGTTCATCTTCAAAATCTATGCCAATTCTCAATTTCCTAAGTCCTATTTTCCACCTCTAATTTCTATTTACTAATTTCCATTTCTGTGGATATATGAATTTTTAATTCAAATATTCCACCTATTCTTAACACATTGACATGATGCATCATAGATATTATCCTACATTTGGCTAAAATATCTCATATTTTGATATATTTTATTCCTTACACATATCTATATTAAGATTCCATCATTATTGATTTTTGGCTACAAGTGGCTTTGAGGTGTCATATGCACATCATAGATTCTCCTTCACTTTTAGCCATGTTGACTTTCATGCAACATAGAATCCTACATTTGGTATATTGTGTCATGGCTGTCAAAGATATTCTAAGGAATATCATGACAAGTTTTGCACTTGAGGTGACAAGTGTCCATCCTCTCATTCAATTCTCTCCTCTTGCACATTGTCTATAAATTGAGACATCTTGATCTCATTTTTTATCCTTAAGAAAATCCTTAAAAGCCATATCTCTTAGAACCCATTATGCTCAAGCCACACTTCTAGTATTCCTAATATTATTATCATATCCTATTCATTTTCTTTCAATTGCATAGGCACTATAGGCAATTGGAGCTACATCAAATAGAGAAGAAAGGACATGGGAGCTACATTTGAAGAGGGATTTTTTATTATATTCACTTTCTTTGTTTTGATTGTCTTTCATGGTAAATTAGAAGGGTTTAGTGTATGTTTATTGATTTTTTGTGGTTTCTTGTAGTATGCTAGGTTCTAACCCATTTTCCAGTCCTATAGAACCAAATACAACATGAGCTTTGGGAAACATACGTCCAAGCTAATCAATATGTCAAGAATAATTGAATAGAATAAGAGGACAAGACGAGAGAGAAGATCAAGGAAAGGTCCTATAACCTAGAAGAATATTTTCCTTATTCTTTGATCCATAACACTAGCATAGGTAGAAACACCATATGGAACCCTTAGGCCCAGCCATCATGCTCATGGAGATAGTGACTCAACCACAACCACATAAGAAAACGTATACAAGGATTATATACAAGAAAATTTGCACATGGAAACAACTTAATGATGATGAAGAAAATGTAGTATGTTAGATCACTAGTCATACATGTTATAGGATAACTATATAGGGACTTAGTTGAGTGTAACCCACTTGGCATCGATATGTGGTATGGTTCAACTCCCTCATAATGTCACATACTTGATATGGCTCAAGTCTAATAGGATCACTCATGTTGTTCATTTGTACTAGCTTTTGTAGAAGTTGGTAATCATACAAACACTACACCTTCATTTCGGCTCTATTGTGATATTTGATAATCATACAGGTGTTCTCTTATCTTATCATTAGGTTTTATTACCATTAGTTAATTTTGGTTATCACTTGGTAGAACCTCTTCACATTACCTTTTTGATCACTTCCAGACTAAGTTACATGAGATAATCTACTCTACATGTCTACTCTACATGTCTACCCTACATACCCATGCTCATCATATGATGAGTTCTCATAGGCAATATAAGTTTCCAATCCAACCCCTACATGAAAAATCACTCAATCAACCTATATTTGAGATTTTGAGTCTCACAAGATACTATCATAGACACATATGTGGTCATGTGAGGGCATGACCATCTTCGCAAATATAATCAATAGAACTAATTGAAGGGTTTGATATAAGAAATGCAACAAATTTTAGAAGTAATGAATAACTCTCCCAACTAGCCTAAATCTAGGAGTATGGATTTGACACAAATCCTAATATCCATAAAGAAAAAGCATGAGATTAAAGAAACATGGAGTGCAATCCATTCTCATAATAAAAATAAATGCTCCCAAAATCCCAATAAAATATGGGGGTTACGCAAGGCAAGATAAAATTGCCCACAATTCAAACTTCTTATATTTTATTATAACAAAAAGCTCATTTCCAAAATGTATTTAAATGACCAAGGGTCCAAAAAAATTCACAAACCAAGTTTAAAGTCACAATCCATCAAGATCACAAGTCCACCCAAAGCAATTTAAAAACAAAACTTTGGATTGAGAAATAAAATACCCCAAAAAGTGCTATAATCATTCTAACTCCATGATCCTACTCATTAGAATAGAGGCTACTAAATAAAAAATCTAATCAAGCCAAACAAGGTGACAATAAAAAACTAAATGATACACAAAATGAAGTGATGCCAAAAACACTTTAAATTCAAACACAATTCAATGAAATAAAAAAATCCACTTCACTAACATACCCAAAATAATGAAAATCAATTAAAATTCCAAAATTGATAATGCATGAAATCTAACAACATAATAGTGTCAAAACTTTCATTTCTACAAGCCTACAACAACCGAACATTCATCTCATTTAAATAGATGATAGAATCACATAAAATGAAGGAGAACACTAATTCTCCAATCCCTAACATTTAGAAATTGAAAGAACTAACTAAAACAACTAAAATCAATTAAATGAGAAGGCTGTACCTCTCACATTTGGTAAAAAGCAAGAATGGTAAGAACTAAATAAAAAACCCACCCAATCAGTTGAAACCTTTAGCAAAGTATAGCAAGACCAATCTTGTGAAGATTTGGTGATCCAAACTCTCACAATGATATAAAACAATCAAATGGCCCAAAATATGGTTTGGAGGAATTTCTTGAAAACCATGAAATTACAAAGTGAGAAGTGAGTAATAAAACTCACTTTTTCCTAAGCACTTTTATTAAAGTGACCTATAAATTAGAATACTGATTACTTAATAGATTGATTCTCCATTTTCCAAATTAAATTAGGAATTTCTAATTAGATTAGATTTAACTATGAGAGATTAACTAGAAAATAAATTAAATCAAATAATTAAAATCCCACAAATGAATTAAATCGACATTTAAATTAATAGTTTCCATGGTAATTATGGAACCCTAAATGCATAGATAGACTTATAGGTTTAATCACATATTTCACTATGAATCTATATTTACCAATTATTAGAGAGTTTAATAATTAAAAAATATAAGGATATGAAGAGGAAACTAAGCTCTACTAGGATTTGTATGACTTTTGTCTAAATCCTCCCTATTTTTTTGCCTATCTTATTGTATTTATTACAAGACTTTTTTTCATTTTTAATGGCATTGACCTTCTCTGACCTGATAGTTGATGCTAGTGTTGGAGTTGTTGCTATTGGGGAGAATGGATTTACTGAACAAATTCCCATGCAATTTGGGACCCAAGGTGTTCCATGAGGTCATTTCTCTCCTGGTATTATTTTGAATGTTAAGGAATTTGATAGTGCATGCACTTGGCTAGAACAAAAAACCTTGATTGGGTATTTTATGGGTTAGACTCCTTCTAAAAGCATGCTTCAGGAATGGGTTTCCAAGGTCTAAACACCTTAGGGTGTTTTCCTTGAAGGTGTTCAAAGCCTTACCAAAGGCTTTTTCCTTTCTTCTTTGGGAAATCATAGCCAAGCTAAGCATGTGTTTATTCAAAGCCCTTGGACTATCAGGCCCTCTCTTCTATTTTTTGGTGTTGGTCACATGATTTTTCTATTTCTGATGACCACAAGCTTCAGGTGCCCATATGGTTGGAGTCCCCTAGGATTCCTATTCCATGGTGGTCCTTTCTATAAGTCATTACACAAACTATTAGCAAGGTTATTTCCCTTGAGCTAGATAAGTTTTTTAATGCTTAGCCCCAATTTTAGGTTTGTGTTGAGGTCAACCTCTCTAGAGACCTCAAAGAATTAGTGGAAATATAGATAGGTGGTACCACATTCACTCAGAAGGTTCTTTACCTAAATCTCACAAATACCTCATATTGGTGTGAGTCTACAAAGCACAAGATTAAGGATTTTCCTTTGCTAGAATGCAATTATCCACCTTCCTAGGAAGCCAACCTAGCTCTAATTGCCAAAAAAGATGAATGGATTACTATTGTAAAAAAAGTCAAGGGACCAACTATGGCTAAGTTAGGATCATTGCCTCCAGATAATGGTCATGAAGAATTGTGTTATTAGAGCCTTTAGTCCCTTTTCTCCCTTCTCCACCTATTTCATACCTCGATGCTTAGGGGACATCAGACATTCATACCCCCAACTCTTTCCCTTCATGGGTTTGAGCACTAGAAGTGGATTCCATGATTTTTTCACTTACCCTTTGTCATTCTCATAGCCCAAAAGGCCATGATGAGGTTCATGAGAATGGGGAGAAGATATGATGGATCATCTCTCTTGGAGACCCTTTATTTGATACTTCCACATTTTTGTGAAAATTATCCTCTCTTGGGGATAAGGAAGACATGTAAGTTGGGTTACCGTGAATTGTCTCTCATCGAATATGTAGGGGCTAACAGACCTCCCTAAAAAACATTTTGTTCATGATTCCAAGCATCAACTTGGTCATCTTGATGTTCTTTTACTTCAAGAAGTGAAATTTTTTGGGTTTCTTCTCACCTCATCTTGCCATATTATTTGGCCAAGCAGTGTTTATTTGCTTCCCAACATGAGGCTAGATGAGATGGCATTGTTACTCTTCTCTCTTTTTCTTTACTTTCATTTATTGTTTTGCATGGATTTAACCCCATGTAGAGGATTGTTTGGATTTTGTAGTCTTATTAGAATCATTCTTTTGGTATTGTTAACATTTATGCCCCTAATGATGTCGCTAAAAATTTACACATATGGCATTGGTTGGTGGACCACTTGTCACCTGTGACCTAGGTTTTTGTGGGGATTTTAATATGGTTGAGCTAGACACTGATAAGGAAGGGCTTCTTCCTTTTTGATAGGAAACTAGAAAAAGAGAATTCTAGTTTTACATGTGAAACAAGCTAGGCATTTTTTATCGCAATGCTAACTATCACCACTCTAGTTGGGTTTGGCATACTTGGTCCAACTTTTGAGCTATGCCAGACATAGTATTAAAGAGACTAGATAGGGAAATGCTTTCCACTCAGTCCTTTTTTTCCTTTTCACATGAGCATTCTCTACTTGTCACCCCTCTATCAGATGACCTTGTCCTCTTTTCTATCACCTAGCACACAACTCAACCTCATCCTTGCATAACCTAGTTTAATCTCAATACCTCCTTGTTATCCCATCTGCTTGCTATTGCCCATATTCTTTGAGTTTGCAATCTTGACCCTCAACCAGACACACCTATTGGGTGGATTCAATAGTGGAATGATGCTACTCTTTGTACTACAAGATTTATTAGCATTTACTATAGACAGTTGGCCACATATAGAAAAAGATCTTATGAAGCCACTACTAAAGATATGCATATTACCTTAGAAGCCCTCACCATGAATCCATCTGATATGTCTCTTTAAGTTCAACTTTCCAATCTTCAACACAAGAAACAAGTTGCAGACAACTATGATGCTAGGGGAGCTCAGATCAAAGCCCATCTCCATTGGCTGGAGGTTGGCGATTAGACTTTCAAAGAGTTTTTCAGTGCTATGTGGGCTCTCCATTTAGCAGTAGGCATCAAACACATTAGGGAGGACCAACATTTTCTTTTTGAGCTTCCTAACATCCTTTAAGTTTTTTTGTGTCACTATGAGAAATTATTCACTACCCAAGGGCCCTCTACAACATGTGATTAGACATTACAAGCCTATCTTGCTACTACTCCCAATAGTCTTGTACCCAAGCAATATGCCTTTCTGAGAAAAAGCTTATGCTTTTTGACCTCAAGGAAGATGTCATCTCCATGGTTGATGATAAGGCCCTTGGTTGTGATGGTTTCCTATGTGAATTTTACAAAATCTTATGGGATGATATTGGCCTTGATATGCATTAGGTGTATCAAGAAGCATACAATTCTCATTCCCTAGGAAAAATTATTAATAAAGTTAATATCAAATTCATACCTAAAGTTGATAATCCTAAGGACATCTACATTTGGAGGCCCATCTCTTTGTTGAATGTTTCTTACAAGATTATTGCCAAGGATCTCTCCCTTAAAATTTGGCATCTACTCCCATAGATTATTCATCTTAAACAATCTGATTTCATTAAATATAGATATATTTTGGATAATAATAGACCTTGTTTCTTAAGATTGATTTCCCCAAAGATTATGACCAAATTGAATGGCCTTTGATTTTGGCCATGCTTCAAGTACTGGGGTTTGGACCAATCTTTTTGTAATTAATTTGAATGCTCTTTGGCATTGCATCTTCTTGTATTGCCATGAATAGTTGGTAATCTGTGAAGCTTTTTAGCTCTATAGATCTATCTATCAAGGTTGTCCTTTAGCACCTTCTCTTTATGTGTTGACATTTGAATGGTTTGGCTATCTTCTTGTCAACACAATCTCTCTGGGGCTAGTGCATGGCATAGCTCTTCCTAATTCCACTTTGCATCTTGTTAATGGATATTTTGTTGATGACTCCTTTCTCACCCTTCTAGAGGATGAAGAAAATGTTTCCAATGCCTTATTATTCTTAGATACATTTTTCCTAACCTTTGTATTTTCTATTCAATGACACAAGGATGGAAAAATATGTAAGTTTTTGGGCATTCCATTTTCCTTTTAATCTTCCCTCATGGAACTATGGAATGTTTTCCTAACATAGATTGAGAAGAAATTGGACTATTGGATCACCAAGCCTCTCACCCTTGTAGGAAAATTTTAGATTTTCTCTAAAGTGTTGGTTGCTACACATGTTTACTATTCCTCATGTTGGGCCTCATACAAATCATCATACCTCAAGCTTGAGTGCCTCCTAAGGGATTTCCTCTATGCCTTTGATGTTGTGCATCATGACTTTCACAAAGTTTCTTAAGACTTTTTTTATTTTCCCAAAGACTTTGGTGGTCCTGGACTACTTTCCACTCACAAATACAATATTTCCCTCTATGCTAAATGGGTCATTCAGTATCTCACTAGTGATGAGGCCTAGAAAATCTTGTTACAACATTAAATTTCTTTGGTCTTTTTGGTTAGTTTCCTTCTCATGACCACTAAACTAGTGTAGATTTAGGAAACCTTTGTTGCTAAAAGAATTTGGAAATCCTTGGAAGCCATCAAGTCATGGCTTTGCTAGGCTAGCAGTGGGTTAAGAGGTGGGCTCTCTATGAACCCAAAAAAATTATGGTGGTCTCCCTTGTTTTTTGTTCAAGGTGTTCCACTGGCTAAAATTCAAGGAGCTAGCACTCTACACCTATTTTGAAGGGGAATCAAGACACCCAAAGATTTTTTTTTCCAAGGTTACTATTAGCCTTCACTCATGGGAGGACCTACAGGTTTAGTTCAAGCTTATCCATCCAGATTAATAGACAATTAATCTTCTAGTTTCTAAAATGCCTCCCCAGCTATTATAAAAGCTTGGTATTCATTCATCTTTCTCTTGGTGGAGAGTTTGGAAGTGGTATCTTTCCACTCCTGTGACCAATTATAAACCCAAGTTGGGTTATCAGTGGCTAGTGTTGGTGACTAAAAATGTTGGAGGGTTTTCAATTATCCCATTGAGAAACTAACATTCCTAGGGGAAGCTAACTCCCATTTTTGACATGTCATTTCTAACAATAGGCCAACTATAAGGCATGACCCTTCTTCTACTTTAGGCTCTACTAAACCTAGGTGGGTAGACCTCAGATTCAAATGATACTATACCAGTGCAAAAAACATATCCCTAAATTTATTAAGCAAATTTTACCCTTATTTCTCCTAAAGACTTATAAAATGACATGGACCTATAATAGCTAGGTGAAAATCTATGGATCTTAAAAGTTGAGTGAGGGTTCAACTTTTATGCCCACTTCAAACATGAACAACTAAATTTATTTGAATAAAAGATTTATGCAAATGCCATTCATATCAGCTTGCATTTGATTTAATGATCAATGCCTTATCCATTGAAACATAGATTCATTACCAACAGGATGACCTAACTTACTTGCATTACAATCAAGTTTATCAACTAAAATTCCCTAATCCCATTCTTATGCAATATCGCCTTCATACACCCAAAAATCCTATCAGAACTATGAAGCATTTACTTAGCGGCTTGAGTCAAAAGCAACAAAGATCTGATACACACTTCATCCAAAATATCTTAAACCAAATGAACATTATCCATTCAATTAAAAATTTAATGACACATGAAGAATTAGGAGATAGAATTAGAAAAATTAGATAATTCCTATAAATCCCCTTTTGTATTTATCCTTGGAAAGATTAAATACAATAACTGGTAACACAAAATGAAACTCAAGATAATTCATATGATCTAGCATCAATATCCAGTACTTTAGAATAACAATGCATAACATGGAATGAAAATCTACATAGGGCAGATGTGTGGCCTTCACTGCTAGAGCTCAGCTCAAAGTTAGGAAGTAAAACCATCTACAATCCTAGTTTCAACAGTAGAACTAGAACCCTGCTAGTATTACCCAGAGAAAATTGCCAACCACTACAAATGAGAAGAATGAAAGATATAGGAAAGAAGAAATTTCTCGAATTGAATCTAAACATGACACTTGTCCACTTGAAAAACCTTCTCAGTAGGTTAAAACCATCTTTCTTATCCTTTCCCTCAAATGCTAAATCAAATCTTTCATTAGTTATGGCTTCAAAAGCATCAAATATCTAAAATGTATGATTGAACAAATAACTGATTTGATTCTAATTTTTACTCATGGCAAAATGAAAATTAGTTAAAAATTTGACTTCTAAAAGCCAAGGAAACACTCTAAAACTAATTTTCTTCACACCCAGACTTTACCAAGCCTTCAAAACTACCCTGAAACAAACTCTAATACCTCATGATGATTTTAGCCTGTTTTACTACCAATGCCCTAGATTTTACAAATTGACCTGTAGCTCAAACTGGTGAGCACCTGTGTAAGAACCGACCTCAAATTGAAAAAATTCAGATTCTCCTAATTTTAGTGGTATATTGGAGTGCTCATTTAGGTTAAAAATCACTCTAGTTATGGCCTTTTGAAGTTCTCAGTTCTATTCATGGCTTCCATATGATTTTGCAAAAAATTTAACTTTTATATAGTTTAAACTATATAAAGTTTAGACATTGATTTAAAAGACCTGCACGTGGATTTGAGGAAAAATAATAATAAAATATTAAAATTTGAAAAATCTCAAATTTCCCCTCATTTTCTACTCAGGTCAAACTTTCTTTGACCAAATGCCACGTGGCACATTTTGATTGGATCCCTACTCGCTGCCATGTCATACTTGCTATGTCGCTATACTAACTAGCATGCATCTCTCCCTTAGCAACATAGTGAGAACCACATGATCTGCCACATGTTGCAATCTTGTGCATCTCAAAAACTTGTTCGCCAAATCACCATCTCTTGGACCCACTGCCACGTGTCATCACTGCATCAATGCTCACCATGTCACTATGGTAAATTGTGTGCATCTTCTGTTTGGTGAAATAGCAAGGACCACATCATGAGGACACATGTCAACATCTCCTTCCTTCTTCTAAAATTATTTTTCTTCGCTAGATCTCTGGGTTTTTTTCGATGACTCGCTATGTCGCTAGCCCAATTTTTTAAGATTTCCCGGCTAGCAACATAACGACTAGCCAAATTATTTTTTTTAGGCATCTCCAATCCGCTAACATCATCTCTTCTATATGATTATTCATTCAAAATTTATTTACACTGTCACTGCTAGCATAGAACCGAGGTCCACCTTGGGAGCATGCGGCTTCCAAAAGCCCACACTTTCAATTCATTTGAAATCTCATGCTACATTGTATTTAAAAACTTAAAACCTCCAATGCCTAGCCAATGTAGGATATTGCAAATTGTGATTCCTTCGCTCCCTCTGCTTTCATGCTGTTGGTTTCTTTTTGGCATGAGGCTCCTTGTTTCATGCTCAACACAACATTCAATCCCCCTCTACTATAAACAAGAATCAGATTGTACTTATCTAATTTAGCATTTATTGGTATAGATAACAAGCTCATAGAAGAACCTAAACCTTCCAAAAATGATTTCCAAATCATCTGGCCATCTGGAATGTTCTGTGCTCTTAAAACACTTCCTGAAATAATTAGTGTAATGACATATTTTCCAAGAGCAATGTCTATGAGATCTATAATACCCAATTCTACTAGTACATGTCTCCAAAATATCTCACCTCTCCACAAATTAAGTGATGCAACTACATTTTCCTCAGTAGAAAAAATGACACGTTTCCCCCCTGATTACCAAGTGTCAAAAACTGCATCATTCTTTATGTCTGTCACCTTCTCTTCAAATAGTGGCTTCTCTCTTTGCTTGCATGATCTTCTTCCAAATCTGTTGTGTGCTCCTTCCTTTCTACATTGGTTCTGACCTTTCTTTTCCAAGCGTGGCTTTCTCAGTTTCAATGCTTTGACTTTGTAATGGCATGATATCCTACTTTTCAAAGTGGATTCTCTCTTTTTTGGCATGGAGTGTCTGCTATGTTGATTGTGAATTCTCTTTGTTTCTAATTGCCTGTGGTTTAGATCTTTGTTGTTCCCTTTGAACAATGTTGGATCTTTCCTTTTAAAATGTGGGTGCTAACCTTTTTTTAGCCGTGGGCTTCAGTGCTAACTACTCTAAACTAGTCATGGGCAACATCTTCAATTGTCGACCTCTTTTTATTAACTAGGTTTGTCACTTTAGATATTGCTTTGGAAACACTGCAGAGACCTCATTTGTATTAAAGATGTGGACTTGCTTAATCAAAGAGATTTGTAGAATAGAGATTTAGATTTTTGCCTCTTGGCAGATTTCCTTTAATTAGCATGGGTCTTAGGGTCTTATTAATGCATAGACCTCCTCCCTTTCCACCATTGTTGCTAGAAAATTTTCCAACATTCCATTGTCGTCTTTATCTTTGCATTCAAACATTCATGCTGTGAGCCTTTACGGATGGAAAAATTTCCTTTCTTGCTTGTGTATTTCTTTCCTCACATTGCTTGGATGCTTTGACATGACTTCCTTTGTCTCTATTCTGAGTATGAATGTTACCATCATTCTACACTTTAATAAAAGAACAAATGCATTTCTTCAGATCTATCTTTGGCCATCAATGCAAGAAACTCAACTAATTTCTAAAATCAAGGAAGTGTGAGCCTATCCATTGGCTTCCCCTTTGAAAATAAAGTATACCTCCAACTATTTTATCATGAAGCTCGTCACTTCCACATGTTTCACATTTATTATATTTTACAGGCAAACCAAGTCAATCACTTGATTACCAATTCGCATGTCAAACATATGACATTGACACCTTGATCTGGTAGCATGAGTAGTGGGATATAGAAAAAAATTATATCTTCAAGCTCCCTTTTCAAAGAAACACCCAAAACATTGTTATTGTTAACTCTTTGCACTTATGTCACTTCCAATCTTGTTCTAATCAACCTGTGAAAATTAGTCGGGCCCAAAGTGGGTCTAGCTAAAAAAAAATTTATTTTCGAACAACTCAACCATCAGACTGATCTACCAATCACCTCATACTGATTCAAAACAAATTCAACCTTCTAAAAAATCATTCAAAATTGATTCTACCGTGATTTTGCAAATTGTGAATTTAATGCCAGAGGGTCCCTTGACTGCCTTTGAAAACTGACCCAAACCACTGACCAGGCTTTGAAAACTGGCACACTGACTCTTTGTTCTACATAATTGTACCCTATTAGATCTTGTATCATGATGAATCTAGGGTCAAAATATTTGATCATCCAAGTTGCCTTCTCAAAATCACTTGCAGATAAACATGTCAGAAAACACTAAATTGGGTTCGGAATTGGCTTCAAAAACTGGGCAAATGAGCACATGGGAGAACGAAAATTGGGGCATTTGTTCTCTGTCCTGAGGTGAGTATGAATATGAAATTTGGGCTCATGAGAAATAACTAGACGCAAATGGAAATCAGTCAAAGTGGGCTGCTTGGATTTGCTGACTGGAAAGATTGACAAGATAACGATTTTTATAAATGGATTGACCCTGGTAAAGTGTGAAAATGGATTCGTCATGACTTGAAAATTAGCACACTTAAAGTATTTTCAGAGTAAAACATAGTGGTACAATCCATTTGATCTTACCAATCACAGATCTCAAGTTATAACATCCTGAACAGGGGTCCTGACAAATCTACAAATGTTGACACCAATAAAAAGATAGAAATTGTGTCTGAAATTGTATTTGAAAATAGATCAAACGGATTCGTCAAGACTTAAAAATTGAAACATAAAAATTCTCTAACATTTATAATGCAATGCAAAAATAATTTTAGCATTTTGGTCAACTAGTCAAAAATTATAGCACGTCAAAAAGGGCTTCCCAGAATTAGGTGCAAAGTGCAAAAGCGTGAAAATAGTAACTGACCAACTTTGAGGGATTCAAAACCTAGTGAAATGGATTCAAAATGACTCAAAATCTGAAACATAGGTTCTTGAATATGGACACTAGACACTCCCAAAGTGGTGAATCACAAAACATTTTTGGGTGTGAGATATTCAATGACAAACATAGCCTCCTGTCACTGCTTGACACTAATTTGGCAAATGCTCAAAATAGGACCACGAAATGACTTAGAATGAAAATTTATCATTATGAAATGCTTAGACAGGTTGAATGCAGGGTGTTAGAAACATTAAACACCTTAGGGGGCTCAAATGGACAGCTTGGTACATAGGCATTAAAAAGCGTTTATAGGGCTCAATTTCTTCAACAGTGCTCAAAATTTGGGCTACAATTTTGAGCGCCAACAGATAGTTCCCCACCTTTTTATGGTTGATACCCTCAACTAGTGTTGGCATTTGTAGTCCTCTCACAAGACTTGGAGTCTTAGATTTCCCACAGTTTGGAAAACCATCACAGAGCCAAAAATTGCTCACTTTCCTAATGTCTCCTTTACTAGGGGCTTCCATTAGGCCCTTGACTCCAATATCTAGAAGTTCTAGACCTTAGATGTCCTTTTTGTGGCTAGCTAGAAAGTTCCCTGTATATTATTTGGTTTTTCAAGTGACCCCATAATTATTGGCTCTAGATCCACAATTTTTTTAAGCCTTTCCACCTAGAGAGCTTTATATGGCATATGGTTATGTTGGGAGATTTCCCAAGCTTCCTTTTAAGTACTCCCAAATATGGCATAATTTTAGAATGGAGATTTTATTTAGTATTTGGAAAGACCAAAATGCTATTTGATTCTCTCACAACTTTCTTGATATATATATATATTACTATGTACTCTAAAGCATGCATTTGTAATAATGTTATGATGCAAATTCAAGTACAAGTAGATAAGATTGCACTAGAAGTTTCTCACATGCAAGAGCTTTTAATTCATTGGGGAAATGACCCTTGTATGATTCCTTGGGTGCTACCAGATAATCTATCTAGTGATTGTACTCCTCCTTGCAGTCATCAAAGAGGCTAGAGCAGTTCAATGCACCACTCACAGACTCCTAGGTTGTAGCATCACCACTCTTATAGTAGTGGTTTTGGTGGTCATCACCACTTAGGCTCACCTTCACAAAGGTTGGTCTTGGGTTGGTCCCTTGTGGGTCCTCCTACTGCCCCTGATGTAGATTGCCCTTCTGGGCATAGAGACCCCAAGTGGGCTTTCCCTCAGTTGGATTCAACTATCTCTCCAGTTAGGCTAAAGGGAGAAAAAGAACTTGATGATGTTGTTGCCACATCTATTGGTGGTTGGGCTCCCCCTGAGCCAACTGCCAACCCCAAGGACTTTTGGGGTTATAATGATAAAGACTGTCCCTTGATTGACACTGCTCTTATAGCCTAAGGACTTTATTTTCTATGTTAATGTTTTCTTTGATGAATAGTTGTCTTTTCTAGCTATGTGCCGAGTGAACTCATGGGGTGATCTTGTATCCCCTAGTCCCTTTTCTTGTGGATATGTATCTTTAATATTTAATTAATAGGAAAGGTTTATTCATCAAGAAAAAATATAAGGACACATGACCCATACAAAGATGACATTGGCTCAACAAAAAAGGTCAAAGTCATTATCTCTTGGTCCTTAGTATTAGAGATGTAGTTACACACTCAAATTCTAAACTCAACATAAATGTACCTAGTATCAATTTAGTCAACAAAAAAATCAAGTGTGGAGGGAAAATATATAATAGCTAAAGAAAACAATGACACACAATCATGTGAAGGAGATAATGACATTGTGTAGATCTCACAAGCAAGTGACTACAACTCTATTTCTATTTCATACTAGCAACAATGGGAAATCCAAACATAGTAGTGTTGTAGCACAATATAACAACATATAATTACATGATATTCCATTTAAATTAAATCATTTAAACAATCATTTCTAGTCCTTTACACATATATAGCATCTAAAAGTAAAGGACAAATATCCACAACATAGAGGAACAATAATCATGAATCCAAATGACGTCTTTCATATGAAAATATTCCTTAATCCAAAACCCAAATATAAATGAATTATTTTGTAATTATTCTAAGAATAAATAATGCAAATAAAAACTAAATTATCCAACATCATAAGTAGAATAATAAGACATAAAATACCAAAAAATCATCTTGAAGCAACATCAAGACCCATTAATATAAAATACATCAGATAATATCATAAAGAAGCATCATATAGATATTGTCAAAATACCACTAATCAACATGGTCAAACAATGCAACCACTATAATATCTTAGGGGTACTCACATAGCAATATCATGATACCATATAAATCCAAGTAACCACTAGCACTATCCTTAGTAAAACAATTTGATACTTCATAATCTCATAAATTAGGTGTAAAGCATAATCATCCTACTTATACTGCAACATAAATCAAATCACCCCAAGCATGTAGATCACTCATTTTTCCCAATATGATCACTTAGACAAAAATAACATCAAAATCACATCCATCAGGATGACATACAAAAATCAAATGGGAGAGCCACTACATGTTAGGTAATAGTGATAGAAAAAGTACTATAGGATATATTTTTACCATTTTGGGAACTATAGTTTGTTAGATTTAAAGGCTTAAAATGTTATCACACTTTCAAACACTAAATATGAGTATGTGGCTACTACTAAATCTAGCTAGGGAATAATTTGGTTAGAACATTTTCTAGAGGAATTGGGAAAGATATAGATGAATAACTCTTTTACACTAATATCTAGAGCTTCATTCATAATTCAGAAAACTATGCTCTTAAGTCAAGAAAAACCACATTCAACTCAATATCACTTCATACACTCTATTGTAGAAAATGGAAAATTAAAGCTAGAGATTATACATGCAAGATAGAATTATTATGATATGTTGACCAGGATAGTAACTCACTATAGGTGTATTTTCTTATTAGTTTGTACTGGTCTTCAAGCTTGATCATAGTGGAAATGTGAAATAATCTATTTAAAGGGTTTCAATCTAGTGGGAGCTTTAAAAGAAATAATGTTGCTATAGATCAGTTTCCAAGTGGGAGATTATTGTGATCTGGACCTCAATTAGTCTCTAGGTGGAAGATAATTAGAATGTAGAAATTAATATTTCTAATACTATATATCTTTCTAATGAGGGAGGATTCCAAAATACCCCCCAAAATTTTTTGTATAAGTAAAAAATTGTGGATATGATAATATGAGTACAATGATACATTTTCAAGAAAATATTACAAGTATACTATTTAAGGTTAGGAAAATTTTGGTAGTCAACCTTTTGTAAGCTATCAAAAGGGGTCCATAAGAAAGTGGTTGTAAAAATTCCTAAGTTTTATATCACATGTTGTAATTACATATTTTTTGGATGATAAAAATAACTAATTGGTTATTTATCTAGTGGATTTATCCCATATTTGGATGAACCACATTAAATATTTTTCTTATTTGGTTATTCGAATTGATATATAGTTGTTAACTTTTATTTTCTTTGAATCTATATAGCCCTAATAGGAAATAGATATTGAGAATGGGGATACCTATGAAAATAGTGATGAGTATAATATTTTTGGTGATTTGAAACATAGAAGATCCCAAAAAAATGACAAGTCATTCATTGGAAAAAGAGAAGGTAAATGATTAGTGGAATATGATGAAGAGTTAAAGGAGGATGACAGGGATAATAGTGACACTAAAGGCGAGGATATTATGATGAATCTTGGGAAGTTCTACTAGCAAGTATGAATCTCTTGGATAGTAAAAATATAGAACCCCTACACTTGACCTAGGATGTCATGTTAGAATAAAAAGACACCCACCATGGTGGGGAAACTAGCACCTAAAAAAACTACCAAGCCACATCTATAAAATTAAAGTCCCTAAATATTAAGATTCTATATATGGATAAGAAAATGGTTAGCATCTCACACTTCATCCTAAGATACTACTCTATCATGTTTGATGCAAAATTAATTCCTTAGAATACATGATAAAATAGAGGGGAATTACAAGGACCTATTTATATTGATGACTGAAGTGGGAAGATTTCTTAGGCATTGGTTAGAAATTTATTATTATTTATTTTACTTTTATGTGCTCCTAAGATTTTTTATCATATTTTTTTTTATATCTATATAATTTCTTGGAATCATTCGTTGGTTATTTCTAATTAGTTATTAATCATATATTTATGTCTTGTTGGATTTCCCTTCAAGTTTGCATCATATTTTTCCTTCAATTAATGTCAAAATGATTCAAAAATTAAGTATTCAAGATATAAACTTGAACACAATTACTTAGAAATAAATATAATACATCATTAACATACATATATTTACCATGCAATCTAATTTTTCTATTAAGTGGATATTTTGATAGAGTATACATTTTTCAACTTGTGGGAACTTTTAAAATTAAAAAAAGTTATCTTCAAAGCAATAAAATGATATATTTAGGTAAAGGAAAGATTTTGAATATCTCAACCATCAAGACATATCATATGTTATAATGTTTAGAATAATTGAGAGAGGGGTGGGGGTGAATCACTTACTCAAGGTCCTTAAGTAGCACTTGAACAATCAAACATTAAATATTTACTATTTTACTAATCCTATTGTAGCTTAGTCTCTATTGAAAATGATCAACAATATTACTAATAGTTCACTATCATAATATAAAAAACTTAGCTAAATCTAAACATGTAAATGTAAATCATCATAAAACATTCATCACAAGTTTTGCACTAAGATTTAACATGGAAACCCAATATGGGAAAAAACACTAGCAACATGTCACCACTTTTTCACTCTTTTGAAGTGAGCTCTATTAGGAGCCAACCTTGTTAAAGGTTACAATACATTCTATTAGATATGACCTGGTTAGAGGATTTAATCTCCCTATTAGGAGTGGCCTTATCAAAGGACTTTGATCATTCAATTTAGAATGTCACCTTGCTAAAGGATTCACATAGACTATTAGGTCCTTAAAATGACCATGAGGTCAAAATTTGATTAAAAGGATTTCAATATAAACTATTCACAATGATTAGAAAGAAAAAAATAGGTTCTGATTTGTATGATTACAATTAACTTTGCAATTTCAGATCACTTTTCGGTTCATGTATTGATTCCCAAATAAGCCTTCCATATAACCTCTATCTCTAATTTGCTTGGTGACCCTTCAATAAATCATCCTTCTCTTCATAAAACTTAAGTCTTCTACTTAGATTCACTTATCAACTTCAACAACATCTACGCAAGCATTTCCTTTTTCTTCCTTCACTCTCAAACACACTTTTGTGTATTCACCCTTGAGCACTTCTATTCTACCTCTCTCTCTATATATATTTAGAATTTGGCTCTATGCCTCCTTAAATAGGATATTTTGGTCATTTTCCATTTTCATGATCACTATAGATCTTTGGGTTTACAATCTAATCTATTAGGTTCATTGTATCTATCTATCTTCTTCTTTTCTAGAAACTTCTCATCGATGGAATTTGATCTTAGATATAATAACTAATCTTCTCCTTGAATTAAATGATCCAACTCATCAATATTATCTTTGACATGGCTTTCGTATCCCAAGAAATAATCTAAGTCAGAAGGAAATCCCAATTCCTCAAACATATTCAAAATATTGTCACTTGGCCATCACTAAGTTTTGGCATTTGGTCATCACTAAATTTCTTAGTCACTGTAGAGCTCAACATCAACACTATCACTAGGTCAATGTTGATTCTTGTTCAACACTATATTTTTTTAGCTTGTACTCTAGATCAGTTGACACTAGCATCACTCAACATTCCTTAATCTTTTACTCTATTGCTCGGTCAAGCTTTACATAAGTGATAAATCTTGACTTGTACTATAAAGACTTGAACATCAAGATGATATAATCATTCACTTTGTCTTATCAAAGTCTAACTACTCAAATTTCCATTGTAACATCCTTTTCATAACTTAACCTATCCTCTAGGTCCTTTAGTTATCAACAAATTCTCAAATTATTTTCATCAATCAAATAGATATGACATTTAGATTCAATAGCAATATGTCTTATCAAAAGATTGACATCTATGACAAAAAAAATTTGTTCCAATTATAGTTTCCAATAATCTTCTTCTTTGGCATTGATGGAAACACCTCATTACATCTTATAATATTACTTTCAATACCTCAAATATTTTTCATTATAGGGATACAATCTTCCTCTTTGTTACCATGCAATCCAATAGATTCCACTAAAATGAGTGAATAATATCCTTAGTTTCATTCTAATTCTCATCATTGTAATTTCAGAAATCTCTTCATCTTTCCTTATTCTCATTCTCTCTCTCTCTCTCTCTCTCTCTCTCTCTCTCTCTCTCTCTCTCTCTCTCTCTCTCTCTCTCTAATTATTCCTTCAATTATATAGTCTCCCACTCTTTGACAATAATACCAAAGCCACTAGCTCTTCTTTGCTTCATATGCTTCATACATCTTGATCATGTATATATTTGCATGTGTGGCTGATTTTTGTTATCTATTTATGATTGATTTGTTATGTTGGTCTTCTTCTTACTGAACTTCATTACCTTAGGAATCTCCTAAAGTAGAAATGCTTGCATCTATGCATATAATATTTTGATTAGTACATTTGATGCAATGCACCATTTCTCCTTATGCTTCTTTGCTTAGGGGAATTACCCCTAATTTTCCTCTAAGATATTCATGAGGTTCCTTAGGTAAGGATTTAGTTAATATGTCTACAATTTGTTCTTTGGTGTGCACATATTCTAACTTCACTTCTTTGTCTTGAACTAGTTCTCTCAAGTAGTGATATTTGATTGAAATGTTCTTAGTTTTAGTGTGCATCACTAGATTCATTCATATATTAATAGCACATGTGTTATCACAATAGATAACCACTAGACCTATAATTTCTTCTCACATTCCTTGCAACAATTATTTTATCCATAGAATTTTTAAATAGTTCACTACAACTACCACGTACTTAGCCTGAACTATTGATTTGGAAATATAGTTCTATTTCTTGCTTGTCCATGACACCAATCACTTTCCTAGAAATAATGCACCTCTATTAGTTATTTTTTGTCATCAATATTTCCCTCCCAATCAAAGTCAGTGAATAGCTTTAGTAAAAACCTATCACTTCTCATGTAATATAATCCATACTCTTTTATACCTTTTAAATATTGCAATATCATTTTTACTACCATCATATGATTCTCATTAGTATTTTCTAAAAATCTAACAACTGTCTTAACTTCTAGTGCAATATTTGGTATGCTATGAACAACATTTTACAATTTTCCAATCATCAATCTATATAGTGTCTAGTTCACATAAACATATTCATCACTTTTAGATAATACTTCATGTAGACATAGATGTGCTCACTAGTCTTGATTCTTCCATTCAATTTTTTTATTAACTCCTTGATATATTTGGATTAAGTAATGAAAATACTAGGTTTCATTTGACATACTTGCAGTCCCACATTTTTTAAAATTTTATTTCACCAAACATTAACATTTCAATATTTTTTTCATTTTTTCATAAAATGATTTGTATAATACTCCTTACCTCCAAATATAATGTCATCAAAAAATATTTTAAGTAGAAGTACTTCATTGTTCTTACCAGTCTTCAAGTATATATATTACTGTTATCATTTTTCCTTTCAAAACCAATCTTCACCAAGTAGTTGTGTAGTCTTTCATTCCATGTTATTGGAGCTTATTTCAATTCCTATAGAGCTTTGTTTAGTTTACATACCATATTCTTCTTATCTAGATATACAAGTCCTTCAAGTTGTTCTATGTATACTTCTTCCTCAAGTATTCCATTTAAAAATGTAGATTTGATATCCATCTAATATGTTGGATAATGTTGTCCTTAATGTCACACAAATGTAATATCAATTATTAGTCTCAGCTAATCGAGCTCAGCTACAGTGTCAACCGAGCTCACTCGGTCATCGAAGAAAATGAGGCAGATAGTGTCAACCGAGCTCACTCGGTCATCAAAGAAAATGAAGCAGTCAGTAGTATTCGAGCTTACTCAGTCATCAAAGAATATAAGGTAGATAGTGTCAACTGAGCTCACTTGGTCATAAAAAAAAATGAAGCAGTCAGTATTGACTGAGCTTACTCGGTCATCAAAGAAAATAAGGCAGACAAGTGTTAATCGAGCTCACTCGACTATCGAAGAAAATGAGGCAGATAGTGTTAATCGATATCACTCGGTGAACAAAGGAATTTGGCAAAGACAGTTTCCACCGAGATCGCTCGGTCATCTATGGAAACTCAGTACTTATCGAGTTCTCCCGACGATTGAAGCGTTGTCACGGAGTTCGCTGTATTAACTGAGCTCAGTCGGTTAACACATGAATTATTTTCTGAACAGTATTAACTGAGCAGGGTGGGCCAGTAAAGGGATTTGTTAGTTTGTAATTTTAATTATTTCTAGCCGACTAAGATAATCTGAAAGGTATATATGGTCACTCAAGTTGTAAATCAAAAAAAAAAAGTATGAAAAAGTTATGAAGATGCATTATAGTGTGAAATGAAAAGGTGAATGTTGAGAAAAGTCTAATGAAGGATCAGATGCGTTGAAGGAGCTGAAAAGTTGTATTTGATTAGTAAGGATTTGGTCAAGATCTGTAATCAACAAAGATAAGTTGCATATTGTATCAGATCACTTCATTATTGCTTTCTAACCATTGTAATAGTGAACTCAAAATCTCTTAACAGAGTTGGTTTAACAACCATTCTATAAATCCTCTAACAAGGTGATAGTTTAGTTGAATTGTTCTAAAGACCTCTAGCAAGGCCACTCCTAACAGAGTGATTAAATCCTCTAACAGGGTCACACCTAATAGTGTGTTTTGTAACCTTTAAAAGGGTTGGTTCCTAATAGGGCTCACTTCAGAAGAGTGAAAAATAGTAACTAGTTACATTGGTGGTTTTTTCCATATTGGGTTTCCATGTTAAATCTGGTGTCTCTAGTGTTCATGATTGCTGAATTATTTTTGGTTATTAGTTCTTAATAATAATTATTATTTGCTACATTATCAAGTTTCAGTAATTTGTAACTAAGATCAAGCTTTTAGACATCTAAGAGACTGTGAAATGTTTTTGTGGTAACTGATTCACCCCCTCCTCCTCTCAGTTACTCCATTCTCATTTCCAACAATTGGTATAAGAGCTTTTGGTGCTTACAGGAAAAGATTTCAAAGTTTTAAGCCAAAGATCAAGATGTATTACAAAAGAGAAATTCCAAAATTTAACAGAGATAACTTCTCAGCATGGCAAGGATTGATGAAACTTCATCTGGCTACTATTGGTGATACTAGACTAAAATACCTTGAAGAAGAATATGAAGAAACTTCTGGCACATTGTCAGTTAATGATATTGCTGAAAAGAAGACTCACAACAATATGATGATAGACATAGCATCTTCTCTCAGCTATGAAGAATTTGATGACATTAAGGACTGCAAAACTACCTTTGACATGTGGAACAAGATAAAAGAGATCTATGGAGGAGATGATAATGTGAGAAGAGCAAAAGCAGAAAGTCTAAGAGGACACTTTGATCAAATGAGGATGAGAGAGGATGAAAACAATGCAAAGTATGTTGAAATAGTTAAAGCATGTGTAAGTGCAATCAGGGAAGCTGGAGGTGACATCAAAGGAGAAATAGTTATAAGCAAAGTTCTCAAAACCCTGCTTCCCTTTTATGCAATCAGAGTCTCTGCAATTCAGGAAAGAAGGTGTGAAGAAAATCATAAGATAAATCTTGAGGCCATAGTCGGAAGACTAACTACATTTGAACTAGATAACTTTGAAAACTATGTTCCAGCCTCCAAAAACATTGAATCAGCATTTCAAGCCAAGCTCTCACTCAAAGAGAAAAAAAAGAAGAAGATAGAATCACAGTCAGAAAGTGAAAATGAATCAAGCCAAAGTTCAGACAGTGATCTTGAAGTGATTGAAGCTCTACTAGCAAGAAAATATTCTAGAGGTAGAGGAAAATACAAAGGTAAAGTTCCTCTAATCTATTTTTCTTATGATGAAATTGGTCATATTGCAGCAAGGTGCCCAAACAAGCAAAACAATGATGAAAAGAAAGATCACAAATGGAATGGCAAGAAAGACTTTAAATCATCCAAGAACAAAGGTAAGAAATCATGTTTCATGGCTGAAAATTCTAAGGATTCTGATAATAGTGAGGCTGAAATTGTTTATATTGCTATTAAAGATGACTCTGATAGTGATGACGAAGATAAAATGGCTCTTATCTCTCATGTAAGTAAGAATGATACATGGATTATAGACAGCGGTTGCTCACATCATATGACTGGTGATAAAACTATGTTTGATCAGTTTGAAGACTATGATTGTGGCGGTGTAAGGTTTGGTAATAATGAACCTCATTTCATAAAAGGAAGAGGAAGAATCTGTCTATCCAAAGAACTTATATGTAATAATGCCTATTGGGTTGAAGGTCTCAAACATAATTTGCTAAGTGTTGCACAGTTACTAAATACTGGATTCAAGGTGGAATTCATGCATGGAAAGGCAAGACTATTGAATGAGCAAGGAAAACTGATAGGATCTGGCACCCAAACTAAAGGTAACTTGTTCTATCTAGAACTTGGTAAATGCTCATGTTTTATTGCTCAAATTGAAGAGAGTTGGTTATGGCATAAAAAGTTGTGTCATGTCAATTTTGATAATTTGGTAAAAATAAGAAAATTCAAGAAAGTAAGAGGCATTCCTAACATTAAGAAACCTGAGGTTGGTCTATGCAAGAATTGTTAGATTGGTAAAATGGGAAAGACTAGTTTTAAAGGTAAAAACTATCAGCCTGAAGATATATTAGAAATTGTGCATACTGATTTATGTGGACCCATTGGAATAGAAAGCTATATTGAAGAAAATTTTTTCATTATTTTTGTTGATGACTATTCAAGAATGATGACTGTCATGTATCTAAGGAATAAATCAGAAGCATTTGAGAAATTCAAATGGTATTTGGCAAGAGTAGAAAAAGAAACAGGAAAAAGGCTGAAATGTTTAAGGTCAGACAGAGGTGGTGAATTCACTTCACATGAATTCAATAACTTCTGCATTGAAAGAGGTATTAAAAGACAGGTTTCAGCACCAGGAACTCCAGAACAAAATGGAATAGCTGAAAGAAGAAACAGATCCATTATGGATTATGCAAGAACCCTGACGATAGAAAAAAATATTGCTATCAAATACTAGAAGGAAGCCATCAGCACTGCAGTTCATACCTTAAATCGAGTACAGTTGAAGAAGGACTCATTCAAGACTCCCTATGAATTATTGTATGGCTACAAACCCAATGTAAGTTATGTGAAAGTATTTGGAAGCAAATTTTATATTTTGAAAGAATCTAGAAAAGGAAAATTTGATGTTAAAGGTGATGAAGGAATATTTTTGGGATATTCTTGCAAAAGCAAAGCATATAGATGTTTAAATCTATCCACTCACAAAGTCATAGAAAGTGCACATGTGAAAGTTGATGAGTTTGTAGACAAATCAGAAGAAGAAAGCAAAAAGATACTTGAAGACTACAAGAGATTTGTTTACATTGAACCAGATACTATACCAAGTATACTGTTCACTCAAGAATCCTCAACTCCTGAGTCTTTAGTAACCAAGTTGCAAATAGTTCAAATTGATCCACACCAACATTCAGACACTACCAACCAAGTATCTACTGAGTCTGAAGCAACCAAGCCAGAACAACCTGAACATGAAATTGAAGCACAAGCAGATATCAATGAAACTCATTCAAGAGGTAAAAAACTTGTATTAGCTAAATATGTCAGAAGACATCATACACCAGATCAGATCATTGGAGACAAATCTGAAGGAACTCTGACAAGAAGTAAGTTGAAAAATACTTGTTTACTTGCTGATTTTGAACCTAGAAGTATTAAAGATGCATTGGCAAATGATAGTTGGATTGAGGCAATGAATGAGGAAATAGAACAGATAAAGAAGAACAAGACATGGACTCTTGTACCCAAGCCTGAAGATAAGAATATAATTGGAACCAAGTGGGTATTTAGAAACAAGTTGACTGAAGATGGTAAGGTATCCAGAAACAAAGCTAGATTGGTATGCAAAGGATACTCTCAAGAAGAAGGCATAGATTATGGGGAAACTTTAGCTCCTGTTGCAAGATAGGAAGGAGTCAAAACCTTACTTGCATATGCTGCTCACAAAGGATTCAAAGTTTATCAGATGGATGTCAAGTCAGCATTCCTCAATGGAATACTAGATGAAGAGGTTTACATTGAACAACCTGAAGGTTTTGTTGATCCAGATAAAAGGAACATGGTCTGCAAATTACACAAGGCACTACATGGTCTGAAACAAGCCCCTAGAGCATGGTATGAAAGATTGCATAACTATCTTATTTAGATTGATTTTCAAAGAACTAATGATAATAGTAGCTTGTATATAAAGGAAGGATCATATAATAAGATTGTCTTGGTAGAAATATTTGTAGATTATACTATTTTCATAGGGAATGATGATCTTTGCAAAGAATTTTCAGAAGAAATGAACAAGGAATTTGAAATGTCTATGTTTGGTGAAATAAAAAATTTTGTTGGTCTTCAAATTCAACAAAATAAGAATGGAATTTTCATTACTCAATCAAAATACATCAAGGAGATATTGAAAAAGTTTGGTATGGAGGACTGTAAACCTGTTGGAACTCCTATGTGTACTGGATTGAAACTTACCAAAGATGATGAATCCAAAGAAGTAGATCAAACATTGTATAGATCTATGATTGGAAAGTTGTAGTATGTAGTTCATACCAGGCCAGATATTGCTCTTGCAGTTGGTATTGTTGCAAGATTTTCAGAAAAACCAAGAGAAACTCACCTAATGGGAATCAAGAGAATAATGAGATATTTGAAAGGAACTGAAGATTATGGACTATGGTACAAATGTGGAGGTAATTTGGATTTGAAAGTTTTTACTGATGCTGATTGGGCAAGGAATCTTGATGATAGAGAAAGCACAAGTGGAGGAGCATTCTTTCTTGGAAAGAGATTGGTTTCTTGGACAAGCAAAAAGAAAAATTGTACATCCCAATCTACAGTAGAGGCAGAGTATGTTGTTGTAGCAGTAAACTGTTCCAACATTGTTTGGTTTAAGCAGTTATTGTAAACACCTAAATTTGATTACACTACTTTGGTAATCTAATTTAGCCATATCTAAAGGCATCATTAATTAAATTATTATTTAATTAATCATTTGCCATCCCTAGTTGATTAATTTAATTAATCATCTATAGTCCTAATTGATAAATCAAATAATCTATTATTTATCAATTAAATCCTTTTCTCCTATCTAATTCCAAAAATCCCCATTTATTAAATAAATCTATTTGATAAATGAAATCCTCAAATTCAAAAACCCCTAACCTATCTCTAATCCTCCATTTAGCCTAATCCACCCCATCCACCCATACTAACCAAGCTTAGCCACTAACTCACCCACCCTCATTAATGCCATCCACTTGCACATCTCTAACATCCCTAATCTAATCCTAAACCCAAGCCTAATCTACCCCCTAATGTTGTCACATTACTTAAACAAGTTTAAGACTTTCCTAATCCAAACCAAAGTCTCCCCTCAAAAAACCCAACCACTAAGTCATGAGTGCTCTTACAAAACATAAAAGACTCTTACAAGCCCACTCATGACTCTTACACCCATCTTCCACACTCTTCCCTCTTCCACACTCATTCCTCTTACATCCCTCTTACATACTCAACCCTACTCATCATGCCTTTAACCAACCCTTTACCCTACCCTCTCACACTCATCCTCCTTGTGACAAGTGTCACCTTCCCGTTGGTGCTAAACAAGCACAATCCATGTGCTCTCCTTTGAGTGCATCCTAGCCCTCCTTAAGCCTTCATCCATCCTTGCATCTAAGCCCTCCATCCCTCTACCCCTTAGCCTATAAATTGAATCCCATCTCAAGCCATTTCATCAACAATCTTTGAGCTAAAGTTACCATGCCCTTTTGAGAGCCAAAAGCCATACTCATACCCTTATAATGCCAAATTGAGAGCTCACAAAGCTACCAATTTTCCATTACCCATCTCCATTGAAGCAGCTTTTGAGCATCTTGAGCATACATCCACAGCAAAAGGACACATCTACAGAATCAAGAAAGCATGGAGTGTTTTCTCTTGTGAGGTTTGCACTTCTTGTTTGCTTTCTTTGTCTAAGCATATATGTGAATTTAGTTTTTTGGTTTGTGAATGTTTACTTTATTTATTGATGTTCTTTGCACACTAAAATTCTTGTTCTACATTTTGGCACGCCTGGTGGGAGCCCACTATGGGTCATTTAATCATCTATTTTCATCTATATGTCATTTTTTTAACCATCTAATGTTTGTTGTTGTTTGAGTGCATTGTGAGGGTGTTTTGCTTGTTTTTGCAGGTTAAAGAACGCACTTAGGAAGAAGAAATACCATCTAAAAAAGAATTCACGTTTTTCAACTTTTTTCGCGCAGTCTTGGCATCTACAACCTGTTCTGTCTGTGAAAATCTGCGTCTGTGCAAATCGACATCTGCACAAATTGACGTCTACGAATATCCACGTCTGCGCAAATTGACGTCTGTGAAAATCCGCATCTGCGCAAATCGACGTCTCTGCCACTACCAATCCAAATCATCGTCTACGAAAATTCACATCTACGCAAATCGGCGTCTCTACTTGTCACCTATTTTTTGTGCCGCAAATCTGTTCTGTCGTCTTCGAATACTAGCGCCTTTGTATTTTTGCGTCTTCGTATTTTGACATCTCCGCTTGATAGACTGTCGTCTCTGCCTGCTTATGTTGCATTTCTATTTTAAAATATTTATTTCTGCACTTTTAGTGGTTCCATAGGATTTAGACCATTTTAAGCATTTTTATGCGTAGAAAAAACAGCAAAAAAAGTTAAAAATTTTTTTCCCATAGTTAAGCTCTCATTTTTGAAAATTTTGGCTAACTAACTAAATTGCTTTTTTTTGTCTCATTGCAGGTTGGAGCACATATGGAACCACTAACCATGTTTCTTGCAGGTTTTCATGTTGCTAAAAAATGAACTTAAATGTTTAACCATTTGTCTTTGAATGCATGTTGCTAAAAAAATGAACTTGAATGGTTAAACACATTTTCCATTGAATGAATGTTGCTCAAAACACACTCTTGAATGTCATGGATTAAAATCAACTTTCTTTGGAATGCATGCTTAAAAAAACAAATCCAATCTTGAATGCCAAGGATCAATTAACCATTGCAATATCAAACACTTCATTTGGAGCTTTTAAAATTGAACAAAACAAATCTCTTTTCCACATGTAATCTAGGTAAAGTTTGATTTTTGGACATTTAAGAAACTTTGTTAAGTTAAAATACAAATTTAAAAAAATCAATTTGAGTAGTTCCTTGGACTCACCTCTTTTCTAATCACCCATCAAATATTAACCATTGGTTGCAATCTCAGCGCCATTTATGGGGATGGGTCTAATTGAAAAAGGTGTTAAATGTTCCACAATCTAACTCACTCACTTGGTCTTTGAACGTTTGCTTTAACTTTATCAAAATTCTTAAATGGCCAAAACTCTAGATTAAATCGATCACACTTCAAGTTTGGGCACTAAAATTGAACAACAACTAATGTGGAGAGCCTCCGGGCGCGCGCTTGAAATCAAATCTCACACACTTTTGTTTTGAGCTTAAAACAAACTCACACTCAATCTTGAATGCCTTAAAGAAAATTAATCAATACTTGACATGGAGGGCCTTCGGGCACGTGAGTTTGCTTTTGTTGACCCTAACTCTTCTTATTGTTTGCATTTTTTGATCGATTTACTTTTTTTGGTGCTTCAAGTTGGAATTGAACATTGTCTCTTAAACATGAGTGCTTGCAAAGTCTAGATTAGCACACATAAGAGTCGGTTGGTAAAAGAACAAGCATTTTTTTTAGCCCAAGGTCATCCAAGTCTTCTCTCCCCTTGTCGTCTTTCGAGGCCATCTTGGGTGCATAAGATTAGGATCCAAAACCTTGTTTCTTTTTAGGAGGCCTGCTTGGGGATTTCATCACCCCTTGGACGACCTCAACTCCAGCGTTCTGGCAGAGTATAAGAATCAGGAGGTGAATCAAAAGACACCTCTCTTGGGATCAAGATTTTGTCATTCAGGCTAAGCCTCAAGGAACTTTATACCCTTGAGAAGTGAAAGAGGAGAAGTGGGTTACCGCTCCTCTCGGCTGTGTGACATCCTTTTGGTCTCATCTACGAATTTGGGCCTCACGTACCTTGCGTATATCGAGGACTCCCTAGCTAAACCAATTGTCAGCCTTGCAGAAAACCATCTAGGATGTTAATGTGTTTGGAGTGACTGATTGAAACATTTGTAGAACATACACACTCCTTGGCGCAAGTATCACATTCTGAGAACCACAAACTTCTATCTGGGTGTTCCTATCTATTGCTTGTTTTTATTTTACTTGTTGAATGAATGTTTGCCAAACTTGGTCAATCCTAGCTTAGGGAACACTTAGCGTAGTCACTACCTATTTTGGAAGTTGAACAAGTTGAAGCAAAACAACTGAGATTTTTCCCAAAGCCAAGAAAATTCAGGAATTTATGTCGGAACAACCCAAACCCAAACAGAAGTTTCACAAGGTCAAACTCAAGCCATCTCTAGCATACCAAGAACTTTCAGCCAAGAGAAAAGAAATAACACCAAGCCCACAAATTGCCAAACTCCACAAAGTAAAGGACAAATCTACCGACGAAGCACTTCAAGAGGCCTGGTTAGAGCACATCATCAAATTTAGCCAACATCCAGGAGTTAATCCTGCTTATGCCTTACCAACTAGGCATGATTTCTATGATTAGACACCCTTGTTTCTCCACATCTTCTTGGATAAGCTTCACTTTATAGTCATCTTTGTAGAAAAGCCAGCCATCTTAGGTTATCCCCTTAAGCATTATTAGCTCATCCATCTCATTTAGAATCATACCATCTAGCCAGTAATCGAAATTTTGCACATCTAAGCTTTCAAAATTGTTGTCACCTTGCTAAAAGTTTTCCATTCCTAAAATCTTCCAAATCCACCAATCTCATCAAGGTTATCCCTTTGACAGAGCTTTGTCTAGGGTAATCTAGCTTTGTCACTTGTTATCCCTCATCACCTTGAGCTAAAGGTTGGGATCCACAAGTGGTCAATCTCGTGTTCTTCCTAAAGGATCATCAGTCTATCCTTAAGTTAACACAATCACCACCAAGCTTGCACATAGGAAAGCGGACCTTTTGTGCTTTGACAACATATCTTTGAAGTTAGAATCCCCAACCCAATCCTCCTTAGGTTTTTTCATATAGCTTTGCCTCAACCTAGGAAATCATTTGCATAGAAAAGCCTTCCCCCTTTTGCATCCATCAGCATTATTGCATCTGATCCCTAGGAGCATTTTTTATGCCACCCGTCACTCGCTTAGCCAAAAAGAAAGAAGCAATGGAGCCCTATCATTTGGATCAAATAGCCTCACCCCCCTTGAGCACTCAGCCATCCTTCAGCCTAGAGCAAGCTATGCCATCACCTACTAACATTGAAGCTTTCATGAACCAACCAGGAAATGCAGTATTGGTAAATGCCATTATAGACAAAAACAAAGAGACAATCATGGCTAATTTTTGAAGGGAAAATGTAGGAACCTTTGACTTTGGAAGACCCCCTCAATTATCAAATCCATCTCACCCATTGTTTGGGCAGCTGCCACCACCCATAGGCTCTTATGATCCAAATTATCCTCAATATATTCCAAAAGAAGAGCCTCCAACCAGTCCATATGACCCAACAGAGCCAAACATACCATCATCCACCCAAGTTGAAATCTCCATGTCGCAAGCCAACCCAACCACCACCACTCTATCCTTGGTTCATACCTCTCTGCTCCAAACCCCCTTTACTCAAAACACCTCACCGTTCACCCCCTTCACTATTGCTACTACTCCCACACCTAGCCTTCCAAATCCACCCATCTCCCAAATTAGTGCTAGCATCTTTGGCCAACCTCAGCAATATACAACAGGGATGCCACCCATGGGGCCAAGTAATCACCCTTTCATTTCCCCCAGCTTGTTCACCACAACCCAAAGTACAATCCCATCATTTCCATTAAGTCTTGGGAGCTCAATACCACCAGCCACAAATCCACAAGCTACTACCTTCACTCCACAAAGCTATCAAAACCCACAAGCTACTGCCAATCTTCTACCAAGCTCCCAAGTGACCCCAGCTCCCACCACCACTCTACCAAGCTTCCAAATCCAGCCACAAAGCTATCAAACCCCATCAGTTCCATTCCCAAGCTTTCAATTCCCACCACCTCCACCACCAACTAATCCATTACCTCCAATTACCAACTACTTTTCAATGCCACTTCTAGGAGGTAATCCACCACCCCAGCCAACCACCAATTATTTGTAGATACCATCCCAAATGGGGGCATAACCCACATATATTGGTCAAAACCCACAAGCCCCCCGATCCTTTCCTCAAACCTCACAACCATCTTGTACCTTACCTCCACAAAGCAATCCATCCCACAGCTAGCTTATGTTTCTCAATCCCAACCTCAAATCCCATATCAATAGCAAGCCTCGCAGCACATGCAGCAATATGCACCACCTCCCCCTCAACAACCCATCATCCACCATGCAGCTGCCCAAACAATGTACAATCCCTATCAGCAAATCCCTCATAACCATCCATATTCAATGGCCCCATCCAGCACATACCTACCTCAAGGCACTCCTACATTGGGGGCACCCTAGCCATCACCTATCAATTCAGAATGGGAGCAAATGAAGACAGCTCTGAAAGCCATCCAAGAAGGGAATGATCCAAAGACATTCAAGTTTGAGAATGTGTGTCCTTACCCATTTGATAGAGCCATTACCATGACACCATTTCCCAAACACTTTGAGGTACCTAAATTTGACAAATTCAGAGGAAAAGGAGACCCTATCACACATATCAAAGAATTTTACATGCATTTCCAGGACGTGGCATACAATGATGTCTTCCTCTTGCACCTTTTTCCCAAAAGCTTGGCTGGACCAGCTCTTGAATGGTTTTATAGAATCCCCTATGGCATAATTAAAAACTTTGCTAAATTATCTGAAGCATTTGTAGCCCAATATGCCCATCTTGTTGAAACAAAGCTATCAATAGTTGATCTTGTCCACACCAAGAAAAAAGGTGGAGAAAGCCTCACCGAATACCTACAAAGATGGCAAACCCTTACCACCTGCATATCTTGCACCTTGCCAGAATGCCATGTGGTGAAAATGTTTATTGATAATGCACATCCTAGCTTGGCTCACCACATGACCATGAACTGTTTGTAGACCTATAAGGACATCAAAGAGAAAGGAATGATCCTTGAGCCAGGACTCATCAAAGATGGTGTGGTAAATATTTACAAAGAGGCCAACCAAAATCAATCAAATTCTAATGACAAGTCTAGGTATTGACACAAAAACAAGTATGTTGCAACAGATGGGGTTACTGACACCAGACATGTGAATATCGTTGGTCTTTCTCAAAACCAGTCTAACCCACCATATCAAACAAACAACCAACAAGCTATCAATTACCAACAACGAAATAACCAAAGCTATCAAAACCACAATACAAGACCCAACTTTCAAGGGTCTAACAATCAAGCTAATGCCATCAATGTAGCTACAGGGCAAAAGCCCAGATTCCAACCTACACCTAGAAACTATACACCCCATGGTGAGCCATTGGATGTTATTTTTGAGAAATTGGCTAAGGAAAACCTCATCAAATTTCCTCCTACCCAGCAAATTGATCCAAGCCAATCCAAAGCTGCATGGTACAAGGACAATGAGTATTGCAAGTTCCATAGGGTAAACGGTCACACCACCCTCAGATGCATGAAACTGAAAGACTATGTGCAAGACCTCATTGATCGGAAGGAAATCACTGTTGGTGCCCAAACCTCTCTCAATGCAGGCTTATAGATTTATCAAAATGCTTTTCCTCCACACAATAACCAAAATCCTAGAAAAGCACCTATCCAAAACAACACCAACAACTGCCAGCCAAACCAACAGCATGGGAAGAACAATGACCACACTTCATCCTATATAGACTATGGTAGCTTTATAGGTTGTATATCTAAGAAAGAGCCTTTTGTCAATTTTATCAATATCCGAGGACCAGACAATGAGTGTGCGGTCACCACTCAAAGAGCGCAATTTAACATCACAGGCCCACCAGTTTCATCAACACCATCAGCTCCATCAAAAAGCCAGTACAATATCTTGGAACACCTTGGGAACATGCCAGCCCAAATATCCATTTTAGACCTTCTCCGCACTAGTCCTGTGTACAAAGACATCCTTGACAGTGCTCTCATAGAATCTCGTGTCCCTTTTGATATCAATGCTACTGATTTTTGTAATCTTGTTGGACACCTTTCATCCTCATGTGCCCTATCTTTCAAACCCACTGACATACCCGCGGTTGAGCCAGATCACACCCTTCCGCTTCGCATAGCCATCATGGTATCCAATATTTCCATGAAAAGAGTAATGATAGATAATGGATCAGCCTTGAACATTTGCACACTAAAATTCTTGTTCTACATTTTGGCATGCCCAGTGGGAAAATTTATAAAACAAGCTGGGTATACTGAGGCATATATGATCAATGAGGTTATGACCATCAAAGCTTATGACAACTTGGAAAGGACCACAGAAGGGACTATTTTGCTACCAATCAAGGTTGGGCTAGTCATCTAAGAGACAGTTTTCCATGTTGTTGATCTAAACCTACCATTTAACATCCTCCTCGGTCGCCCGACGGATTCATGCTATGAAGGCCATTCCATCCACCTACCATCAGTGCATCAAATTTCTGCATCAGGGCACTGAGGTAACCATCCATGCCGATCCAGAACCCTTTGCTTATTGCAATGTGGTTGAAGCTTCATATACAAACCATTGCCCTAGAATAGACATCAGTACATCCATTGCCAGCTCATCTCACACTTGTAATGACGCAAAAACCATCCTCGCCTCCACCCTATCTACCGTAAAGATCAACAACAAAGGTTGTGGAGAATATAGTCTGTCAGATGCATTTGCTGTCGGAGCAATCCCACTTGATCCACATACCCATGGACGACTGACATATCACAAAGCTAGGGAGATTCCACCTCCTCGATACAAACAGTTTGGCCCAACCACCTTTGTGTCCTCAAAAACCCCTCTTCATGAAGAGCTCACTCCAGATATCAACAATTGGTTACATAAGGATGCACCTCCAAAAAATCAAGCACGCCTTGATCACTTCAGCCAAAATTATCCCCAACAACATAAGCTCATCACTGAAAAATGGAACTATCAAGGAGGTGGACTAGGACTAGAAGAAAGGGGCATGCAGTGCCCCATTGAAGCACATAATTGGGAAACGAAGTCAGGACTTGGCTTTGGCATACCCACAACTGGGGGCACCAATGAGAATGGTCATGCTTTTTCGAACATCCACCACGACCTTGTCGAAATAGAAGATATTCCTGAGGAAGTTGAAAAGAGAGCCTACGATGATATCCCAGACCAAATCTTCCTAGGAGACTCTATTCTCTGAGAACTATTCATCCATCTCATTGACCTACCACTTGCTCATCCACAACTCATAGATTGGGACCAACCAAGTGTTATACATATTGATGAGTTTGCATTAGAGGAAGTGCTTCTAAGATTCATGGGAGCCAAAACTCCTCATAAGAAGAAAAAGCCAGATTCTGCCTACATCTACAAGCTAGATCCCAAGGGGTATTTTGGAGAAAATCCCCAACCTAGTTTCGATACACCCAAAATTGGAACTAAGGTAAATCTGGGACTAGCTAAGGCAGCGAAGAGAACCCCTTAGTAAGAAAATCCAGAGCCACAAGCAGAACATGAGGATTTAGTATTGCCTCCTCAAGATAATCAACCAGAGGTGTCTTCTATTCAAATAGAGGATACTAAAGAAGTCAACATTGGTTCTTCAGAGATCCCTAGAATCGTTCACATTGTTGCATCCCTATCACAAGACCAAGCTGACCTCCTCTTTGAGGTTTTATGAGAGAACATTGGCCAATTTGCATGGTCATATCAGGACATGCCAGGACTTGATCCAAAGCTTGTAGTTCATCATCTTACAGTCGATCCAAAGATCAAGCCCGTAAGACAAAAGCTTAGAAAAATGCACCCCAAAGTGGCCTTACTAGTCAAAGCTGAACTAGAAAGAATGTTAGCTGCTAAGGTTATCCGACCTATCGATGACTCAGAATGGATCTCCAACATGGTCCCTGTCACTAAGCCTTTCGGTGACATCAGAATCGGCACTAATTTTAGAGATCTTAACAAAGCCTGTCCAAAGGATGATTTTCCCTTGCCCAACATAGATATGATTGTAGATCTTACAGCTGGACATGAAATTCTGTCCCTTATGGATGGATTTTTTGGGTATAATCAGATCAAGATTGCAGAAGAGGACCAGCATAAGACAACATTCACTACCCCTTGGGGAACCTTTTGCTACACCATGATGCCTTTTGGCCTAAAGAATGCTGGGGCTACCTATCAAAGAGCTATGACAACCATTTTTCATGATCTTATCCATAGCATTTTGGAGGATTATGTGGATGATATCCTAGTCAAATCTCACACCTTCATGGATCATCTTGCTGACCTGGGGAAAGTCTTTGATAGGTTGGCCCAATATAATCTCATGCTAAATCCCAAGAAGTGTGTCTTTGGGGTCACATCTGGCAAGCTTCTAGGCTTCATAGTTTCTAAACGAGGTATAGAGATTGACCCCAAAAAGGTCAAGGCTATCTTAAAAATGCCTCCTCCCCAGACACTGCGACAACTTCGCTCTCTTCAGGGAAAACTTCAATCTGTCCAACACTTCATCTCCCAACTTGCAGATAAGTGTACACCATTTTCACACTTGCTAAAGAAGAATGAGAACTTCAAGTGGGATCTTTTATGTCAGTGCAGCTTTGATCAGCTCAAGTAGTATCTCACCAATCCCCCTATCTTGGTTCCACCAGTTCCTGGTTGTCCCTTGATCTTGTATATATCAGCAACACCTACTGCTCTAGGGGTACTTCTAGCACAACATGATGTTTATAGTAGAGAGAGAGCCATCTACTATATCAGTAGAACCCTAGTTGGTTATGAACTCAATTACACTCCTATGGAAAAAGCTTGTTTGGTAGTTGTTTTATCAACTCAAAAGCTTCGCCACTACATGCTAAGTCATACCATCCAACTAGTCTCCAAGATTGACCCTCTCAAGTATATGCTCTCCAGAACAACACTTACAGTCCATTTAGCCAAATGGGTTATGCTACTAAGTGAGTTTGACATCCAGTATGTGGACAAAAAGGCAATCAAAGGGCAAGCTATAGTAGATCACCTAGCTGATGCACCTCTAGTAGATGCATATCCTTTGCTCACAAAATTTCCAAATGAGCATATTTGCCTAATTGAAGAACAACCCCCATGGAAGCTTTATTTTGATGGCTCATACACCTCTCATGGATCAGGGGTAGGAATATTATTAGTTACACCTCAAGGAGATTACATTCCAAAAGCCTTCAAGCTACAATTCCCTAGCACCAACAATATAGAAGAATATGAAGCTCTTGTAGTAGGATTAAAGATAGCTGCAGAATGGAATATCACTGAGTTACAAGTCTTTGGTGATTCCCAACTCATCATCAAACAAGTCTTAAATGAATATCAAACCAAAGATGAAAAGCTATTACCCTACAAAGAGCTAATTGATCAGATGACCCAGCATTTTATAAAGCTTCAATTTACACAAGTGCCACGAATGCAAAATAAAGCAGCAGATGCCATGGCCACTATTGGCTCGCTCTTGGAAATTCCCCAAGACACTACGCAGTATGAATTTTTAGTTGAGCAGCTCCTCACACCCACTTATGTGAATGAGGATTCAAACTGTGTTTGTATCTTGGTTGGTCCCCAATCCCCTTGGTACCATGAAAGTCACGCTTACCTTAACGATGGTATCATATCCCCTCACCTCACATGCACCCAATGCCAAAACCTTATTCGAAAATCATCTTGCTATGTTATCATAGCCAATACCCTATATCGTCGAGGTTATCATGATACTCTCTCTCGATATTTAGATGAAAATGAGGCCGCGATGGCATTAAAAGAAGTACATTCTGGACTTTGCGGTGCCCACATGAGTGGTATTGTCCTAGCATGACAAATCCTTAGAGTAGGCTACTATTGGCCTACCATTGAAGAAGACTCTTGTGACTTTGTCAGAAACTGTCTCCCATGTCAGTAGCATGCAAATCTTGTGCACGCTCCAGCACAGGATCTACAACCTATTGCACCACCTTGGCCTTTTTCTTGTTGGGGCCTTGATCTAGTTGGAACTATCACACCTCTCTCATCTGATGGAAATAAATGGATAATAATAGCTACAGACTATTTCACTAAGTGGGTGGAAGCAGTCCCCCTAGTCTCAGCTACAGGAGTTCAAGTCTCCAAGTTCATCTTGTACTACATTGTTTGCCGCTTCGGCATCCCATCCACCATCTTCATTGACCACGGAGGTAACTTTGAAAATCTCAACATGGAAGAATTATGCACTTCCCTCCGCATCCATCACTATTTTTCTAGCCCATATTTCCCACAAGGTAACGGCTAGGCAGAGGCAACTAATAAAACCCTCCTCAAAATCCTAAAGAAAGTTGTCAATGATTTCGGCCATGATTGGCACCTTCAAATAAATTTGGCTCTATGGGCCTATCGAACTTCCTTCCGTACATCCACAGGCACAACTCCATACTCCCTAGTCTATGGTGTCGAAGCGGTATTACCTATAGAAGTTGAACTTCCCTCACTACACATATCTTTGCGAGGGCAAATCTCAGATGAAGAATACAGAGTAGCTCGACTCACCCAGCTAGATCTCTTAGACGAGAAGAGACAACAAGCCTATGACCATCTCACAGTCTATCAAACTCGTCTCAAAAGGAATTTCAACAAGATGGTGCTCCCACGACACTTTCAGCCAGGTGACATGGTCCTCAAAGAAAATATGAAAGTCCAAGCAGATCGAGAAAAGAAAGGCAAGTTTGAACCTACATGGCTTGGTCCCTATGTGGTTACTGCCTCCTTTGGCTCCGAAGCCTATCAATTATCTACACCAGAAGGAGAACTCTTGAATGATCCCACTAACATCATTCATCTCAAGAAGTTCTATTCTTGAAGATCCTTGGTATACCCAGCTTTTGAAAACTACAAAAAAAAAAAATAGTAAAGAGAAATAAGTGTCCAATGGTGAAAACTTGGCAATTCAAGCACCTTGGATAGGTACCTTGGTGAAAACCTGGTAATTCAGGTGCCTTGTGTGCTAAAGACTAATCCATTATCTATCACTATCCCATCGCTCATCCATCCACCCACCATCCCATAAAACACCTGCTTGTTCCCTTGGTGTTCCAATCAAATATCCAAAATCTGATGGAGCTTGTCAATACCTCCTGTACAGCTTGTAAATATTGTACCAAAGCTTGTATTATACCTTGTAAATCTTGTACCATACCTTGTATATATTTGAATCTTGTCCAAAGCTTGTACCATATTCTAGCTTGTAAATAATCTTGTATCCTAGCATGTATCCTATCACATGCACACACAGAATCCCATTTTCCTTAAGCTTTTCACCAACCATCTACCTATCCACCTATCAACTATTATAGACATCCCATCCTTCACAAACATTTCCATCTCACAAAAAACCAAAACATGAACAAACTTGTACATTTGTAACATATCTTGGTCTGTCAGCTTGTACATCCTCTTTAGCTTAGTATCATTGTATCTATCCAACTTTCGTGTTAGTTCATCCTTGGTCAACATCTTGCACACATCGCACACTTTGATTAGATATTCCAATGCATCCTTTAGCTAGATCTCCTATCACCAAAGTGTTATCCTTCTTAGTTCAGCTTGCCAGACGCATCACTCGTCCAGATCCATCAGCTTAGGTGCTCTCTAATAGATCCTTGCAGGATATATCTTTTCTCATGTCTGATCTTGGTCTCTTAGTACCTCGTCCTACCCATCTCATTGGCAAACAGTTCTCTTTTGGATTTTCGCTTTCTTTTGATTTGGGATCTTCCCTTTTGGGTCTTGAAATATCTTTTCCAAGAAATCTCCTTGTTCCCTCCTCAAGGTTGCCACAATCTTCCATATCATGGTATGCTGTGAATGGGGCAATTAGAGTGTAAGGTCTTGATCAGGTCTTTTGCTTGTTTTCTTTTTTTTCTTGTGGGTTACCTAGTGTCGTTTCCACGCTGCTTCCTCTAGGATTCATGTGTGATACTGGGGCAATCTTTGTGTGTTTGTTTTGAGTCAGTTCGTCAGTCCTCTGGACGGTTGGTAAAAAGGCCTTGATGTTCTTGGTAACCCTGGCAATTAACCAATAGTCCTATAGCAAATCTAGTGCTCAACTACATGGTGGTACTTCTCTTTGAAGTATCCCCCCTTTCAAAAAGCTTCAATGGATTCCCTTCATCTCCATTATCCTCCATCCATATCCTACATCTATCGCTCCTACCCCAGCTTATGCATCAGTATCTCTTTGAATCACTCCTCACGCTTAGCTTTAGGGATCCACAATCCTAGTCTTAGGGATCCACCAATCAAATCAATCCACCAAGCCTCATCTTTCGAGATCCACAATCCTAGTCCTAGGGATCTCCGAAACCCATCTTCCGCCAGTCTGACTCTTTGAAATCCTATTGCATCAGCTTTATCATTCTATCATCCATCTCCCTACCATGGATTCCTTTTATAAGCGCTCTGCTCCTTTATCCTCCACCTTCCCTAAAGTCTTAAGCTTGCTTCCTCTTTTGCATCTGATTCTCCTTTATCATTCTCCCATAGTGAGAGTTTGAGCTAATTCAGCCCCTTCTCTTCACCAACCTACATCTCAGCTCATCTCAATTTCTTGTACTTTTCAAGAAGTCATTGAGCCTCATTTCTCTCCTCACCGCCTTCTTGAGGGGGCATCATCTAAGTCTAGTCTCTCCTCTTCTTATCCGAGACTGGGGCAACCTTGTTGCTAAAACATCTTCCTCATGTCATCTTCATTCGAACTTCTTTGAAATAGTGTTGTTTCAACACTATGTCAAAGAGGGGAAAAATGTAAACACCTAAATTTGATTACACTACTTTGGTAATCTAATCTAGCCATCTCTAAAGGCATCATTAATTAAATTCTTATTTAATTAATCCTTTGCCATCCCTAGTTGATTAATTTAATTAATCATCTATAGTCCTAATTGATAAATCAAATAATCTATTATTTATCAATTAAATCCTTTTCTCCTATCTAATTCCAAAAATCCCCATTTATTAAATAAATCTATTTGATAAATGAAATCCTCAAATTCAAAAACCCCTAACCTATCTCTAATCCTCCATTTAGCCTAATCCACCCCATCCACCCATACTAACCAAGCTTAGCCACTAACTCACCCACCCTCATTAATGCCATCCACTTGCACATCTCTAACATCCCTAATCTAATCCTAAACCCAAGCCTAATCCACCCCCTAATGTTGTCACATTCCTTAAACAAGTTTAAGACTTTCCTAATCCAAACCAAAGTCTCCCCTCAAAAATCCCAACCACTAAGTCATGAGCGCTCTTACAAAACATAAAAGACTCTTACAAGCCCACTCATGACTCTTACACCCATCTTCCACACTCTTCCCTCTTCCACACTCATTCCTCTTACATCCCTCTTACATACTCAACCCCATTCATCATGCCTTTAACCAACCCTTTACCCTACCCTCTCACACTCATCCTCCTTGTGACAAGTGTCACCTTCCCATTGGTGCTAAACAAGCACAATCCATGTGCTCTCCTTTGAGTGCATCCTAGCCCTCCTTAAGCCTTCATCCATCCTTGCATCTAAGCCCTCCATCCCTCTACCCCTTAGCCTATAAATTGAATCCCATCCCAAGCCATTTCATCAACAATCTTTGAGCTAAAGTTACCATGCCCTTATGAGAGCCAAAAGCCATACCCATACCCTTATAATGCCAAATTGAGAGCTCACAAAGCTACCAATTTTCCATTACCCATCTCCATTGAAGCAGCTTTTGAGCATCTTGAGCATACATCCACAACAAAAGGACACATCTACAGAATCAAGAAAGCATGGAGTGTTTTCTCTTGTGAGGTTTGCAGTTCTTGTTTGCTTTCTTTGTCTAAGCATATATGTGAATTTAGTTTTTTGGTTTGTGAATGTTTACTTTATTTGTTAATATTCTTTGCACACTAAAATTCTTGTTCTACAGTTATTACAAGGAATGAAGATGGAAATCAAAGAACTAGTTGTTATGTTCTGTGACAATACTAGTGCAATCAACATATCCAAGAATCCAGTGATGCATTCCAAGACCAAGCATATTGCAATCAAATATCATTTTGTTAGAGAATTGGTGCAAGACAAGGAGATCAGATTGGAATATGTTCACACAAAGGAATAAATTGCCGATATATTCACAAAGCCCTTATCTAAGGATGCATTTTTGTATCTTAGAGGTAAGTTAGGGGTCATTCCCCTATCTGAAGTTCACTAAAATAAGTTTTAGTGATGCATCAATGCATATAAGATTGAAGATCTATTTGTTGATGCAGTTTAATCAAAAACCATTGCATATGAATCAGTACTAAAGGTACATTATAATTCACTTTACTTCTGTTATCTTTGGCATGTGTTGTCAAAGAGGGAGAGATCTACTGTCATATCCTTCTGAAATTTGTGAAATTTGAAAAATCTTCTATGAAGTTCCTTAAAAGAGGGAGACTATTAAAAGAGGGAGAAGTCTGTTATCTTGTTGGACTTATTCCAAAATTTCATTCTGTTATGACATGTTGTGTTTCCATCAGTGCCAAAGAGGGAGATTGTTGGATAATGTTGTCCTTAATGTCACACAAATGTCATATCATTTATTAGTCTCAGCTAACTGAGCTCAGTTACAATGTCAACCAAGCTCACTTGGTCATCGAAGAAAATGAGGCAGATAGTGTCAACTGAGCTCACTCGATCATCAAAGAAAAAGAAGCAGTCAGTATTAACCGAGCTTACTCAGTCATCAAAGAAAATAAGGCAGATAGTGTCAACTGAGCTCACTCGGTCATCAAAAAAAATGAAGCAAGCAGTATTAACCGAGCTTACTTGGTCATCAAAGAAAATAAGGTAGACAAGTGTTAACCGAGCTCACTCGGCTATCAAAGGAAATGAGGCAGACAGTGTTAACCGATATCACTCGGTCAACAAAGGAATTTGGCAAAGACAATTTCCACCGAGCTCACTCAGTCATCTATGGAAACTCAGTACTTACTGAGTTCTCCCGGCGATTGAAGGATTGTCACAGAGTTTGCTATATTAACCGAGCTCAGTCGGTTAACTCAGAAATTATTTTTTGAATAGTATTAACCAAGCAGGGTCGGCTAGTAAAGGGATTTGTTAGTTTGTAATTTTAATTATTTCTAGCTGACTAAGATAATCTGAAAGGTATATATGGTCTCTCAAGTTGTAAATCAAAAAAAAAAGTATGAAAAAGTTATGAAGGTGCATTATAGTGTGAAATGAAAATGCGAATGTTGAGAAAAGTCTGATGAAGGATCAGATGCGTTGAAGGAGATGAAAAGTTGTATTTGATCAGTAAGGATTCAATCAAGATCTGTAATCAACAAAGATAAGTTGCATATTTTATCATATCACTTCATTGTTTCTTTCTAACCATTGTAACGGTGAACTCAAAATCTCTTAACAGAGTTGGTTTAACAGCCATTCTATAAATCCTTTAACAAGGTGACAGTTTAGTTGAATTGTTCTAAAGACCTCTAGCAAGGCCACTCCTAACAGGGTGATTAAATCCTCTAACAGGGTCACACCTAACAGTGTGTTTTGTAACCTTTAATAGGGTTGGCTCCTAACAGGGCTCACTTCAGAAGAGTGAAAAATAGTAACTAGTTACATTGGTGGTTTTTCCCATATTGGGTTTCCACGTTAAATCTGGTGTCTCTAGTGTTCATGATTGCTGAATTGTTTTTGGTTATCAATTCTTAATAATAATAATTATTTTTTGCATTATCAAGTTTCAGTAATTTGTAACTAAGATCAAGCTTTTAGACATCTAAGGGACTGTGAAATATTTTTGTGGTAACTGATTCACCCCCTCCCCCTCTCAGTTACTCCATTCTCATTTCCAACACTAATATACCTTGAAATTCTTGTAGGCTATATATGCAAGAAAAGTTCTTACTCCTTCTAGTCTTGTAACATGAGTGAAAGTTGCTCCATAGTCAACTCCCACTTGAGCATATCCTTTTCACACTAATCTTTCCTTCCTCCTTGTAACTTCATATTTTCCATACATCTTATTCCTAAAAACCTATTTTGTCCCAATTAGTTCATCTTCCTCTGCACCAGGGGGGCTACATTTTTATCCTTTGATCTTGGTACTAGGGTCAAAGTATTATTCTTCTCAATTTGTTCAATTTGTTCATTCATTTCTTGCATCCAATCTTCATTGATTTGGGTTTAACTTCACAAAGTAAGCATGTGTGATCTCTAAGTCTTTTTCTTTTCATGAAATCATTTTTTGTATCCCCAATGATTTTTTTAGGTTTATGATGTCTTCTTACACATTTGGCTAGTATAGGTGGTTTCCTTCTTTGTTCTTCAACAGGTTTAGATTCAAATTATGCATACTTGGCATTGACTAACATATGTTTGGTATTTCCTATCTATGACTCAACATCTTCTACCTATTTTTTGACACCCAGTATTTGCTACTCAACAACCTATTGTTGCACTACATCATTTCTTGTCAGTTGGAAAACTATAGCTTGGTTTGTTTGTTCAGTATGAGTACCAAGAGCACCATCATCCACATAAATTAATTTACTATAATCTTCAATTTCTTCCTTATATTCAACATCATTTCTTTCTAAAAATTCATCAACTTTCACATTTTCACTTTGTAGAACTTTGTTAGTGTTAGAGTTTAAACACTTGTAAGCTTTACTCTTAGTGGAATATCCTAGGAATATGCCTTCATCACTCTTTGTATCAAGTTTTCCATTCCTACTATCTTTGAATATATAACATTTGCATCCAAATATTTTAAAATATTTTACATTAGGTGCATATCTATATCATAGTTCAAAATGTGTAGTATTTGTACATTTCTTGACTTGTACTCTATTCAGGGTGTAGACATAATTGTTAATAGTTTCTCTCCAATACTTTTGTGATATATTCTTCTCCATCATGAATGTTCTTGAATAATTCATTATTAATCTATTTCTCCTTTTAGCTATCCCATTCTAAGGAGGGGTCCTTGGTGCTAACATTTGTCTTTTAATTCCTCTATCATTTCTAAATGTATTGAACTCATTAGAAATGAATTCACCACCACTTTTAGATCTTAAACACTTTAGACCCTTCCCTATTTCTTTTTCAACTCTCACAAAATACCACATAAATTACTAAAAATCATCAAATTTAGCTATTAGAAACATCACATTCATCATCCTAGAATAGTCATCAATAAATAGAATGAAATAATGATCTCCACAATGGCTTTAAACAAGAAGAGGTCCACAAAGATTAGTATGAACCAATTCCAAAATATCACTAGATGCATATGTTTTTCTCTTGAAACTAGACTTGGTCACTTTTTCCAATTGACATTGTTTGCACATAGCATTGTCGGGCTTCTTTAGTTTAGGCAACCCTCTTACTTTTCCATTTTACTAATGTTTATAAAATTGTCAAAATTCACATGACATAAACTTTTGTGGTATAACCAAACATCTTCTTATTGTGCAAACAAACATGTCTTGTTAGATAAATCTAGAAAGATCAAGTTACCTCTTGTCTGAGCACTAACAATCAACTTACCATCAAAATTACATATCCTTTCCTTTTTGTGATGGAATTAAACTCTATATCTTGATTTATTTATATGTAAAACACTCAACATATTATAGTTAAGTCCTTCCACCTAGTAAACATTATCATACTTGATTTTACCTTTCACAACACATGGAATATCATTACCAAATTTAACACATCCACCTTTGTATGGTCTAATATCCTCAAATTTATTTTTATCATCAATTATATGATTAGAGCAACCACTATCAGTTATCCATCTATCACTTTTGTTCACATACGTAATCTATTAGTCAGAGTTTTGACCCCTAGATTTTAAGCTTAAAAATATAGCCTTCCTAATGATCCTCTCTAGAAATATCAGTTTTATCCTATGATTTATATTAAAAAATTGTATAAGGATATGTTGTGTAAGGTAGGTTTTAGATTAAATTTCATGATAGTGAACCAAATTTTCAAGCCCACAGGATCAAGGCCTTCCTTTTGTGACTTTAAAACCATATTGAACAAGGTTCAATGGTTCAAAGGTTCAAATGGTTTGTTAGATTCATTGGTTTGACATGGCACATTAGTTTGAAGTCTAATGCAAATTCAAGTCAAATTTTGATATGTAGAAATGAGTACCCTAGTTTAAAGTTCAACTTCAGATTCAAAGTTTAGCTTAGAGACATGATCATGGGTGTAATTCAATGGTTCAAGAGAAATATGAATTCTGATTTTTAGAGTTCCATTCAAGATATGAGTTTAGATTTACAAAGTTCAAAGCTAGGTTCTGAGTTCAATATGCATATCATTTCTCTAAAGTGCAAGTTTAGACATAATGACAAGAAGTGCAAACTCAAGAGATGAAGTTGTGATTAGCAAGTCAGTTTAGTGACATGGTTTAAGTGCTTTGGCCTCAACATAAGAAGATCCTCAAATTGTGAACTTGAACAAGTTCAAGGTTTAGTTCAATTTTCAAGGCTCAGAATCACCAATCCAAGGTTTAAGTGTAAAAGTGTAGATTTTCAAGGGCCAAATCAAGGAATAGATTTATCATAAGATAGGCCATTGGTTTAAAAGTTACATATCTTAATGTGAAAGTTCAAAGACTCCAAATTGATATACATGCTGATGGTATAATACATCCTATGAAAAACTCACAATTGTATCAAGACAAAATATAGCTTGATCAGCTCAAATGTTTCACACTAATTTTGATATGGTCAAAGTTAGCATTCAGTGTGCCTTGCCTTATATTGAACATGATGTAAGGACCATATAGTGCAAATAGACTTTCCATACATATAGGGGTGAACAACAATGGCAAAAACCATAAAACCCATGGAAGGGTATGTTAGAAATAGGGATCACTGAGAGGGGGGGGTGAATCAATAATTTAAAAAATTTAGTCACCAATGAGATATTATTTCTTACTTTAAACCATGCATAATAAATCAATAAAGTAATGTTTAATAGTAACAATAATAATGCACAAAGATAACTCATAACACCATATTTTGTTAACTAGGGAAACCCTAGTCAAGGGAAAACCCCAGTGGGGATGATACCCACTAGATAATATATTGATATATAAGTTCCTTGTTAGAGGATGGACCTTGTTAGGAGTCAATGAGAAAATTTAGTATAAGGAGTCCCTATTAGGAGACTTTCAATCCCTATTAGGAGATTCCAACCCTGTTAGGAGTTGTAGTATAGAAAATGCAAGATGAGCCCACTACCCAAACATGCACTTCTAATTACAAGAAGAGTTCACTACCCAAACAAATATTCAGACTACAACTTCTTCCTTGACTAATATTTGATCTTAAGCTCAATATTGGATCAAAAAATAACTCATATAAAACTTTTCATATATCACTTTCATAGTAAGTTCACACATCACAATATTCACACAACTTGCTCACTTGCTTCACTTCTTATCACAAGATGTCCTTTCCATAAATACCACACCTTTACAAAACTTAATATTGGGTCAGCTAAGATCACAATTCACTTTTCTAACTTAGATTAAACATTTAGGATGTCATCCCTAATTTGGACAACTAATTATTTTGTAGAAAAAGCAATTCTATCCTTCAATTTTTCTATCCTATTTCTCTAAAACATGATTATCTCTATTTTGTACAATCTGTACTAACTTTTGAGGTTATATACATCATCACCAACATGTATACTATCTCCATCTAACTTCACTAGTCATAATATGACATCAACAACAAGTTATAAACAAAACCTATCTTGGTCTCCCTTTGGGATCTTCTCCTCTAGATTCCTTCTGGAATGGGATTTTGGAAAAATTCAGTAGAAAGTTGGTTGGGTGTAAAGGTGCTTCACTCAACTAGGCAAGAATATGTCAGTTGATCAATTCAACTCTACAAAACTTGCCTATGCATGCTTTGACCTTGTATGGAATTCTTGGGAGATCTATAGAGAAGATGGAAAAAATTCAAAGAGACTTTCTATGGACTGGTCTTGAAGGGAGAAAAAGGTATCCTTTGGTTTCTTGGGAGAATGTGTGTCTTTGAAAGAGGTATGGTGGCCTTGGCATAAGAAAGTTAACCCATCTCAATAAGGCTCTGTTGGTGAAACAAATATGGCATATCTTCAAAAGCACTAGTGAATGGAGGGATATCCTAGTTAATAAATATATCAGAAGGCCTTCTCTTCATTTTATTTTAAACAATGAGGATATTCCAAAAGGGTCAATAATCTGGAATGGTAACCTAAAGGTAAGGGACCTGGCTATGGCAAAGGTTTCTTGGAAACTAGGAAATGGAGAGGATATTCAGTTCTGGTTTGATAGTTGGCTATTTCAAGGTCCCCTTATTAACAATCCTTCTTATGAACTTTGGGTGAATGAATGTACATGACAATTTGGGTATAAAGTTAGTAATTATAGGAATAGTCAGGGATGGAGAGATCTTTCCCTCATATCTAAAGATCTAAATCCAATTATGATTATATCAAACATATGGTTCTTAGTAATAAGAGAGATGAAATGATTTGTGGGGATAATCCTAATGAAATTTATTTTGTTGCTTCAGGCTATAACTCTCTTTGGTGTATGAGGGAGAAACCCCCTTGGGTGAATGCCTAGCTTCTTGGCCTCATTCCCAAGTCAACATCTTTTATTGGTTGGCCTTGTAGAATAAAATTCTCACTCAAGATAATCTTAAAAAGAGAGGACATGTAATGCCTAAAAGATGTCCTCTTTGTAAAAACCAGCTAGAGTTGAGAAACCATCTTTTCATTCATTTTGTTTACTCTAGGGAGGTTTGGGAGTTCCTAACCCAAAATTTTGAGATTAGCTGGTGCATGCTAGATAATCTACTAGATTTCTTCAGTCAATGGAAAAGTCTATCTAAATCTTCTATTTTGTAGGAATCAAGCACCTAGATATTGCCTCACTTCTACTGGAGTATCTAGAAGGAGAGGAACAAAAAAAAATTTAGGGATAGAGAGGAGCCATCTCTTGTTCTTGGGAGGAAGATTAATTAGAACATTAAGGAAAATTATCATGTTAAGAAGGGGGGATATTTTGAAATTGGTGGCAGCAAGATAAATGAGGAAAAAGATAGGAAGCCAGATGACTTCTTCCGCAGAGGGATGGTACAAAGCCAATTTTGACAGTGCCTCGAAAGGAAATCCAGGTCCTTTGGGAAGTGGTGGAATAATAAGATATAATTTTGGTGAGGGAGTCATAGCTTTTTCTCTACCATTGGGAATCCAAACTAATCATTTTGCAAAAGCTAGAGCTGCATGCCAAGTGGTTAACCTTGCTTTTGAAGTTAGAATAACAAAGATTTGGTTAGAAAGGGATTCCAAAAACATAATTAATTGTATTAATGGAAATTCTTATCCTTATTGGTTGATTTCCAATCTAATTGAAGGGACATGTGACACCCTTGCTAAATTTGAGATTGTCCACATCACACATGCATTCAAAGAAGCAAATCCAATTGTGGATTGCTTTGCCGATAAAGGTGTGGGATCTAATGAGTTGATTACATGGCAATCAAGAATAGATATTCTAGTAGAAGCTGAGACCCTTATTGACTTGGAAAAATCCAGGGGTGTACGGTGGAGATCTAATGGTAATAATAAATATTAAAGGAATTTGGGATATGAGTATGAGTCATAAAGGCCTTTTTGGTTTATGCAAGTAGTTGAGGCTTTCTTTGTCTTTTCGACACATTTTGTGGGTCAAAATTGTCATTTATTGCTTGTGTTTTATAAAGGGGAATTATCTTGGCGCATTTCAGAGAAATAGTGCCAAAATTTTGTCTATGAAGGATTTGTAGAGCTTGGAATTTATGAGAATTGTCAGAGAAAATATTGAAGAGATGGTGGGAGAACACTGCAGAAAGGAGTTAGTGGGGGATTTGGAGAAATGGAGGAAAAGGGGAAAAGTTTGGAAAAAGTTGAAAAAGGGAGGGGTTGCAAGTTACATTACCAAACTTCATGGTTTTGATCCTAAGGTCACCAACAATATGGTGAATTCATGAAAAGACGGCAAGGGTAAAGTGAATGGTGTCTCTTTTTTGATCACTGAGGAGGTTGTCACTATAGTTACAGAGATTCCTATGGAGGGTTTCAAGTTTTACAGGGATTAAAAAATCTCTACCAATGTTGTGAAGGATTTTGTGAAGAGCACTAAAGAAATGAATGAACTAATTAAGAGTGAGATATTTTATGTGATAGAATCCATCAAAAAGCTCTAAAGGCATGTGTTGCATGCTATCATTGAATATATAACTCTAGACCCTAGGTTTGATCAAGTTAAAACCCATCATTTTGTTCTTCTTAATCATTTCCACTATGATAAGAAAATTTATTTCCCTTACTACTTAATTCCATGAGTAAAGCTATCACTAACTTTAAGAAGAAACCCATTGTCAACCCTGCTCTACATGAGGGATTGTCACTACTAATCCATGAGTATTTCAAATCTCAAATGATTAGCAACAATCCTTCACTGGATGCAGACAAGGACAATGGTAGCTTCAGCTATTCTTCTAACTCTAATGAAATTTAGAGCATAAGCTTGAAGGAGGGGAATGTTTCTTCTGGAAAGAAAATAAAGGGTCATATTAAGAAGCAATCCTCTATTTTAACCCCTAGGAGAAAGAGCCCTAGGGACCATGGGCAAACCTCTAGTAAAGAGGATATGGATTACAATGAGGATGAGGAGGACATGGATTCTGAGGATGAAGACAAGGAGATGGAAGAGGATATTAAAGAGGACCATGCCAAGAAAAAATGGAAGCAGAATAGTGTGGATAAAGAGAGGGTTTCAAATCATGAACTGGATGTGTTGATTATCCCCCTTTCACCTATTCATCTCCACCCTCAATATCATTCCAAGGAGAAGGAAAAGGATAATGCTAGTGGTAAAGAGGAGGAAGTGCTTGTTAGAAATAGGAGAAAAGCTTGGAGGAATTTCAATGTTAGGACTGTGATTTTGGGTATTTATAGAGAAGCTATGAATCCTCATATTTTGGTGGAGAATTAGGAAGATCCTCGGCTTGAAGAGCTCATTGATCCAGCTATTGTGGCCATCTTTGATAATGCAAGGGAGATAGAAATGAACCTTCTGAATAATGCTCATAACAACATGATTGATAATTTTAGATCAATCAAGTGGCTATACCATGAGCTGGAAGAGGTCAGAGAGAAAGTGTGTTAGTTGAAGGGAAACAAAAAGAAGTCTAAAAATGAGAACTAAGAGGATCAAAGTGATAAAGCCAGTCTAGTTGAGAGGAGAATTAGGAATCTTGAAAACTACAATCGCAATTTGGCTAGTTAGATGATCTCTCTCCTCAATTTGATCAATGAAAATATGCTCTCTTTAACTAATGTGATCAAAGATAGAAGCCTGCTAGCAAGTGAGGATAGAAAGGATAGAGAAAGAGCTCTGTTTAATGATGATATGGCTACTGACATCACCTTTACCAGTTTGGACAAGGAAACAAGAAAGTCTAGGAGTAGAAGGCCAAGGAGCACTAGAAGATTTATGAGGCTACCCAGACCATGCAGGATTTTGAGAAGAAGAATGAAGAGTAGTCCTTTGGTTTTGTCTTTCACTTTTGGCTTTTTGTTTTGGCTTTTTCTTAGTTTCATTAAGGATAGTTTTTTCTAGCCTTTTTGTTGGCCTTTTTTGTTAGCTATGCTTCATGCTTATTATCATCCTTTAGACTTATTTTATCTAGCTAGGCCTTTTTGCTTATTATCAGCCTTGGTTTGTAGCTACTTTTGTGTTTTAGGATCCCTTTAAAACCTATTTATCTTATAAAAAAAAGTTATAAACAAAACAATACACAGTTGTATACCAAATTATATACTTAGACAATTTTCTAATTACCAAAAGCTAAGTCTCTTTATTTCCATAGTTTCTTGTAAGCATGTACATCATGTGTTTCCATGAATGAAAACAATTAGATATGTCTATTAGCCAATTGTCAACAATCTCCCCCTTTAGAATTGATGGCAACAAAATAGGGAAAATTGGCTAAGTGACAAAAATTTAACACAACAAAAATAAAACACATTACATTACATCTATTACAATTTGTCCATCTCTACATATGCTCCCCCTTACAATATACTTTACAATATTCTCCCCTTTTGAAAATTCAAGTACTTTCAAATTTTTTGCAACTACTTTCCCTTTGACATCAATGACAAAGGTCAAAATGTTAGAAACTATCCAAAAAACTATCCAAAAATGTTGTCCTTATGCTGATATGATCTTCATGCAATCATCAAAGTTTTCCTTAAGACTTATTATACCTTTAGTCCATGTGTCCTTGGTGGATTCAGTTGAGGTGAGAATTGTACATAGAGCATATGATGCAATCTCAACTGCATTAAGATCTAAATATAAAAAGTTAGAATATGTGTCCTTGGCCTTGATACATTCATCCAAATGTTTCTCAACAAAAGACACTTTCAAAGCTATAGACTCTCTAAAATCTGATATCCTCTTCAAAAAATTTTCTTTTTGAAGTTCTAGTTTCCTAATATTACTATGAATACTAGCCACTTGTCCTTCAAAATCATCAATCTTACAAGATGGATGTTGGATCTAGTTGGATAGAGCCTCTAGCTCACTAATCTTTCCTTCCATCTGTGTGTCAATATCCATAGCCAGTTTGTATGATAAAGTACACTTAATGTACAAAATTTTCCCATCATGTTGACATTTCCAAAGTTCCTCAATACAAGTATCGAGACTTATCAAATCATTCTTAATGTTTTGACAGATGGTACTAAATAAGTTAGCATCAAGTGAAATCTATGTGTTTTCTTCTAAAACATTTAACAAGTTAGTAAACTCTTCATCAAATGTTTTTTAGTGCTACTTGTGCCCTTTGTTTAGGATCTAATTCTGTGCGTTGCATTGCCAAGATACTGTGCAATTTTTCAGTAACCTCTATCAAGGTTTTCTATAAGCTATTCACTATCCTCTTCTTTTGAATAATCTTTGATAGGAATGAGATCAAATTAGTTTGATCATCATCATCAGTTGCTAAGATAGCAAGAGAGAGTAGAGTAAATGAACTAGATAGTTTAGTGTCATCCTCCCTTCTTTTCTTAGCTACCTTTTTTATTCTTCTCTCTTCTTCTTCCAATCTCTTTTTCTTATCTTCCTCTATTTTCTTTCTTATTTCTTTTTCTATTATTCTTTTCTTTTCCTCCTCTTCATTTCTTTTCTTCTCATCCTAAAGCAATTTTTGCTTGGCCTCTTCTATTTTCTTCTTTTCTTCTTCAAGTAGCCTCTTTTCCTCTGCAATCTATCACATTTTGTCTTTAATATCCTCACTATTAGGTTCATTTGGTTCAAAACCTTCAAATAGATTAGAATCATCAATGTTACTGGTAATATTGGTCTGATCTATCTGCATAGTGTCATCACTCGCTGACACTTCTAAGGTTCTAGGTGCTGGAGGAGATGCTACCTTAGATTATGTCAACATCTAACTGATAGCTGCCATAGTCTCACTTCTCAATTTATCTTTTTGACCAACCATAAACAAGAATGATCTTACTTTATTTCTCAAATATAGTGCAAGATTACTCAATAATCTCTTAATCTCTTCTTCACTATTAGTATTGAAAATATTTCTAAGCATAGACTTTTGAAGTTCTAGATCATTTCTCTTGTTGGAGCCTTCTTTTCTATGAGTCCTTCATAGACTTTCTAGTTCACTATGACATCAATATCTTTCAATTTTAGATTATTTTCTATGATTTATCTCATAGTGAAGATATCAATCTAGCCCTTCTCAAAACTATTGTACAAATCATAGAATTTGTTCATCTGAACAAAGTTACCTTCATTAGCAATAACTATGTTAATATTTTCTATCTTTGACTTCTAGAGTTGTCGAGCTTTCCCTGCTAATTGTTTTGACAATGCCACTTTCTCTACTTGCTTATCCTCTTGTTCTTCTTTTTCTTCTTCACTGGACTCAACAATGTATTCTACCTTTTACCTAGTTTGGTGGCTTGTTTCTTGACCTTTTTGTCTTGGTGGTCAGTGCTTCCACCCAAATTTTCTCTTTGGCTCAAAACCTTCAAATGGATTAGAATCATCAATGTTAATGGTAATATTGGTTTGATCTATCTGCATACTGTCATCGCTCACTGACACTTCTAAGGTTCTAGGTGCTGGAGGAGATGCTACCTTAGATTCTGTCAACATCTAAATGATAGCTACCACAGTCTCACTTCTTAATTTAACTTTCTCACTAACCATAAACAAGAATGATCTTACTTTATTTCTCAAATATAGTGCAAGATTACTCAATAATCTCTTAATCTCTTCTTCACCATTAGTATTGCAAATAGTTCTAAGCATAGACTTCCAAAGTTCTAGATCATTTCTCTTGTTGGAGCCTTCTTTTCTATGAGTCTTTCATAGAATTTCTAGTTCACAATGCCATCAATATCTTTCAATTTTAGATTGTTTTCTATGATGTATCTCATAGTGAAGATATCAATCTAGCCCTTCTCAAAACTATTATACAAATAATAGAATTTGTTCATTTGAACAAAGTTACCTTCATTAGAAATAACTATGTTAATATTTTCTATCTTTGACTTCCAGAGTTGTCAAGCTTTCCCTGTTGATTGTTTTGACAATGCCACTTTCTCTGCTTGCTTATCCTCTTGTTCTTCTTTGTCTTCTTCACTAGAGTAAACAATCTCTTCTACCTTTTATGTGGTTTGGTGGCTTTTTTCTTGACCCTTTTTTCTTAGTGGTCACTGCTTCCACCATTCAAAATTTATCTTTGGCTCACTAGGTTGAACATTTGACACTACTTCATATGGAATGCTTTGCTCTAAAGATGTTCTTGCAACAGATATTGATAAAGGTTTTATATTCAATATACCTTGCTTCATATTTTTCCTTATAGCTTGTGAATAACTCTCAGTCATTCTAGACTCAGATAAATCCTTCTTCATAATAGATTCTATCTTTTTGTTTGATGCCTTCTCCATAGAGGCTTGATGAGATGATTGGGTAATCTCATCATATGTTCCAAATCTATATTTTGCTTTATCCTTCTCTAACTTCAATAATAAATCAATATAACTGTTATATCATCATGCAATTCATAACCCAAGGGATCAAGAAATGTTTCCTGAGGTTCCACTGATTGAATATAGGTATAATATGTATCAACCACAATCAAAATGTTTTCCTTAAATCTATCTTCATTTTTAGGTGCAATTTTGAATCTTTATTTCATTTCATTTTGAAATGTTCTCATTATCAGGTTTCCACTATCCAATATCTTATCTACAAGATGCATTTTGCATACTTCTATGATCTTCTCCATTATACATCTTTCACTGCTCATTATGTTTGTGATTGATAAATAAGGAAATCTTTTAAGTACATGAAAGAATATGTGATTGACCAATGAATAAAATCTAAACACACCATTCTTAGTCCTCTTGATCTTTTCTAGGTTCTCTATGAGTTGCATCCTCAAAATTTCACTAAGATTTACTTGTTCCTTTTTTATACATATCTTATATGTTGCATAGATGAATCTGGCTAATAATTCATCAATCTTTGAGCTTGCACATATAGAATAGGTAATGATTCTACTCAAGAATCTTACATCATCTTTCTTAATGGTGTCTATCACCATGGCCTTTCCATTATATGCTACTTTAGTATAATTTTACACTTTCTTCTTGACCATTTTCTCACCTATAAGTACACTACCTTCTTTACTAAGACTAGCTACCTCATGAGTAAGGTTGACAGAAATATCAATTACACTATCTTGCATCCATAGTTTCCTATCATGTATCCTACTCAATATGATATGCGTCAATTCATCTATGTCCAATTCATGATAGAAATGATATTTGAATAGATCTAGTTCCTTTAAATGTTCAAATATAGGCTTCATAGTCATCTCGTGATTGAAAATTAATTCCATATCTTTGTTTATGTATTCACTACCAATAGATTCATATTTACTATTAAGATAACTTCTTACATCTTCAAGATATACTATGTTGTTCAGAGTGATTGATGATGTTGAGTTAGGGTTTTCTTTAGTAGTTTTTAAAGAAACAACATTTAACTTAGGTTTATTATTGTTCTCAACATTTTGCACTACTAACATATCCATGATTCTATCAAATAAGAACTTTTTATTGAACATATTTATGAAAAAACTGATAAATACCTCTTTTCAAAAATAGAGTTTTCTTTGAAACCGCCTTGAAAAGTCATTTCTAAGTGCTCTTTGCTTCAAATGAATTCATAATGAAGTGAAAATCAATTTTGTACTCCATTTATTCCATCAACTTGAACTTACATTAATTGTGTATTTTGCAAACACAAAAAAGCTATTAATTACATATTGTAATCAAATATCTACTCAAGATCATCTATCCAATCTTTAGATGTCACTTGAGGCTTTCCATAGCCTTCTTTTATCATGAAAAAACTCTACAGGAATTCACTTCATGAAATTCTCTGGAAAAACATAGTTTTCATCTTCTACTATAGAATTAACCTTTTCTATAATATTGGTAACTCTTAATTTCTTCATAACTTGTTTATATAACCTCCAAATTACAAGCGAGCTTAGGTACCATCTATACTTAACTAGATACACCATTTTCCCAACTTTTCTACCTCTACTTCCATCCCTAGATGAAGTTTTCAAATTTTGGTGTTGTGAACAAGTTTAATTCAATTTGAATCAAGCTCAACAACTGTCTTTGATCTTCCTATCTCATCATTATCTAGTTTTTCCTTTAAGATATCTACTCCTATTACAAATGCATCATTATGTTTTTCTCGAAGTTCACTGACCACATTTCTTTGTTTCTTACTATCTTTTTTAGTTTCAAAGTTCCTCTCATGGTTCCTTCTATCATTTCTAGCATTTCTTCCATCATTACTTTTGTTTCCAAAGTTTCTTCCATTGTTCCTTCTATCTCTGAAGTTTCTATCCATTCTATAATACTTTGTTGTATGTCCAAAGTTGTTACATAACTAACATATTGGTGCTCTACTTCTAGGATTCTTTTGATCATTAGGTGCATGACAGTTCTAAGAAATATGTCCAAAGTTGTTACACTTATAACACATGATCTATCTTCTATCTTCATAAGGTCTTCCTTTACTTGATGTCCTTTCATTAGATCTTCTTCTATCTATAGAGTTAGTATTTCTAAACATTCTACTATTTCTTCTATCATTATCATACTTAAAGTTTCTTAAAATCAATTTCTTTATGACCCATACCATGACAATTATAACAATAAAATTCTTTAACATGATTAAATGATTTATCAGTACAATCTTTTTTCATATGTTCTATTTCATTGCATAAAAAACACTTACCTCTAAATTCATACCTGGAATCCTTAGGAGATTCCACTTTCTTTGGTTCATCCAAAATTTCAACTTCCTTGTTTTACTCAACTTCTTTAGATTTATCAGAAGATTAACTAGATTCAATCTTATCATCAAATTTTTTTTCTTCATTCTAATTTGATCTAATATCAAGTTTCTTTATGTACATGTTAATTAGATAACCAAGACTAGTCTTTTCATAAGTAGGTCTCTATATATCAAGTTTTTCTCTGCTAGAATAAAGCTTCTCAAGCTACTACTTGCACTGAGTTAATTCACCTTTCACAATGGTATTGTACTTATGAAGTTCTTCATGATCTTCTTTCAATATGTTTTCTTTGCCATACTTGCTCTCACATCTACATTCTCAGTCTTCAAATCAGACTCAACTTTACTAGCTTAATTCCTCAAAGTCAACTTCAAATTCATAATTTTCAATTCATGCTTCAAGATTTTGTGCTTTATTTCAGCTTTGAATAATCATCATCACTAGTTCCAAATTTAGTAGATTCGAGATTGGATTTGAGATGTTTAATCTTTTCCTTTGATTGCCCAATGTACACTTTGGAGTCTTCATATCTATCCTTTAGGTTATCTCTTTCTTTAGTAAGGAGATCAATTTTTTCAAGAGCTTTGTTAAGGTTCTTCATCAACTGTTCCATATCCATAGGGATCTTACTCAAGCTATTAAGCCTCTTCTAAGTAACTATGTTTTGATACCAATTGTTAGAAATAGGGATTACTAAGAGGGGGGGTGGTGAATCAGTAATCTAAAAACTTTAGTCACCAACAAGATATTATTTCTTACTTTAAACCATACATAACAAAGCAATAAAATCATGCTAAACAATAATAGTAACAATGCACAAAGATAACTCATAACACCATATTTTGTTAACTAGGGAAACCTTGACCAAGGGAGAACCCTAGTGAGGATGATACCCACTAGATAATATAATGATATATAAGTTTCTTTTTAGAGCATGGACCCTATTTGGGAGATAATATAATGATATATAAGTTTCTTTTTAGAGCATGGATAATATAATGATATATAAGGAGTCCTTTTTAGGAGACTTTGAATCCTTGTTAGGAGATTTCAATCCTATTAATAGTTGTAGTATAGAGAATGGAAGATGAACCCATTACCCAAGCATGCACTACTAATTATAAGAAGAGCTCACTACCCAAACAAGTAATTAGACTATAACTTCTTCCTTGACTAATATTTGATCTTCAACTCAACCTCAAATCACAAAATAGCTTGTAGAAAACTTCATATATATCACTTTCACAGTAAGTTCGCACATCACAATATTCCTACAACTTTCTCACTTGCTTCATTTCTTATCACAAGATGTCCTTTGCATAAATAACACACCTTTACACAAATTACTGTTGGGTCAGCTAAGACCACAATTCACTTTTCCAACTTAGAGTAAACATCTAGGATGTCAGCCCTAATTTGGACAAGTAATTGTTTTCTAAGCAAAACAATTCTTTCCTTCAATTCTATTGTCTTGATTTTCTAAAACATGATTATCTCTCTTCCATATAGTCTATACTAACTTTCAAGGTTATAAATGTCATCACCAACATGTATACTATCTACATCTAACTTTTCTAGTCATAATATGACATTAGCAACAAGTTATAACAAAACAATACACTATTCTATACCAAATTCTATACATAGACAATTTTCTGATTACCAAAAACAAAGTCTCTTTATTTTTGAGGTCTCTTATAAGCATGTACATCATGTGTTGCCATAAATGACAAAAATTATATATCTCTACTAGCCAATTGTCAATAGGGAAATCTTATGTATCGACTTAAAGGTACCAAAATGAGTAGTCAAATCTCTCTATAATGAATCCTGACCATGTCATTGGGCCATCTCAAAGTTTGGAAAGCCTTCCTATAGCTTGATGAATTCCTATTGGATCAAATTCTAAGAGCATGGGGTTAATAGAATTGATGCTAGCATGTCACATACACATTTTTAGTATGGGAATCATATGTGAAATATTTGATTTAATACAAACTAATAGTAGAAATGGTAAAAAACAACTTGATCATAAAAAGCCAAACTACAACAAGTAAGCTAGAACCTATGATGAGTCATAATGACACTAAGTCCTATGAATGAAAAGGTAAAAGCTTAGGTACCATAATAAGAAGAGAGGGACATATCACAAAATATGACTCCATGTTGATACCATCAATGGAAATAGACTATGCACATGATCAATTTTGTGAAGAAGCCCAATTCCCCTCCCATCATAAAAGATAATGTAAAGGAGATCATTATGCTTGCAAATGGTTATTAGCTACACAAGTGATACACATCAAATATTTGACATGATTCTATTGTGTTTGGTAAAACACAAAAGGGATCCATGTTATATGCTTGATATAATGCCAACTATTATTTATAATACATATGATTCCCATATGATTTTATTGATTATAAAAGTGAAACCAAGTTGGACATTGAGGTATCCCAAAATAGGTCATACCTAGTTCCCATGACAATCATATAACGTGTAGGAGATGAGTCACTTCTCATAGCCAAGATACATGAACCTAAGGGTATATCAGGTTGCTAAGAATCATGGAGAATATGAATGAGATTTACCTTGTAGAATACTATGTATACCAATTTCAAAGTAACATAAACAACATTTGACTCATTTTATAGAATTCTGGGATATATGTCATGGTATGGAGTTTCTCCATATCATGAATCATGATACTCTAACTCATAATCCCACTATCAAATTGAACATTTTGGGATAAGATTCTAAATCATCTATGCTTGAAATTCATCACCAAAAGTCACATATAGTTTTGAAGTGTTGACTCTCCATACAATCATAGTTTCTAGTCTTTATTGAAACTTGGTAGATGAAGATCAAGGTTAGTAGCAGGTGTTTGGCAAGATGATTATGGAAAGTTTGGTAGAATATAGTATAATTGGTTGTGATTTCCTTACCACATCAGTAACAAGAAGAATTATGCTAATATTACCCACCAAATATGAAACATGATAATAATGAAGCCAATGATGATGGGAGAACCCAATTCTTTATAGGACCCCTAGTGTCATAACTATTATCTTATGAAGACCACTTGTTAGTTACTTTTTCTCCTAGATACTAATGTGTTTAGAAAACATTAAAGTATCCAAAGAGGCTCTAGAAAAGTTTTAAAGAAATGACAATTACAATGGTGAGATATTAGAAATATGAAGGATGAAATTTGATTATTGTCAAGATTCAATTACATAATTGAATCATAGGCTTGTAAAGTTATTTATTGCCCAAAAATTTGGAGGAAGAGGGTTCTTATTTTTCTAAAGGAGGTAGATGATGTGCTTCTTCTTTCCTAGGGAGGAGAGATTGGGAGGTTCCACTATTTTTGTAGACTATGTGTTGCATATTTGGGAAAATTCATATTATGTAAAGGAGGTATTTTTTTATTGTAATCAGAACTATTCATTTTATCTTTGTTTCTTTTTCCAATTTTTTGAAAGAAGTTTGAATTGCTAGTAATATTTAGAAATTATATGATTTCTAATTGAATGAAGATTTCATTGCTCAAAGATTATATTCTTTGAGTTGATCTTATTCTCATTCATATGTGGATTAAGGTTGAATGATGGACTTACCATTCTATTAAAAAATTCATTTATTGTTGGGGTTTTCCTTGTCAATTTAATCTTTTCTCAATGCACGTGTAGGTGGAAGAGCTGTGCATCTCCATTGCCATATGTGGAAGTCTTTTCTTTCTATTTTAGTTATAATAATTTGCCCCCTATCCAAGAATAGTATGAGTAGCCTTCACTTTCAAGTTAAAAGCATTTCTTAAATCTTATTCATTGTATATCCAATTAGGGAGCCATACCCTATAAAATTTAGAGGGTGCTTGCACAATTCAATGGAAAAGTGATCCAACTATTGGTATCTTTTTGTGTCTTTATTTTTGGGAAAATAAAGGCTATTTCAATGGTTTATTCTATGAAGATAAATTTGTTTACTATAATAATCAAAGCAATTTTCTCATCTTCATCGAACTATTCTTTCATAGCAACATAGACAACTTCATCATCATTACTTTTAGATTTAGTGTTAGTTTCTTCTTCAACAATATAACAATATTCTTCTTATACTCTCAATCATCTCTCCTTCCTATGTACTTTTTTACTTTTGTTACATCCTAGTCTTCTCTGTCAAGACATCTAGTAGTAATATGACCAACCTTGTTGCATGAAAAACAAATTATAGGTAATTTACCTTTGTATTTACCTCTAACTTTTCCAAATCTTTTTGTAATAAGTGCTTCAAGTTCATCAATCTCATCATCACAACTGTTACTATTACTCTTCGCATGTTTACCTTTTCTCTTGCTAAGAACCAATTGTGACTTAAAACCAAATTCAATAGTAGCAAGTGTGTAGTTATCAAAATTAGACATCTCAAAAGAAGTAAGTCTACCAATTACACCTTCCAAATTCAAAGTGTTACTTGGAGTGCATCTCAAATCTTGTATTGCAGAAACCCTAATGGCATATATAGGAAGAAGAGTTATCAATACCTTTCTTATCATTATTTCATCTTTGATTTCTCTATTTTATCCTTGAATAGCATTGACAACTTCCTTAACTCTTGTATAGTATTGTACTATGTTCTCACCTTCCATCATTCTTATTTCATAGAACTTTCCTCTTAGGTTTTCTAGTTTCACTCTCTTGACATTTTCATCTCCTCCATATATGGTCTTCAATTTTTCCTACATATTTTCATTATCACATTATTTTACATCATCAAATTTCACATAGCTTAGGGTTGAAGAAATTGTTAGGATTAACCTAAGACATAAATGATTATTATATGCAAAAATAACCACTATAAGAAAATAATAGATTGCACACAAGAGAACATAAGACACCAAGATTTAATGCGGTTCACCCAATCCCTAGGTTATGTCCACCAATAATAAGTACAATATTATTTTTATCCAGTTACAACTTGATTACAATCTATAATCACTTATAGCTCAATACTACTGTAAGAACCAATTTCTGCATCACACCTTATGAAAAAATCCCTAGCCCTAAGCCTTTTTATACAAGATTTTTTACACTTACAAAATTAGGGCTAGAATAATAAAAAAGTAGTAGCTAACACCTTTTACAATATAAGGTCATTTTTGGCTTTAGCGAAAGCCCCCGTCGGGGTGTTTCCCATCGATCCCACCCTATATCATGATAGGGAGCACACTTGGGGCACTAGCCTAGGAACTCATAGGGGTGCTACCTCTTGACCCCATCTTGGGGGCTCTGCCCCCAAACCCCCATAGAAATAATCTAGAGGGAAATTTCATCGAATAAACCTCTGAGTTTGATTAAGATCCACATCACAACAATCTCTTGCTTAGAGACTAATCGGGCTCTATAACAATAACCTCCAACTTGGAGACTGATCATAGCACTACTAAAATTGTAGCTCCCATTGGAATATCAAACCACCTTGAACTCTATTGTTTTTTATTCTATTTAGTCAAGAAGTCCAATTGAAGCTGAAGAGGAGTTCAACTTCTTCCTTGTCACTACTTTTGTAAACATATTTGTTGGATTGTCATTTGTATGTATCTTATCCAAATTTAACTATCCATCATCCAAAACCAACTAAATGAAATGGTACCACAAATGTATGTGTTTTTTCTTTGAATGCAAAGCCAAATTCTTTGCAAGAGAAATGACACTCTAACTATTTGTAAACAAATAATTATCCTTCTAAGGGTGTCCCATTTCTTCCAAGAAGAATTGAAGCCATATCATCTCCTTGGTTTCCTTTGTAGCAGCAACATACTTTTCCTCTTTAGTGGATAAAGCTTTAAACTTTTTTAACCTAGAAACCTAGCTCACAGCTGCCCCACCAATAGTAAATACATAACCTATAGTACTTTGCCTGGTATCAATATCCCCTATTAAATCTAAGTCAAAATATCCCTTTAAATTAGTAGTAGGGCCCCTAAAATGTAAACACTTACTAGATATTCCTCTCAAATATTTGAGAATCCATTTAACTACATTTTAATGCTCAATTCATGAATGACTCATATACTTGCTAAAAAATCCCATTGCATGTGCAATATTTGGCCTTGTACATACCATAGCATACATCAAGCTTCCTATAGCTGAAGCATAAGGTACCTTCGACATCTTATCCTCCTCTTCTTATGTCTTTGGACATATCTCCGTAGTCAACTTCAAATGACTAGGTAAAGGTGTGTTGAAAGCTTTATCATTCTCCATAGAGAAATGTTACAATACCTTCTCAATATAATCAACCTGAGATAATGTCAATTTCCTATTCTTCCTATCTCTACAAATCTTTATACCAAGGATTTTTTTTCTACCTCCAAATCCTTCATAGCAATGTATGTGCTAACTAGCGTTTCAGCCTCTTTATGTGATCCATGTTAGACCCAGCTACAAGCATATCATCAACATATAAACATAAAATAATGTAGCTACCATGATCCAATCTCTTAAAATAAACACAATTATCTGAATGACACCTACTATGTCCATGATCATGCATAAAACTGTCAAATTTTAGATACCACTGCCAAGGTGCTTATTTTAAGCCTTATAAACTTTTCTTCATGATGCACACTAAGTTCTCCTTACCTTTGACCTTAAATCCCTATGGTTATGTTATATATATCTCCTCTTCCAAGTCACCATGAAGGAAGGTTTTTTTAACAACAAGCTTCTCCAAATGAAAATCTTTAGTAGCCACAATACTTAAAAACAATGTGAATAGAAGTCATTTTAACAACAGGAGAAAATATCTCATTAAAATCAATGCCCTTTTTTGTAAAAATCCTTTTTCCAACTTACTTGGCTTTTAATATTTTCTTACCTCCATCCTCTTCTTTCAACTTGTAAACCCATTTATTCTATAAAGCCTTTTTATCTATAGGCAACTTGCATAAATCCTATGTTTTATTTTTTTAGCAAATAGTCCCTTTCTTCTTTCATTGTAGACTCCCACTAAATCTTTGTATCCACCTAAATAGCTTCATCATAACATTTAGGTTCACTAGCACTAGTAAGTAAAATATAATACAAATAAGGAGAAATTTTTCTAAAGGTCTACTTATCCTTGTTGACTATCTACCATTCATTAGGGTGTGTGGTATTTGTTGTTGCAGTTATTTTAGATCATGAGGAATTATTGGAACATCAGCTTTGGGAGCATCATCCAACACTAAATAATCATTTTCTTTCTTCTCATACTGCTACAACATATCTTTATACAATATTGTCTCATTGAATATGACATCCCTGCTTCTTACAATTTTATGATTTCCAAAATCCCAAAGCCTATAACCAAATTCATTAATGCGATATCCAACAAATACACATTTCTTTGACTTAACTTCTAGCTTGGTTCTATTTTCAAAATGAACATGTACAAATGCTTCACAACCAAAGGTTCTAAGAAAAGAATAACTCGCCTTCTTATCAATCCATGCTTCCTCTAGAATACCACAACCCAAAGGAGTTGAGGCACCTCTATTAATCAAATATACAATAGCATTTATAGCCTTCACCAACATGTTTAAGGGCAACCTTGCATGCAACCTCATGCTTTGTGCATGCTCCATTATTGTCCTATTCATGGGTTCAACCACTCCATTTTCCTCTGGAGTCCTTGGAATAGTTTTGTATCAAAGAATACCATTAGTGGAGAAATAATCTTGAAATTCATGATTGCAATACTCACCACCATTATCAGATCTAAGACATTTTAATTTCTTTCCAATCTCATTTTCAACTAAGTATTTCTATTTCTTAAAAGTTTGAAATACATCAAATTTCTATCAAAGGAAATAAACCCACACTTTTCTAGTTGCATCATCAATAAATGTATCATAATAATGAGAGCCATTAAGGGAAGATACCTAGGATGGTCCCCATACATATGTATGAAAATGCTCTAATTTCTCACTTTTATTTTCCTTCCCAGTCTTCACAAAACTCACTCTCTTTTGTTTTCCATACAAACAACTTTCACAAACATCTATATTAACACATTTTAGACCTAGTAAAACTTTCTTTGAATAAAGTACTTCCATACCTTTTTGACTCATGTACCCAATTCTATTGTACCACAATAGTGTATAAGAATAAAAAACAACTATTTTTTCTCCCTACTTAACTGTAGCAACTATTCTTGAACATTCATTTTTCTGTAAAATAATCAAAGTAGAAGGAACAATATGACTTGTATAAAGATATAAGGTGCCTACTTTCACATCTTTTTCTACTATAAGGGAACCTTTTGAAACCTTTCAATTTTTATCATTAAAAGTAGCAACACAACCCTCATCACCAAGTTGCCTTGCTGAAATTAAATTCCTACTCAATCTTGGAACATGTCTTACCTCATATAGTAGCCAATGATTCCCCTTCTACAACTTAATCTTAACTTTTCTCTTTCCAACAATATGACAAGGTTCATTATCCCCCAAATAAACAAGCCCAAAATACCCTTGGACATAATCTATAAAATAACCTCTTTGAGGTGTAGCATGAAATGAAGCACCTGAATCTAATACCCATGAATCATCAACACTTTCTAAAGATAGAAGAAAAGCATCCTCTTTAGATTTATTACTTACCATATTTTCCTCCTTGTTCCGTTCTAGTTTATCTCCTTCATTGTTATTTCAAGTCCTATAAAATTTCTTCTTATGCCTTATTTTACCATAGTACCAGTAATCTTTTGCTCCTCTAGATTGAGACCTCTTGCCCTTTGACTTCCCTCTTGATTTCTCACGATTTCAAAAATTATTTCCTCTCTTAGTTGTTCTACCTCTGCTTTGTGCATTCAAAGCATTTCCTGATGTAGATCCACTTGATGCTTTCCTATGAGTTTCCTCACTCAATATAACACCAATCACATCATCATATTTTAGGGTATTAGATCCAAATAAAGAATTATTCACAACCATTACCAAGCCATTCTAGATTTCAGGAAAAGAACACAAAATCAAGAGAGCCCTAATTTCTTCATCAAAATTAATACCCATAGAAGATAACTTACTAGTAACAATATTAAAATTATTTAAATGATCTACAATAGATCCACCTTCTATTAGCTTCATATTAAATAAACACTTCATGAGAAATACCTTGTTTAAAGTGGAGGGCTTTTCATACAATTTTGCTACGGTTTACATCAACTCTTTCATTGTCTTCAATTTTGTAATGTTAAATGTCATTGAGGTGCCAAGCATAATCCAATGCTTCCAAGTGCCTTTCTATCTAAAATCTCTCATTTGTCATAGTTTCCTAGTTTTTAGTTTTCCCTTCCAATGGCTTCCATAAATTGTTCTGATAAAGATAGTCCTGTCATGCATTTGCATCTTCCATAACTAAAAGTTCTGATAAATAAACTTGTCAACCCTTAGCTTACCCTCATCTTCCATCACCCCCACTCAACCATGAGACCTTGCTATAGAGGATCAATAAAGAATATGATGATAGTCTAGCTAAAAAAAATGATGACCATTTGGCTCTGATACCACTTGTTAGGATTAACCTTAGATAGAAATGAAAATTACACGCAAATATAACCACTATCAAAAAATAATAGATCGCACATAAGAGAACACATGACACCAAGATTTAACATGTCACACCCAATCCCTATGCTACATCCACCAACAACAAGTCTAATATTATTATTATCCAATGATTATGACCTAATTACAATTCATAATCCCTTACAACTCAATACCACCACAAGTACCAATTTTTGCATCACACCTTATGAAAAATTCCTTTTCCCTAAGCCTTTTTATAGAAGATTTTTGTTGCTTAAAAAATTAGTGCTAGAATAATAGAAAAATAGTAGCTGACACTTGTTACAATATAGACCCTTAACCCCATCTTGGGGCGCTACCCCCAAAACCTTGAAGAAATAATCTAGAGGGAAACTGTGCCAAATAAATCTCTAAGTCTAATTAGGCTCCACATCACAAAAATCTCCCACTTGGAGACTAATCACAACACTACTAAACCTATAGCTCCCACTATAATATCAAACCATCCTAGACTCTATTATTCTTTTATTCTATTTAGTCGAGAAGACCAACCAAAGCTGAAGAGGAGTTCAAATTCTCCCTTGTCACTACCTTTGTAAATATATCCATTGGATTTTAATCTGTATGTGTCTTTTCTAGCTTTAAGTGTCCATCATCCAAGACTGACCAAATAAAATGGTACAACAACTTTATGTGTTTTGTATTACAACTATATGCTACCCCAAGACCCCACAAGTACACTACCCCCAAACCCCATAGAAATAATCTAGAGGGAAACCATGCTAAAATAACTTCTGAGTCTAATTAGGCTCCACATGATAATAGAAATCTCCAACATTTCCTAATTGTGTTCTTGCTTTTCTTGTAGCTAGTAGGTAGTTAGAGGAACATCAGTTATCTTCACATATTCATTGTCCATAATGTTTATAGCAACATCCCTAATACTAGATATATTTAGCCTCATCAATGTTTTCCATGCAAGAAAGTTCTCCTTGTTCAGCTTCAGTACCTCTCTTTTGTGAGTCATGATCTTTAGATTTAAGTAACTTCAAAATTATCTTAATAAACACTATGATCTGATACCAATTGTTAGAATATTTATCATAACTCAAGGGGCAGGGGGGGATGAGTCAGCTACTCAAGGTGTTTGAATAAGTATATGGGAAATACAATACCAAGGGAGTGGGGGTGGTGAATTAGGATCTTAAACTTTTAGCTTCAAAGCCAATAACATAAATCCACACCTAATTCATCTCATAGATATACCATAAAACTTGAAATGTCATAACATAAATGAAATATATCACATCAAAAAGAGTATAACACATAACACAATGATTTTGTAACCTAGAAACACTTCAAGATGAAGGTAAAACTTGGGTGGGGATGAAACCCAAAAATTTTCACTATTACAACAACAAAGTTAACTTGTTAGGGTTAAAATATTTGATCATAAGATATGATATACCCTATGAGGGGTTTTCCTTGTTAAAATCTTAAGAGACTATTAGGTATAACCTTTGTTAAAGGATTTTACACTCACAATGAAGTAAGGAATTTGTTAGGAGGTTTACATAGATTTGTTAAGACCACTTTGTTAAGAGATTTATCCCATCTCAATTAAAAATAACTAATTCAATACCTAACCCTCAATTTTCTCTACAAGTTGATCTTGGGTCTCCTCTTTACTATATCATTGATTTGATCTTTCGATCTAATAACTCTGTTTAATCCTTCACTACTCTAATTTCTTTCTATCTACTTTTCTTTAAATCTTTGTCTTCACTCATTCATATGTGCATACACTCATGTCTTTAGCATGTACACTTACAATTATAGGGTTAGAATCCTCCTTAAATAGGTGTCATGTGAAGATTCTAGATTAGGATTGATGGCTTACACCGCATCATCTTTTTCCATTTAAATTCTATTTTCTAGTTGGTTGAGTTTCATACCTTGGGATCATTACCTTCTATAATTACTAGTAATCAACTCCTTAGCTATCTAGTCAAATAATTAATATTATAGAAAAGTTGGTCAAAATGGCTTAAATATATGTTTCTGCCATTACAAACTTATATGTCAAAACTAAACTACTCAACACTTGAGTTCTCTGATGCTCAGTTATATAAAAATATTCATGCTTGTTACTTGGGTTCTATATTCATGTTTACTTGGTACTTAATAACTTATCAACATGCTTAGTCTCTACTATCTTTTCTTGACTAATTCATCTTTTTGGTCACTACTAAATACTCAAAAACCACTATTCTACTTGATATAAGTGTTGTATGCTTTGCCTTTACTAGATAACTCAATCACAATGATGAACTTGTAATATTTCCTAGTAAATGACTAAGTTTTTGGACACTAATAGGAAACTTACGCCTAGAGGTCAACAATATCCCCCTTTGACATTAGTGGATAAAACACTTTGTCATGAAATCATATATTGTGCAAAAATGAGTACTCCCCCTTGAGACCATAATTCGATATATGATTTGTGATCCACATATTGACTCTCTTTGTTTTATTCTTTCATATCCTCATATATCATCATCATTCCCCTTGTTTTGCATTCTCATTCCTCCTTGTTTTTGTCATTGATGGAACTTGGGGTTGTAGGGCTAACTGATGGTTATCAAAGAATTACTGATGACTTGGCACAATATTGGTAGAACCTTTATTCCATCACTCTTGTACTTATTCCAAAATTTGAAATTGAATTTCTAACTTGGTAGCTAGATCAATGAATCCTATAATATTGGTGTCTCTTTCTTCAAAATATCTCTAGCAATAGGGGTTACATTTTGAATTATCTCTATATGTGGAAATAATTGAAGTTTAATCAATGTTAACTTGTGCCTTATCTTTGTATCTTGATCCACGAGCTTTGCTAACCTCTTTTCATTGAATGTTAGTTCACTATAAGAAGATGATCTTGAACTTGCATTCTTGCCCAATGTAATAACATTAGCTATAACATCCACATGCAATAGCTCTAATGAGCATGTAGTATCTACTGTAAAGAAATCTATAACACACAATTTTAAGTATAAATAATTAATGGTCTTAAAAATAGCTTCCAACTACGTAATAGATGTAGAAAGATCAACTTGTCTCTGTACAAGATCCTATGAAATTTTCTTTAACACTTTATGCTCCATTATTCTCTCAAACCATTGTAACAACTTTTTATTTGTCTCTATGTCATCTTTTTGAATCTTATCAACTAAATACACAACTTGATCCATAATTTGATGTTGATTATTCACATCTATGATTCCAAATGCATCCATAAAAATATCTTTTACATTATGAAGTACATATCTTCTCTTTTGCTCTCCTCTTAGTTGTTCTTGTTTTACCTTAGGACTCAACAAGATTTGCAATTCTTGCATCTTCTCAAGTGTAATATTATTTAAATCATACTTAGGTGATGTAATTACCTCATCAAGGCACACTAACTTAGGCTCATTGACTCATCATATTCCTCTCCTACATGAGTCATATCCTAAGATCATGAAGCTAACTATATCACTTGATAGTGATAGTTGCAACTATTTCCTTTTTTCCCTTGATCTTAACTTCGGCTATTGCATTGATGTAGAAATAACTTGTTGCATAGGTGTTACATTTATTGGTTCTACATCCTTTTCACTCATTAGTTGGACAAGATCTTGAGTAGCCTCTTTCTCTTTCTATGTAACTTCATCCTCTACTGATTAGTGCAAGAATCTTTCACAAAATTTTCTTCCTTGTTCCAAATTTTTGCAAAGGTTGGTGGAGTACATAAACTTAATTCCTTACCAAGTTTCTCAACACTTGTATTGTCTATAGCTGATGTGATATTAACATCATTAGTCTTCTTGACTTCAAGCATTATATATTCAACTATCTATAACAAAATTGGGTTAGTACAGAGTTTTCTTGAGTCATCTTTTAAGCATTTAATTTCCTCTTTTTTTGGTATATTTGGATTAGGTGGAGGGAGGTCACTGTCATCTTCTATTTTAATTGTTTCTTTATGTTCACACCTTTTGAAAAGTTGTTGAATCTCCTCTATTACCTTGGCTATATCTTTCTTATATTCATCTTCAAATTAAAAAGCATCTGGACCTTCCCTTGACTTCATCAATTGACATTCCACAACCATTTCACTTCACCTTGGTCAAATTTTCAAAAAAAAAAATAATTTTGCTCTTTATTCTCTTTGGTAGATCTAATATAGGGCACCCAAGTACCCTACAAATGATTTCCTTTTTAATCTTGATTGGCCCACCTTCCAACCAAATTCTCATGTCATGAACTTAGCTAAGCACAACCTTTGATCCATTCAATTTTAAAACTTTAGGAAATCCTATAGTACGAGTAAGCCCTTTCTCTGCATTGATCTTGTATTTATCTTTTAGGTTTCCATCAACATATAGCTTCTCATAAGTTGTTCTCATTTCAAAATCTCCAATTTCTCCAACTTTGCATTGATAACATGATGTTAAATATTGCATAGTAAATACTTTGGGTGGAATTGATAATAAAACTCCACTATCATCAATAGTGTTATCAACATTAACTAAATTTATGAAGTTTAGTAGAGGACTTTGATCATTCCTAATGATTTGAGCACTACTATTATTCACCATTTCACTTCCAGATGTCATTTTATTCTAAGGTTTTAAAAAAATAAATTCACAAATATATTCACTAAATATTTTAACTTGACACTGACAATGATACTTACTTTGTTTCATAGATTTGTTGAGATTCTTTTCTCTAGTTGCTAAAATCATTTTAATCACGTAGAAATCTTCTTGTGAACTCTTTGATCATTTGGTGAGTGCAAATGAATCACCAAAATTTGATAAATACATTTAATATTTTATTTTAGGTCTAAAATTAATGTCTTTGTACATAGTTGGTGTATGACAACTAGCTCGGTCTTCATTTCAGCTTGGTCAAGGTTATTCACTCTATCATAACCAATTCATTTGGTCTATACTACAAAGATTGATCAATATAGATTGTACTAGTGATACACAATACTTTATGATTTTGAATTTCTAATAGTTCTTAATGCATATTTATTTATGGAAATATGAATTTTCATCTCTTTTATGCTAGGAATTGATGTAAAATAGAATATTGAGTATACAGTTCCTACACACCTTTTTTTAGTGAGATGTGGTGTCATCAATTGATCCATCACATTTAGTGATCAAATTTTCCTATTCTCTACTACTTCCATCTCTTACTATCTCTATCCACATTTTCTTTCCTTTAGATTAGTCATTTCCATTACTTGGTGCTAGTGTTGCTGTTATGGTTTTGTAGTTTCTATTGATATGTCTAACTCTAAGATAGCTGAAACATACCATCTCTCCATTTAACTATTTCTTGTAATTTCCTTTGAAATGTGTTTTGATGCAATTCTCTAGAATGTGCCCATATTCTCCACAATAGTGACAACTATACCATGTATTGTAATTCCAATTACAAGTATTACCTTTCTTTGCTAGCTAAGTTTGTTTTTTAGGTAACCAATTTGACTTTTTCTTGAGTCTGCACTCATGAGCTCTATCTCCATACTTTTGACAATTGTAGCAGTGACCTTGGAAATGAGATACCTTTCTAGTTGAGTCATTTTTCTTTTATTTGCATTAATGTGATTGAATTCCTTTCTTGAAATTAGAACAATTACCACTTAGTTTAGGTTTAGGAATTTTCTTACCATTTTTACTCTTGCAAATGTTGGCTTTATGACCAATCTTCCCATAGTAATGACATTTAGGTTTTCCTTTGAATTTTATATTCCTTTGTTTCCCTCTCTTGGATGATTCTCCTTCTTTAGTAGATGAATATTGCTTGTTGTATCCAAGTCTAGAGGTGTCTTTTGTTCTAGGTGACTTCACCATGTCTTCAAAGTGCTTGATTTCTTCATTGGTTTTGTTAAATCTTTCCATGAGTTCCTTTGCATTGCTACCTTTCAATTTCTCATTCTACGGTATTAGATTTTGGATATCCACATCTTTTCTATTTGCTTCCTGATTTGCAATTACTAACTAGTTTATCATGTTCAAGCTATTTATAAGCTTCTATATCTCAAATGATCTCTCTTGAAGTCTACTAGCCATCTACCTTTTTTCTTCTTTAGCCATAAGCTTGTCTTCCATTGTTTTCTTCTTTTGTTAATTGTTTCACATAGTATAACTAATTAAATTTCTTGTTTTGTCTTGAGATATTTTACTTCTTTCACTAGGGCACTATTCTTCTTTAGTAGTTATATCATTGCTTCATCATTATTACTGGTCTTTCTAATGTCCAATAGTCTTTCACTATCAACTTCTATGTATTCAGTGTCAATTAGCTAAGTAGTTATCTCTCTTCTTCTCTTTAAGGTTTTCCTTAACTCCTCTTTTGTTACTTCTAATTACAGTAATATGATATGGATTTCAATCATTTGATTCTCAATGATCTTTCCCATCTAGTACACTTCCATCTCCATGATCTTATCCTTTCAAGATATTAGGCTTCCTAACAAGAGAACTTATCTCTAATACCAATTGTTGGAATACATATATGGGAAATAAGATACTAAGGGGGGGGGGGAGTGAATTAGGATCTTAAACTTTTATCTTCAAAACCAATAACATAAATCCACACCTAATTCATCTCATAGATCTACCATAAAAACTAATATGTTGTAACATAAATGAAATATGCACATCACAAATAGTTCAACACATAACATAATGATTTGGTAACCCAAAAACACTTCAAAATGAAAGTAAACCCGGGGTAGGGATGAAACCCATAAATCTTCATTATTGAAAAAATAAAGTTAACTTATTAGGGTTACAATGTTTGATCATAAGATATGATCTACCTTGTGAGGGTTCTACCCTATTAAAATCTTAAGAGAATATTAGGTCACACCTTGTTCAAGGATTTTATACTCATAATGAAGTAAGGACATTGTTAGAAGGTTTACATATATTTGTTAAGATCACTTTGTGAAGAGATTTACCCTATCTCAATTAACAATAAGTGATTCATTACCTAACCCTCAATTTTATTTACAAGTTGATATCGGGTCTCCTCTTTGTTGTATCACTAATTTGATAACTTTTCTCAGTTCTCCATTTCTCTGATTTCTCTCTATTTTCTCTACTTTCATACTTTGTATTCACTTCTTCATTTGGGAATACACTTACACTTTTAACCTCTATAGATACACTTCTCGTGTTAGAATCCTCCTTAAATAGATGTTATGTGAAAGTTCTAGACCAGGATTGATGACTTACACTTCATCATCTTTTTTCATTTAAATCCTATTTTTTGATTGGTTGAGTTGCACACCTTGGGATATATTGGCATTATGTTGTATTTGTCATTAGTGACAACATTTATTCAATTCTATATGGTTACCAAGCTCATCACTTAGTCTATAGTTTATACCAAGCATTCAATGGTTGCCAAGTAAGTTCATCAATTAAGCAGTTCACATAGAGCATTCCTGAAGCTACCGAGTGAGTGTGCAGTTTAGCAGTGTTTACCAAGCAAGCAGTGTTCACCAAGTAGATAATGCTCACTGAGCTTGACAATATTTACTAAGTCATTAATTTGTGTGATGTGAAGCTAGTGTCTATTAAGTGATGGATGATGTGTAGTGTTTATCGAGTGAAAGCAAGCTAAATGAAAGATTCAGTGTCTACCAAGTGACACTATATCTACCAAGTCTCCAATGGTTATCGACTTCAAAGCTACATTATGTGATTAGTATGGACCAAGCTTCTACTTCTATTGAGTACATGATGATGCCCAAGTAATGCAATGGAAATCGAGTATCAGAAGTTCACCAAGTCAGCTTATAGAACCTAAGTTTCTACTGTTTGGCTAACTTAGTAATATTTTGTTTACTTGTGTTTTAGCCGACCTTGTAATTGTAAATATTGGAATGGTATATATGTAATGTATTGTATCATTTTCAATGTAAGAAAGAATGTATGCATGAGTGTATCATGAATGGATATGTAATGTTTTGAGAAGAGTGAATGCAAAATCAACAACAGAGTAGAGTATTTAGCAAGGTTTAAAAGGAGCGGTGAAGTTATATCAATCATAAGAGGTGATATGTACTTTAAGGATCTAATCAGAAATCAAGTTGTAAGTTAGATCCACTGTCTCATCCTAATAGGTGAATCAGTCTTTTAAATACTTTAATATGGTAGACTTAACAGTCTTTGTTTAAATCTCTTAACAGAGGGCATACTTCATTGTATGTTTGTAAAACCTCTAACAAGGTGGGTCTAGTAGTCCAAATTGCTCTTAATAGGGCAGATCATTAGAAGTGGTCAATGTAAGCCCTAACAGGCCAACTTTATACTACAGTAGTGAAGTTTTGTGGTATCATCCCCACCCTAGTTTTAAGTTTTATTTGCAAATTTTTTGGGTCACCAAAATAATGTGTTCATGTTTTATGCATGTTTATCTTTTCATGCATACAGTAGATTAGATGAATGAATGATGAATGGATTAAGTGCTAAATTAATTTAAAGTTTTTGAGGTTACTAATTCACCCCTCCCCTCTCAGTAACTTAGCTAGTCTTGATTATTTCCAACAATTGGTATCAGAGCATTGTGGTTCTTAGGATAAAGTTTGACAGTTTGAGGAAATATCAAGGACAATAGAGATATTCAGACTTGATAAAGCTATTGACATTGAAAATCTAGATCTAGAGATAGCCATAGTTCAACTCAAGGAAGCAAAAGAGCATCTTCCTCAATGCCTAAAAAGAAGGAAGGAACTTGCGAAACATATGAATGATAACCAGTATATTGAAGAAAAGATTGGAGACTTTTTCCCTTCAAGCAATTCAGATGAGGCAAATGAAGCAATCAAAGAACTCCTAGAAAAGAATGGCTCCCTACAAGAAGAGGTAAGAAAACTGAAAAAGAGAACAGGAAATTCAATCAATAAGAATGTGTGAAATCTTAGAACAAAGGAATAAGGAAAATGAATACTTGGAATCAAGAAATAATGAAACTCAAGGTCAATCCCTTCAGCAAGAAAATCTTATCAATTAGCTCTCCAATGCAAATGAGCAAATCATGAATTTGAGATCTAAAAATGAAATTTTAAGGAATGATTTAATCATTGAATTACAAATCAATGAAAGATTGAAAGCTGATCTAATTTCTAAAAAGAAACTCAATGAAAGGATGATGAAATCTCAAGCATACATGGATCAATTGAATCAACAAAGTGAGTAGAATCTTCATAGGCAAAAAGGTAAAGTAGGACTTGGATACAAAGAAGAAGGTGAATCTTCCAAGCAAGGTGCCCAAAGGAATCAAAGACCTAATTGCAATCACTGTGGTAAGTTAGGTCATACATCAAACAAATGTTGGAGCAATGGAAAGGCAAAATTCAATGAAAAATGCTACAATTGTTGTCAACATGGTCATAAAGATAATGAATGCAAGGAGAAACCAAAATTTGAAGGTAAATGTAAAAAATGCAAGAAGCAAGGTCACAAGGCATCTACATGTAGATATAAACCATTCAATCCAATTGAACAACTTGTAAAGGAAATATTTGGTTGGGAGTACAATACTTGGTGTAGATGTCACTATTGTAGAGAATATGGACACATTAACATAAACTGTGCAAGGCATCACTTGAGAAAGAAGGATACAATAGTATGATGTTATACATGCACTTAACTTGGCCATATAGCTAAAAATTGCATGAACATGGGAAAGGTTGAAGATAAAAAGAAAGCTAAAGCTAATAACATCAAGAATTAGATGAGATAGTAGTGGATTCCCAAATCTACTAAGCAAGCTAGTTCAAATGATGGTCATGTCACCCAAGAAGTGGGTGACTCCACCATTTCTAATTAGATTCTTAAAGGAGGAACTAGAACTATATCTTCAAGCCAAATCTTAAGAAGTTCCAAATGAAAGAAAGTAGAAGATCCAAATCAATATTTTAGATACAAAGTGATCACATGAAATTAGGTCATAATGAGAAGGTTAGTCATTGACTCAACCGAGCTAGGTTGGGAGTAATAAAGATTTGTTTGATTACTCAGTACAAGCTTTTACTGAGTGAGTGAGTGGATGATGGTCTATCATGCACTATGTCATTATGGTACCAAGCATTAATGGAGAAATTTTCATCAAAAAGGGTAGAATTTGACTTCATTTTTTACAGCAACTTCATAATACACAGACCAAAGCGATTCTAGTGCATCCAAGAAATTTTGAGCAAATTTGCAGTGAAGAATTTGTTCAAAAAAATTCGCTCATTTACTGAGCAGCCATAGCATCAAGAAGCAACAGCATCAACAAGGCAAAAAGAAGATCTGAGATGTTGGTAAAAGGTGTGGAATGGAAAGTGCCAAACTTTAAGTTAGTACTAACAATTGTAGAATCATTGGACCCTAATGGATCTCAATCACAAATTACTCCAAAGGTACTTCTAATTAATGATAATTACACTCATTTTAAGTGTTCTATTCAAGATATTGGAACCATATAGATGGATAGTACCCTAGGAGAAATGTGTGTTGATGGTTTGTTGAAACTTGAGCATAAGCATCTAGAAACCAAAGGATTAACCCATATCCTGCCAATGCCAAAGAGCTTCTAGATTAAATGGATTAGGTACATTCTCATTCATGTGCATAATGGAAAATTATGGTTAGAGAAACTAGTATTGATCAGAAAGAAAATGATACATAACATTATGAGTCTCCATATGCTAAGCAAAGCCAAAACTACCAAAACACTAGGTCAAGGTGAACTTCAAAAGAAAACCCTAACCGAGTGGGACGATAGAGGTTTGAAGATTAGTACTATTTATGATGTGGAATTAAGGTTTGGAATTCATGTAATTGCTCACAAGATTTACAACTTTAGTCATTTAAATAGTATGTTGTTTGAGGCAATGGATTTGGCATATAAGATTGTGAAGAAAAAATTGGAATTTGATCTATCAGAATTATTGTTGAAGGAGTTGAATAAAAACATGGATAGTATCAAGACTTCAAAGAACAACCCCTATAATTTTGGTTCTTTGTTAACATGTCTTTTGTTTTATGTTCTAAATTTTTTTCCATCAAAAGGTTTAGTAGTATGGAGAAAATATGTTCCAATTTTGTATTAGATAAATGAATTCATTGCAGAATTGGGTGAACACTTTGATAACATTATGCACAATTACTTTGAAGTTTTCAATGAGAAGATGAACAATAGGTTTAGGATTCCTCCCAAGCTTGTTGAAGGCTACAAAGATGATGTATGATTTATGGTTGATTGTGATAGAGTGTATATCTATGAAGTCAAGCCTAGAATTGCATGGGTGAAACCTCTTCTGTATGAGGTTAACATTGATGAAACAAAAGATATCATTGAAACACTAGTGAATGAGCCAATAGATCCTAAGCAACCTATTTTGGAAAATATGAAGAGGCAAAGGCTAGAATTGAGCTTGAAATCAAGCTACCTTAGGCAATAAACAAAGGCAAGAAGAAGATAGCCAAGTTGAAAACTTCAAGTACCCCTCTTATTTTTACTGAGGGTAAAGGAAAATATATTGAGGAATCAAAAGAAGAAGAAGAGTTGGAATTTGAAAAGGGGGTAGAGCCTGTAAAGAAGAAGGGCAAGGTAATCATTACCAAGCCACCCAAGGCCTCCACAACTATTTTTAACAAGAAGATAAAAAAGGAAAGGAGATAGTGAAGTTCTTCTTGTTAAGCCTCCTCCCACATTTCAAGAAAGACTCATTCAATTGAGGGTAAGTGCTGGAATCAATAACTTCAAAGCACTCAAGTATGAATCTAGAACTCCAGTAGAACAAAAGAAAGTTGAAGATCTAATCATGAATAAACTAGGAAGATGGAAATTCTCTCCTGATCAGTTTGCTTCACAAATCCCTATAGTATTATTAGACAAACTCAAGGGTAGGTGGTAATCAGCTAAGTAGACAACTAAAGACATATTTGAGAAAACCTTGAGAAAAATGCTACCAAATCTTTCAAATGTAGAGGTTAAGGTAGCTATGAAAAAGAATGAAGATAAAATGATGATGAGATTTCATACTTGTCTAATTTTGATAAAGGAAATTGAGCATGTGGTCAAGGATGCCATATCTATGTGGGAAAACATCTATCATCTGCACAAGCCCAATGATGATCCAGTAGAGACCAATGATGATGATGATAGTGACAATGATGAAGAAGATAACACTCCATGTGTCACTTTTGATGTTGAAGATTATTAGGCACTAAAGGATGATGATGAAAAGAAAGAGGAAGAAGTTGATGAGGAAGATAAGGAAGGAGATGAAGAAAGTGATCCAATGAGAATAGTAGCACAAGTCATAGTCTCCCTTCCTCATTCTCCACCTAAGACTGCTATATCATCAGGGTTGGAGTCAGCTTTAGCAAGTATGATTGCAACCATTTCAAATATATCATTTGCATAATCATTATTTGCTACCTCATAGCTCTAGGTATCTACAATGGAAGTGTCTACCACTTCATCTGCCAAGCTATAGCCCTCTTCATAAGCTCTTGAGTCATCTTCAATAGTGTGTTCATCATCCAATTCCACAATTGTGCCAACTTCATCAGTAGCATGTACAGTAAGTTCTACAATTTTGTCTACTATAGCTTTGATAACACCAACTTCTATTCTAGTCAATTCTTCTATTGTAAGTGCTCCAATTTGTGTTCCACCTATTATTACTTCAATTTTAGATAGCACATCAGTTTTGGATTTATTTAGCACTTCTTTCAATTTTTAGTCAGTTGGACCCGTTCAAGTATTTACTGCAAGTCTAGCTATTTCTACTATTGTTTCTATTCCTAAGTCCAAGACAGTAAGATCAAAATAGAACCAAAGACACCCCTAAAACTTCTACTTACTAGGAAAGAAATTGACGATGATATTGATTTGGACATGGAAATTGCGATTCCCAAGTTGGATCTAGATACTACCACAGTTGATGAAATGGGACTGGTTAGTAAACTTTTGGAGTAGAAGGCAAGGCAGAAACAACTAAAAGCTGAAAGAGATAGAGAATTTACAATAATTGAAAATGCTAAGAATATAATAATAGAGGCTATAGGTGTTGATGTGGATTCATCACAACACATTTTGCTACAATTAGAAGAAACAATCAATAAGTTCAATGAGAATACATCTGGCCAAGAAAAGCTTATTGAAAAGGTAGAGAAAACATTTAATAATAAGGTGCTTGAGCACATTTCTATAAACTAGGTAGAGTTATCTTCAATTTTGAGCAATCTTGAACATTCTTTTTCCAATGTGACATCACTTTTTGCTAATTTATGTGATGTTACTAAGTTTACCAAGGAGATCAAAGAGAAACTTAGTAAGATTGATGTGGATATGAAGGCAAGTGCTCAAAGGCTGCAGCTTGACCCCAATTCAAGCTCATCACATCACATCAGGGTGAAATTTTTGTCAAATATGTAGGAAAAATTGCTAAAAGAGGAAGCCAAGATCAGGTCCACATTGATAGATATCCAAAATATGATCCTTCTAGTTATGGACACAATTTAGAAACATATTACATATTCAAAGACATTGGTCCAAGATAACAATTTTTCCATAGCAAATCATATGATTGAAATTTTTGGAAAAGTTCAAGTGGCACTCTCCACCTACAAAATTTTGCAAGACAACTAGGATAAGACATTGGCTCTTATTCTCAAGGTACACTCCAAATTTCTCTCACATTTTGGTGTCTCTATTTGAATATATTCCATAACTCTTTGGCATTAATGTCAAAAAGGGGGAGTAAGAGATCATAAGAGACTTATGGAGACAATAAGGGAGAAAATAGATTGATATATGTATAGAGAAAGACTATGTATATATTATGTCATATGCATGGGGGAGATATGTGAGATATGTATATAAGATATATGAGATATGTATATATAGCAGCTTTACAAAGATCAATTTTGAAAAATAAAAAATCAGTATGTCAGTATGGCTTATAAGTGTTTTTGTCACTAATGCCAAAGGGGGAGATTGTTAGCATTATGTTTTATTTTTCATTAGTGACAACACTTATTCAATTCTATATGGTTACTAAGCTCATCACTTAGTCTACAGTTTATACTAAGCATTCAATGGTTGCCAAGTAAGTTCATTAGTTAAGCAATTCACACCGAGAATTCCTGAAGCTATCAAGTGAGTGTGTAGTTCAGTAGTGTTTATCGAGCAAGTAGTGTTCACTGAGTAGATAATGGTCACTGAGCTTTACAATGTCTATTGAGTCATTATTTTTTGTGATGTTAAGCTAGTGTCTACTAAGTGATGGATGTATAGTGTTTACTGAGTGAAAGCAAGGTAAATGATGGATTCAGTATCCACCGAGTGACACTGTATCTATCGAGTCTCTAATGGTTATTGAGTTTGAAGCTACATTGTGTGATTAGTATGGATTGAGCTTCTACTTCTACTGAGTGCATGATGATGTTGAGTAATGTAGTGGACACTGAGTATCAGAAGTTCACCAAGTCAGCTTATAGAACTTGAGTTTCTACTATTTGGCTGACTCAATAATATTTTGTTTACTTGTGTTTTAGCTGACCTTATAATTTTAAATATTGGAATGGTATATATGTAATGTATTGTATCATTTGCAATGTAAGAAAGAATGTATGCATGAGTGTATCATGAACGGATATGAAATGTTTTGAGAAGAGTGAATGCAAAATCAGCAGTAGAGCAGAGTATTCAGCAAGGTCTAAAAGGAGCAGTAAAGTTATATCAATCACAAGAGGTGATATGTACTTCAAGGATCTAATTAGAAATCAAGTTGTAAGTTAGATCCACTATTTCATCCTAACAGGTGAATCAGTCTTTTAAATCCTTTAATAGGTTAGACTTAACAATCTTTGTTTAAATCTCTTAATAGAGTGCATACTTCATTATATGTTTGTAAAACCTCTAACAAAGCGGATCTAGTAGTCCAAATTGCTCTTAATAGGGCAGATCATCAGAAGTGGTCAATGTAAGCCCTAATAGGCCAACTTTATACTATACTAGTGAAGTTTTGTGGTATCATCCCCACTGTAGTTTTACTTTCTATTTGGAAGGTTTTTGGGTCACCAAAATACTGTGTTCATGTGTTATAAATGTTTATCTTTTCATGAATAAAGTAGATTAGATGAATGAATGATGAGTGGATTAAGTTTTGAATCAATTTAAAGTTTTTGAGGTTACTAATTCACCCCTCCCCTCTCAGTAACCTAGCTAGTCTTGATTAATTCCAATAGGATCATTACCTTTTGTAATGATGCATAATCAACATCAAATATTGAATATCATAGAAAAGTTGGCCAAATGGTTTCATATGTGTTTGTTCCATTACAAACTTATATGTTAAAACTAAACCACTCAACACTTGAGTTCTCTGACACTCATTCATGTAAACATTTTCATGTTGTTACTCAACTTCTATATTCCTATTTACTTGACACTTAGTAACTTATCAACATGTTGAGTCTCTACTATCTTTTCTTAACTCGTTCATCTTCTTGGTCACTACTAAATACTTGGAAATCACTATTTTTCTCAAAATAAGTGTTGTATGCTTGACCTTTTCTAGATAACTCAGTCAAAATGATGACCTTGTAATCTCGCTGAGTAAATGACTAAGTGTTTGGACACTAATAGACAACATAGGCTTAGAGATCAACACAAGGTCCTTAAGTACCACTTGAATAATCAAACATTAAACATATACTATTCTATTTATCATTTTGTAGCTTAGTATCTCTTGAATACTGATAAAAAAATTACTAGTAGTCTATTGTCATAATATAATACACTTATCTAAATGTGAACATTAAATGTAAATCACCATAACACATTCAATACAAGTTTGAAAATGAGATTTAATGTGGAAACCTGATTTGGGAAAAACAACCAGCAATTTGTCACCATTTTTTCACTCTTTTGAAGTGAGCTCTATTAGGAGCTAACCCTATTTAAAGGTAACAATACACACTATTAAATGTGACATGGTTAGAGAATTTAATCACCCTGTTAGGAATGGCCTTGTCAAAGGAATTTTATCATTCAATTTAGAATGTCACCTTGCTAAAGGATTTACATAAATTGTTAAGTCCTTCGAATGACTATTAGGTTAACCTTTGATTAAAAATATTTCAATATAAAGTTTCCACAATGATTAGAAATAAAATAGTAGGTTTTGATCTATATGATTATAACTCACTTTGCAGTTTCATATCACTATTTGATTCATGTGTTGATTCCCAGTATGTCTCTGATATGGTTGGAAACCCTCCAATAAATCATCCTTCTCTTCATATCAAACTTAAGCCTTCTTCTTAAATTCTCTTATCAATTTAGCAACATTTTCTCAAGCATTTCCCTTTTCTTTCTTTTCTCTCACACACACTTTTGTGCATTCACCCTTGTGTTCCTCTATTCTACCTCTCTTTATGTGTATATCTAGAATTTTTCTCTAGACCTCCTTAAATAGATAATTATGATTATTTTTCATTTTCATGACCACTATAGATATTAGGGTTTACAATATGATCCATTAAGTTGATTTTATCTTCCCTTCTTTTTCTTTTCTAGAAACTTCTCGTCCATCAAATTTCATCTTAGATATAATACCTAATCCTCTCCTTAAATTAAATGATCCAACTCATCAATCTTATCTTCAACAAAATTTCCATATCCCAAGAAATCAACTGAGTAAGCTAGAAATCATGATTCTTCAAACATATTCAAAATATTATCAGTCGACCATCACTAAGTTCTAGTACTTGGTCATCACTGAATTTTTCAGTCTCTATAGAGCTTAGCATTAATAGTATCACTTGGTTTATACTGATGCTCAATCAATACTATATTTTATTAGCTTGTACTATGGCTTGGTTGATACTAGCATCACTCAACATTCCTTAATATAGGTTTACTCTATTTCTCTATTAAGATTTACATAAGTGATATATCTTGACTTGTATTGTAAAGACTTGAACATCAACGTGATATAAAAAATCACTTTATCTTATCAAATTCTAACTAATCAAATATCCATTGTAACTTCCTTAACTCAAACTATCCTCTAGGTGCTTTTGTGATGAGAAAATTCTCAAAATCTCTTCATCAATCAAATAGATATGACACTTGGATTAGATAACAACATGTCTCATCAATAGATATGACATCAATGACAAAACAATAATTGTTCTAATTATAGTTAGCAAAAATCATAATACTAATCACTTGAACATTAGGAAAGACACTCATACTAGTGTCCAATTCCTAAATTATAACATGATGGTGACATCCATCATTATTTTAACATGTGGTAGAAATCCATAAATAATATAACTTTTGAGGAACTCATTATTTAATTGGAGTCCTCATTTATTATATTTTGAAAAGGATATAAAACTACAAAGTTGTGTCACCTTTTAGGATGACTTATCAGAATGACTAATTTTGAGTATTTCTATGTAAAAATCAATCTTGTTAAAACATATGATCTAGATAAATTTATTATAGATAAGTTATAAATGGTCTCACACTTTTATATTTGGAAATGATGATTAAATGCATGTTGTTATACTAGTTTGTATCCAATTACTAAAGAAATAAAATTATTTCAGAAAAGTGGCATTTCAATAACTCTTACTATTTTTAATGATATTTTTTAATAACATATGTAAACCATTTTATAGAGCTGAAAGTCAAGAATATTTTGATATAGAGTTTATAGTGTTTTAATTAGATATAGTGTATTTTAATTAAAAAATTCTACAAGCACATATTTTAACACTTGAAAAGATGTCAGTTTTGAGAAAGACACAAATTTTAAGTCATATCAAAAAAAAATTTAAAATTATATGATGTTCTAGAGGAGAGAATCCTCTTCTAGAATGTATAATTTTTCTCTTGGTTAGAATAGATTTACTTTGAAAAATTTGGTGGGAGATGAAAACTATCAATTTAAGTGAATTGAAATTTGAACCATTATAAAAGAGAAAATATAGGTCTAAAGGTGATTTTTACTTTTTATTGTTCTAGCTATATATGTTATCTATAACATAGTCTAAGATCAAAAGGAAATAAATTTATTTTCCTATAGTTTTCTAGTGGGAACTAGACCCCCAATTTTTAGCATTTTTTAGCAACTAAAAAATTGTCTATAAAAATTAGGAAAATATATCAATTCTTATTCCAAAAAATTATTAAAATTTATAATCCTAAACTTCATCCATTTCTATACATTTTACTTCATTTTAAAATTCAAAATAATAATATCAATTTTATGTCAACTTTAGTAAGAAATGTGTAATTTTCTATATTGTTATGTAGTAACTTTTAATGTCATAAATTTTATAGTTTTTACAAGCATTCCAAGTGGTATCTTCTAATGTACTCATTTTAAAAATTATCTAGAGATGTGATATTATGTGATGGAAATATTATGATAGGCTAAGTTATTGAGAGGGGAGGGGTGAATTAGTAACCAATAAAAATTAATCCTTAGTTACCAATTAATCCTTTAGGTGAATTTTGATCTAATTGCATGCATGAGAAACTAAAAACATTAAAGCATTCATAACACTTTTGACACACAATTTGGTGACCCAAAAACCTTCCAAATAGAAAGTAAAACTAGGGTAGGGATGATACCCACAAGCTTTAATACTACAATATAAAGTTGGCCTATTAAGGCTTACAGTGATCACTTCTAATGATCTACCCTATTAGGAGCAATAAGGACTACTAGGTCCACCTTGCAAAAGGATTTACAAACATACAATGAAGTATGCACTTGGTATAGAGTTTTACACAAGACTATTAGGTCTACCTTGTTAAAGGATTTAACTGATCCATCTATTAGGATGAACTAGTAGCTGATCTCTGATCTGCAACTTGGTTTGCTAAATGAGATTCCTTTGAGTGTACAAATCACCTTGCTATGATAGATAAATATTTTTTGCTACTTATACTATTGTAGCCTTTGTATTTCACTCTTCTACTCTTCTCTGATTATTACATTATTTCTCTTCGATGCTTTGGATGTGATATAATGCATTACATATATACCAATCCAATTAAAAAATTACAAAGTTAGCCACAATAAAAGTTTACAAAAATATTACAAAGTTAGCCAAAGTGTAGAAACTCAGGTTTTGAAGACTAACTCAGTGAGGTTTTGATACTCAACATCCATTGTCAATGCTCAACATCATCATTCACTTTGTAGATGTAGAAGATTGGTCCATGCTGATCACTTCCAAGTAGTCTTAAACTTGGTTTGCATTGGTGACTTGACGAATACTATGAAACTTAGCATATAAATTGAATCACTTGATTGATGATTCACACTGCATAGTTCAGTCAATGCTATCACTACAAGCTTGGTAAAATTGAGTCACTTGGTTAACACTAAGTAGCTTAGTTAACACTAGACTTGCATCACATCAATTGTGAACTCAGTAAGCATTGTACAACTTGGTTTGCATTGGTAAACTTAGTATACACTAAGATGCTTAGTTTACATTACTAATTATCACCATAGTAGTAATTGCTCGATGCAAAATAAAATCTATCTAAAGGACCCGATATTAATTGTAGAACTTGGTAGCAACTGAAATGCTTGGTTAACACCATTAATTGTACAATATTCTTGATATATAGTTACAATCTGAATAAGTGTATATCAATAATAATAAACATGAATAGAATGTCAACAATCTCCCCCTTTGGTATTAGTGACAAAAATGCTTATCAATCAAATCTAAATTCAAAAAAATTCAAAATTTTTTTTATCCATCACCATATGTCTCCAACTCAGTAGAGTATACCATTTTTGAGATTTTTCAAAATTGATTTTGTAAAAGATATGTTTCTATACATGGTAATGCTCCCCCATACATTATATACATCTTGTCCCCTTATACAATATACATTTTCTTTACAATCTTCTTTCAATTTTCTCCCCCTTTCTCCTTACATCTTCTTACATCTTCTTCACTTTTCTCCTTATATCTTCTCCCCCTTTTTAACATTAATGCCAAAGATTTATGCAATACGTAGTTACACAATAATATCAAAATGTGACAAGAAATCTGAATGTACCTTTAGGATGAGCACCAAAGTTTTGTCCCCATTCTCCTACAAGACCTTGCATGTGTGCAATGCTATTTGTACTTCTGCTACCAATTCAATTATGTGGTTTGCAATGGAGAAATTATTTTCATGGATGAGCATTTTTGAATGTACAATGTGCTTCTGTAGTGCATCTATGTTTGAGAGAATCATATTCTAAATATCTATCAAAGTTGATCTGATTCTTACCTCTTCTCTAAGAAATTCTACCTATACATCTATCAGAAATATAATCTTATTGGTGTGGGCAGAACTAGAACTCAGGCCAAGCTACAATTGATGTGCACTTGCCTTAAGATCCTCATCAATTTTTGATAGTTCATCTCTTATTTCTTTCATGAAAATTGATGTGTCACATAGCTTACCAAAAAGTAAAGGTACATTGATGCATGAGGTCTCTAGAGAGTCTACAATAGTAGATAGTTCTACTTGATGAATGGAAATTCATTGAGCAATAAGTTTTAAGACTTTATTCTCAAATTTTTTCTCAGCTTTCTACAATAATTTGTCCTGTCCATCCAAATCTTCATTATATTTTTGGACTACATCTGCCAATTGATACAAAATTCATTGAGAAGTATCAACCTCTATACCTAGAGCCTCTATTAGAATATTCTTAGCATTTTCAATGATCTTAAACTTTTTGTTTCTTTCCTCTATAAGCCTTTGCTACTTGGATTTCTTTTGAAGTAGCTCACCGAAAATTTACATCTAATCTAGATTTAGATTTGAGATGTCTCATTTAGGAATGAAAATCTCCTCATCAAGATCTATATCCTTTTCCTTTTCTTTATCTTTACCCAAAAATTTTGTGCTTGGTTGAGGCTTGGTCTCAATAGTCCTTGCACTTATTGCTTGCATACTAGGAATGGAAACAATTATTGAAATGGTGGGACTTGCTACAAAAATTGATACTACACTTATTATTGAAATACTAGTAGAAATACCTAATGTAGCCAAAATTGATGTAGAGGGAAGAATTTGTAGCTCAATAGATGAAGTACTTGACACTACTATCAATGAAGTACTAATCTAGACTGGTGTGAAGATTGGTTGAGTGCTTGTGCTTATAATGCTAGTCATAATCAATCCTGCTGAAGTTGTCTCCAAGCTTGATGTTATTAATATTTTTCTTAGAGAGTGAGGAAGTGAAGCTATCACTATTGTAGAAATATTTACTAGTTTGGTCTCCTCAACATCTTGTGCATCTTCCTCGGTAGCTTCCTACCCCTATTCCTCTTCATCATCTATATTATCAAAATGAGTCACCTCTTCATCATCTTTCTCTTCATCTTTCTCCTGATCCTAATCATCATCCTTATCACTTACATTGAATACAAAATCACTCAATTTATGAAGAAGATAAACATTCTTCCATGTGTTTGTAGCATTCTTCACAACATGCTCAATTTCTTTCAATAATATAAAAAATTATTGAATCTTAAAATTAACTTTTCTTCATTTTTCTTCAAAGACTCCTTCACCTTATCATTCAAATTTGGCATGAGTTTCCTTAGGGTTTGATAATATATCTTTTTTAGTTTGCATTGCATGCTCCCATCTTGGCTTGATCTTGTCCATCAAAGGATCAGGAATCTACTAAGTAAGATGATCAGGTGAGTACTTCCACTTACCCATCTTAGATATTAATATATCTTCTATTTTCTTCTATTCATCATCAATCCTAGTATGATATTTTAGTGCCTTGAAATTTTTAATTCCAACTCTTTCATTCTTTCCTCAAATGTGGGCAGAGACCTCTTGAAAATTATGTCTCCTCCTTCTTTGCCTACTTTCTTCCTAGGTGATCTCTAAGTGAACACAATAGTGGATGTTTTGGAAAGGTTGGTAAAAATTACCTTGCCTTTCTTCTTTAGTGGCTCTTCTTCCTCTAACTTTTCTTTATCATTTGCTTCTTCATCCTCACCATTTCCTTTAGTTAATAGAAGAGTGGAACTAGTTTTCAATTTAGCAATCCTCTTCTTGCCCTTGTTAACTGCCTGAGGAAGCTTGATCTCTGGCTCTATCCTAGCCTTTGCCTCATCATAGGTGCCAAAGTAAGAAGCCTTAGGATCAATAGGCTCATTTTTTAATACCTCAATTATGTCTTTAGTTTCATCAATATTTACCTTAGATCCTAGAGGTTTTACCAATGTTATTCTTGGCCTAACTGCCTAAATGTATACCTTGTCACTATTTACCATGAAATAGACATCATCTTTGTAATCTTCAACTAATTTCCTTGGAATCTGGAATCTATTATTCATTTTCTCCTTAAATGCATCAAAATAGTTGTCCATAATGCTTGCATAATTTTCTCCCATTTCAGCAATATATTCATTAATCTGATAAAAGATTGGTACATCTTTTCTCCAAACTATAGTATCTTTTGATGGGAAGAATTTTTGAACATAGAAAAATAAACATGTCAAGAGTAAATTGAACTTACATGGATTTTTTTTGAAAGTTTTGATGTTCTCCATGTTTTGTTGAACTAGTTCAATGGTAACTTGGCAAGGTCAGGAGAAAGGTTGTTCTTGACCACCTTATATGCCAAATCAACTAGTTCACAGGATACATTATTCAACCTGCTTGAACTATAGATTTTGTGGGTGATGACATAAATACCACACTTCAATTCTATGTTAGTCACACCAATTATCTTCATTCCCCTTCCATCAAACTCAATAAGGGTTTTCTTCTCTAGTTGAACTTGACATAGGGTTTTAGTTTTTTAGCTTTTGCCAACATTGGGAGACCAATGATCCTATGGATCATCTTCTTAGTTATCAAAATTAGTTGTTCCAGCCATAGCTGACCATTGTGCACATGAATAAGGATAAAAATTATCCATTTCACTTGGAAATCTCATGGCATGTGAGGAATGTGGCTTAAACCTTTTGGCTCAAGATGTTGATGCTCAAGTTTCAACACACCATCAAAACATAACTCCTTCAAACATTCATCCATCTCTAATGTATCAATATCTTGCATAACACATTTGAAATGTAAATAGATATCATTAATCAAGAGTACCTTGGGAGGGATTTGTGATTGTGCTCCATTCAGATCTAGGGTCAACTTGAAATCTGGTGCTTTCCATTCTACACCATGAACTAACATGTTTGAACCTCTTTTCAGTTTGCTACTGATGGACACCATCTTCACTTGACAGAGTTTGAGAATACAAATTTTTTTAGTAACAATTCACTCAAATCTCTTGATTGCTTAGAAGATCACTCTACACAAATAGCTTTAAAAAATTCATGCTGAGAAATAAATTTGATTTCACCCAATTATTTAAAATCTTGCCATAAATGTCTAGTATGAATGTTTGCTCAAGTGATAGACTATCATCCACTTTACTTGCATTGAATACTTGGTAGAATCTTCCATGATTTGGTCACAACATAGTATTAGTTACTCCCAAACTTTCTTGGTAGAGTCTGTAACCTGACCTCACTTGGGAAGAATAATAACTTGGTAATGACTAGTACCTCTTACTCAGAGATCTTGTTGCATCATGAATGCTAGTTTGGATCTTTTGTCCTATTAGCTGGAACTAATATTAGATGTTTTCTTTAGTATCCTAGTTTCAGTTCTCCTTTGAGAAATCAAGTGGAAATGGTGGTGTCACCCAATTCTTGAGTGACTTGATCATTGCTCATACTTGCATTCTCAATAGAGTTTGGAACCCATTATTGTCTCTATTGGATACAATTGATTGATTATGTGTTATCTTTCATGTTACAAAAATGTCATAATCATTATCAGTCAGTATATGCTGAGCTCACTTAAGTAGTAAAGATAGTTCTTATCATCTACCAAGCATTCCTGTGATTGCCTAGTTCAGAAGGCATTGTTTATCGAGTTTACTTAGGTGTTGAAGGAAAATTTGTAGAAAGCAAGTGTTAACCAAGCTCACTCAGGTAATGAAGGAAAGTTGGATGGAACCAGTGCTAACTGAGATCACTAGGTCACCAAAGGATTTTTGTTAGTTTACAGTGTTGACCAAGATAATGTTTCTTAACAAAGGAAATCATTTTAGAGTTAGTTTTTACTAACTAGGGTCAGCTAACAAAGGATTTTCTTATTTTGTTGTATTAAGCCTAAATGATTGATCTATTGATTCTAGCTAACTAAGGTAATGAATATTGATTATTGTAAGTTATATTTGAGCTAGCTTGACAAAGTAGAAGGTATAAGTAGAAGGTCAAGTTGTGATTTTAACTATGTGTGAAAAAGTGTAAGAGAATGTGCAAATTATGATGATGTGATTAAAGATCTATTGATGAGTAGAGGAAGTGGATTTGAAGGATAAGAAGAATATCCTTGTGGTGTAGAAAATCATATTCAATTAGGAAGGATCATGTACAAGACAAAATAGAGATCTAAAATCAGCTATTTTGTTGCATTCAAATCAGGTCATCTCATTGTTACTCTCTAACCATTGTAGTAGTGATCTAAATCTCTTCATAGAGTTGGCTTAACAACTATTTGAAAATCCTCTAACAAGGTAGAAATTCCATTGAATTGTTCTCAAGACCTCCAACCAAGCCACTCCTAACAAGGTGATTAAATCCTTTAATAGGTTCACATCTAACTATGTGTTTTGTAACCTTTAATAGGGTTGGCTCCTAATAGGGCTCACTTCAGAAGAGTGAAAATTTGTAACTAGTTGCTATTGGTGGTTTTTTCCAAATTGGGGTTCCACGTTAAATCCTAGTGTCAAATGTTTTCATGTTAGTTTCTTTATGTGTTTTTAACTAAGTAATGGTAATCACAAATAATCTTAATGGCATATATGTTAATCTTTTACTGAGCTAATCTAGTTATTACCAAGTTACAACATTTTGTGTGTTTACTAAGCTTTAATAGTATTCAATTATCTATCTACATTTTTTATTGACATCTAAGGGATCTAAGACTTATTTTGGTAGTAATTGATTCAACCCTCCCCTCTCAGTTACTCCTCTTATATTTCCAACAATTGCTATCAAAGATTTTGGTGCTTATAGAAAAGGTTTCAAGGACTTAAGCTAAAGATCAAGATGTCTTACAAAATAGATATTCCCAAGTTGAATAGAGACAATTTTGTAGCATGAAAAGGACTTATGAGATTACATCTGGCTACCATCAGTGATTCAAGTTGCAAGTATCTTGATGCTAAATATAAGACTCCCATTGGAATATTATAAGTTGAAGACATTGTTGAAAAGAAAAATCATAATATCATGATGATTGATATTGCATTTTCTCTTAGTTATGATGAATTTGGTGAGATAAAAGACAATGAAACTAATTTTGCAATGTGGAGAAAAATAAAATATATCTATGGAGGAGATGAAAATGTAAGAAGAGCCAAAGCAAAAATCCTTAGAGGAAAATTTGATCAAAAATTATTGGAAATGATCAAGGCTAGTTTAAGTGCAATCAAAGCATCTAGAGGAGACATCAAGGAGGAAACTATTGTAAGTAAAGTGCTCAAAACTCTTCTTCCCATTTATGTAATTAGAGTATCTACTATTCAATAAATGATATGTGATCCAACTAATAAGATAGGGTTGGATGATCTAGTTGTAAGATTAACAACTTTTGAGTTAGACAATTATGATAACTATGTTCTTGCTTCAAAGAATATTGAATCTGCATTAAAAGCTAAACTCTCACTCAAAGAAAAGGGTAAAAAGTCAAAATCTAGTCAATTAGGAAGTGAAGAAGATGGATCATCAGAAGAAATTTTAGACAGTGATCTTGAAGTTGTTGAAGCCTTACTTGCAAGGAAGTATTCCAAAGCAAGAGGGAAGTACAAATGTAAAGTTCCTCTTATCTACTTTTCTTGTGAAGAAATTGGTTGCATTGCTGCTAGGTGTACAAAAAAGGAATGAAGGATAAGAAGAAAAGAAATAATCATAAAGGCAAGAAGGACTCCAAGAGCTACAATAGCTTCAAAGAAAAAGGTAAGAAATATTGCTTCATAGCTAAAGATTCTAATAATAGTGAAGATGAAATGGTTTATATTACTATGAAAGATGAATTTGATGATGAAGGAGACAAGATGGAAATTATCTCTCATGTTAGAAAAAATGATATATGGATTATTGATAGTGGCTACTCATATAATATGAGTGGTGACAAAATAAAATTTGAGCATATGGAATATTATGATGGAGGTAGTGTAAGATTTGGAAATAATGAACCTTGTAACATAAAAGAAAAAAGATGTATCTTGTTAACTAAAGAGCTTGTGTGTGATAATGCTTATTGGGTTGAAGGACTAGAGCATAATCTACTAAGTGTGGCATAGTAGAATAACATTGGATTCATGGTAGAATTCATGAATGGACAGGCCAAACTACTAGATGGGAAAGGAAATTTTATTGGTTTTGGTAAGAAAATGAAAGGTAATCTATTTTATGTTGATCTCAGTGATTATTCATGTCTTATTTCTCAAGTAGAAGAAAGATGGTTATGGCATAAAAGAATATGTCATGTGAATTTTGATAATTTGGTTAAGATAAAAAAACATAAAAGAGTAAGAGGTATTCCTAGTTTTAAGAAGCCTAACATGGGTCTATACAAGAATTACCAAATTAGTAAGATAGGAAAGACAAGCTTCAAAAGAAAAGACTATCAGTCAAAAGAAGTCTTGGAAATTGTTCATATAGACTTATGTGGACCTATTGGAATAAAGAGATATAGTGAAGAAAACAATTTCATTCTCTTTGTTGATTACTACTCTAGAATGATGACAATAATGTACCTAAAACAAAAATCATAAGCCTTTTAAAAATTCAAGTGGTATCTGGCAAGAGTAGAAAAAGAAACTAGAAAGAAGTTGAAATACCTAAGAATAGATAGAGGTGGTGAATTCATCTCCCATGAATTCAACAATTTCTACATTGAAAGAGGAATCAAAAAAAAAGTATCTACCCCTGGTAAACCATAGCAGAATGGTATAGTAGAAAGAAGAAATAGATCTATCATGAATTGTGCAAAAACCTTGATGATTGAAAAGAATGTTGCTCTCGTATAATAGAAGGAAGCTATCAACACTGTAGTTCATACCTTGAACAAAGTTTAGTTGAAAAAAGATTCAAACAAGACACCTTACCAACTATGGTATGGCTACAAACCTAATTTAAGTTACTTGAATGTATTTGGCAACAAATGTTACATATTGAAAGAATCTAGAAAAGAAAAATTTGATGTAAAAGGTGATGAAGGGATATTTCTAGGATACTCCTGTAGAAGTAAAGTATACAAATGTTTAAATTTATCTACTCACAAAATTATAGAAAGTGCACATGTCAGAATTGATGAATATGTAGAAAAGAGTGAAGAAGAAAGCAATAAGGAACCTAAAGACTATGAAGATTTTTTTACTATGAACTTGATACTTTTCCAAATCTATTTGAGAAGAAGGAAGCTTCAACTCTTGAGTCCTTAGAAACTCCAATAGCTACCAAGTTGTAGATAGTGCAACTCAAGCTACAAGGACCTGAGTCACAATTAGAGGCTATTGAACTAGTTCAAATCAAGCCTGATAGACCTAAGTCATAGATAGAAGGACCCAAGCTTGAAACTAAAATTCAAGAAGAAGATGGTGGAACTCATTCAAAGACCAAGGAGCCTATATTAGCAAGATATGTCAAAAGGCATCATGCACCTAATCAAATCATTCAAGATAAATTAGATGGAACAATGACAAGAAGAAAATTAAAAGGTACATGTTTACTTGCTAAATTTGAACCTAGAAGTGTTAAAGATGCTCTAGAAAATGAAAGTTAGATTGAAGTAATGAATGAAGAGATAGAATAGATAGGAAAGAACAAAACTTGGACTCTTGTTCCTAGACCCAAGGATACAAATATAATTGGTACAAAATGGGTATTTAGAAATAAGTTGAATGAAGATGGAAAGGTATCAAGAAACAAAGAAAGATTGGCATGCAAAGGTTACTCTCAAGAAGAAGGTATTGACTATGGCAAGACGTTTTCTCTTGTAGCAAGAATTGAAGGTGTTAGAAATTTACTAGCATATGCAACACATAGAGTATTTAAAGTATATCAAATGGATGTTAAATCTACTTTCTTGAATGGAATTCTTGATGAGGAAGCCTATATTGAACAACTAGAAGGTTTTGTAGACCCTAGGAAAGGAGACATGGTTTACAAACTACACAAATCTTTGTATGGTCTCAAGAAAGCTCCCAAATCTTAGTATGAAAGCCTTCATAATTACTTGGTACAAATTGGTTTTCAAAGAACTAATGATAAAAATAGTTTGTATATCAAGGAAGGACTAGATAAGAAGATTGTGTTAGTAGAAATATTTATTGATGATACTCTATTTATAAGAAATGATGATTTATGCAAAGAAATCTCAGAGGAAATGAGTAAAGAAGTTGAGATGTCCATTTTTTTGAAATAAAATTCTTTATTGGATTGAAAATATAACATAACAAGAATGGTATCTACATCACTCAATATAAGTATATCAAGGAGATACTGAAGAAATTTGGAATGAAAGATTCAAGACCAGTTGGAACACCTATGTTTACTAGACACAAGCTTTCCAAAAATTATGATTCCAAAGAAGTAGATAAGACCACTTACAGATCAATGATTGGAAACTTGTAGTATGTCGTTCACACAAGGCGTTATATTGCTTTAGTAGTTGGAATAATGGAAAGATTCTTAGCAAATCCCAAGGAAAATCACATGATGAAAATCAAGAGAATCATGAGGTATCTAAAAGGTACTGAAGACTATGGTTTATGCTACAAACTTGGATGTAATTTGGACTTGGAAGTATTTAGTGATGCTGATTAGGCAGGAATTCTTGATGACACAAAAAGCACTAGTGGTGGAGCATTCCTTCTTAGTAAAAGACTAGTATCTTAGACAAGCAAGAAGCAAAATTGTACTTCTCAATCCATAGCAAAGGCAAAATATGTAGCAACAATAGTCAATTACTCTAGCATTGTTTGGTTCAAACAATTGTTGGAAGGAATGAAGGTAGGAATCAAAGATCTAGTTGTCATATATTGTGATAACACTAGTGTAATCAACATATCAAAGAATCCAGTAATGTATTCCAAATAAAAGAATATTGCTATAAAATATCACTTCTTAAGAGAATTGGTGCAATATAAAGAAGTTAGATTGGAATATGTGAATACAGAGGAATAGATCTTAGACATATTCACCAAGCCATTACCTAAGGATGCACTTATGTATCTAAGAGGTAAGCTAGGGGTCATTTCCCTATCTAAAATTCACTAAATGAAGTTTAGTGAATGTGTTAACCAAAGCCTATTGGAGATAAATTAGTTGGTGTAGAATTGGCAAGGGCATATTGTAGATGAATCAATACTTAAGGTACATTGGTATTTAAAAATTTATTGTCTTTGGCATGTGTTGTCAAAGAGGGAGAAATTTACTATCATATCTCTAAGAAATTTTTGGAACCAGAATAAAGCTAAAAACTAGAGAGGGAGAAGTTTTCAAAAGATGAAGTATGTTAAAAGAGGGAGGATGTTCTAAATGAACTTGGTAATAGCCATTACAGATAGAATTCTATGAATGGAAAAGCTCATACTAACAGAGGAAGTTGTCAAATCTAAAATTTCATTATGTTGTGACATGTTACATTGCCATCAATGCCAAAGAGGGAGATTGTTGGATACAATTGATTAATTGTGTGTTGTCTTTGATGTTACACAAATGTCATAATCATTATCAGTTAGTATATACTATGCTCACTTAGGTAGTGAAGATAGTTCTTAGTGTCTACCAAGAATTCCTATGATTGCCTAGTTTAGAAGGTAGTGTCTACCGAGTTCACTTAGGCATAGAAGGAAAAGTTGTAGAAAGTGAGTGTTAATTGAGCTCACTCTGGTAATGAAGGAAAGTTTGATGGAACTAGTGCTAATTGAACTCACTCAGTCACCAAAGGATTTTTGTTAGTTTGCATTTTTAACTAAGCTTCTGTTGGTTAACAAAGGAAATCATTTCAGAGTTAGTTTCTACTAAGTAGGGCCGGCTAACAAAGGATTTTCTTATTTTGTTGTATTAAACCTAAATGACTAATCTATTAATTCTAGGCGACTAAGGTAATGAATATTGATTATTGTAAGTTATATTTGAGCCAACTTGACAAAGTGGAAGGTATAAGTACAAGGTCAAGTTGTGATTTCAAGTGTGTGTGAAAAAGTGAAAGAGTGTGCAAATTATGATGATGTGATTGAAGATCTATTGATAACTAGAGGAAGTGAATTTAAAGGATAAGCATAATATCCTTGTGGTGTAGAAAAGTCATATTCAATTAGAATGGATCAAGTACAGGCTAGAATAGAGATCTAAAATCAGCAATTTAGTTGCATTTAAATCAAGTCATCTCATTGTTACTCTCTAACCATTGTAGTAGTGATCTAAATCTCTTAATAGAGTTGGCTTAACAACTATTTGAAAATTCTCTAACAAGGTGGCAATTCCATTGATTTTTTCTCAAGACCTCTAACCAAGCCACTTCTAACAGGGTAAAAATCCTTTAATAGGGTCACACCTAATAATGTTTTTTGCAACCTTTAATAGGGTTGGCTCCTCATAGGGCTTAGTTCAAAAGAGTAAAAATTAGTAACTAGTTTCTATTGGTGGTTTTTCCCAAATTGGGTTTCTATGTTAAATCTTGGTGGACCAAATGTGTTCATGCTATTTTCTTTATGTGTTTGTAACTAAGTAATGGTAATTGTAGATAATCTCTAGTGGTTTATATGTTAATCTTTTAGCAAGCTAATCTATTTATTATCGAGTTATAGCATTCTATGTGTTTATCGAGCTTCAGTAACATTCAATTATCTATTTACATTTTGTACTGACATCTAAGGTATTTGGGATTTATTTTTGTAGTAATTGATTCAACCCTCCCCTCTCAATTACTCCTCTTATATTTCCAATAATCTCATCTATTTTCTAATGTTATCTATTTTTGCCTTCTTTTCATCTTCAATTCTTCTAGTATTCATGCAGTTCTTGCCAAGATGACCAATTTTTATACAAATAAAGCATCTTTTGATAGTATCTATTTTCCTTAAGCGGTGTTTCTCACAATTCATTCCAATGTGTCCAAATTCTGCATAGTAATGACATCTACACCAAGTGTTATAGCTCCAACCAAATATATCTTTTACAATCTATTCTACTAGATTTAATATCTTAGTTTTGCATTCTGATGACTTGTGCCCATGCTTCATACATTTGTGACATTTGCCTTCAAATTTTGGTTTCTCTTTGCATTTATTAACTCTATGACCATGCTAATTACAATTGTAGCATTTTTCATTGAATTCTATTTTACCATTGCTCCAACATTTGTTTGATGTATGACCTATCTTACCATAGTGACTACAAGTAGGTTTTTAATTCTTATGAGCTCCTCGCTTAGATGATTCACCTTCTTTTGTATATCCAATTCTTGCTTTTCCTTTTTGTCTGTAATGACTTTTCTCATTCAACTGATTCATCTCTACTTGAGATTTTATCATTCTTTCATTTATTTTCCTTTAAGTGTTTTGATCATTCTATAATCTTTCATTCTATGATCTTAGATTCATGATTTATTCATTTGCATTGGTGAGCTGATCAATGAAGTCTACTTTTTGAAGGGATAGGTGTTGAATTTCATTGGTCTTTCCTTCTATCTCTTCTCTTATCTTTTTTTTTTCTCTTCCATGACTTCATACAATCTTATCGAGTAAATTTATTTCTCTCTTCTTAGTTTTCTTACTTCTTGAAGAGTACTATTCTTTTCCAATAGTTCTTTGATTGCTTCATTAGCTTCATCTAAATTGCTTGAATGAATGTCTTCAAGTCTTTCTTCAATGTAGAGTGGATCATTCATCTAGATTGCAAGATATTTTCTTCTTTTTAGGGATTGAGAGAGTTTCTCTTTATCTTTCTTAAGTTGTCCAATAGCCAATTCCAAATCTAGCTTCTCATTGTCAATAGCCTTGTCAAGTCTAAATACCTCCATTGTCTTTGATCTTTGCTCAAGTTGATAAACTTTTCTTTGAGAACCAAATTTCTTTGATAACAATTGTTGGAAATATTATGATAGGATAAGTTATTGAGAGGAGAAGGGTAAATTAGTAATGAATAAAACTTAATCCTTAATTATCAATTAATCCTTTAGGTGAATTCTGATCTAATTGCATGCATGAGGAATTGAAAACATTAAAGAATTCATAACACTTTTGACACAAAATGTGGTGACCCAAAAACCTTCCAAATAGAAAGTAAAAATGGGGTGGGGATGATACCCACAAGCTTTAGTACTATAGTATAAAGTTGGCTTGCTAAGGCTTACAATGATCACTTCTAATCATTTTCCCTATTAGGAGTAATAAGGATTTCTAGGTCCACCTTGCAAAAGGATTTACAAACATACAATCAAGTATGCACTTGGTAAAGAGATTTACAAAAGAATATTAGGTCTACCTTGTTAAAGAATTTGACTGATCCACCTATTAGGATAAAGTATAGCTAATCTTTTATCTACAACTTGGTTTGCTAAATGAGATTCCTTTGAGTGTACAAATCACCTTGCTTTGATAAATAAATCTTTGCTACTCCTTATACTACTATAGCATTTGTTGTTTTCTCTTACACTCTTCTCTATTTATTATATTTCTTCTCTTTGATGATTTGGATGTGATATAATACATTACATATATACCAATCTAATTACAAAATTAAAAAGTCAGCCAAAATAAAAGTTTACATAAATATTATAAAGTTGGCCAAAGTGTAGAAACCCATGTTCTTAAGACTTAATCAATGAGGTTCTGATAATTGACATCCACTATCAATGCTCAACATCATCATGCACTTGATAGACATAGAAGCTAGATCCATAATGATCACTTCCAAGTAGTCTTCAACTTAGTTACAGTGGTGACTTGACAAATACTATGAAACTCATCATATAAATTGAACCACTTGATTCACATTGCATAACTTGATCAATTCTATCACTATGAGCTTGGTATAAATTGAGTCACTTGGTTAACAATAAGTAGCTCGATTAAGACTAGACTCACATCACATCAACTATGAAATTAGTAAGCACAACACAATGGTTTGCACTAATAAACTTACTATACAATACGATGCTTGGTTTACACTATTGATCATCACCATAGTAGTAACTACTTGACACAAACTAAAAATTATCCAAAGGACTTGATAGCATCTAAAATGCTTGGTTAACATCATTAACTGTACAATATGCTTAGTATATACTTACAATCTGAATAAGTGTATGTCACTAATAAAAAACATGACTAGAATGTCCTCTCTTGATCAATTTTATTAACTTATTTTCAAAAGAAAAAAAATCTTACATAGTCACCAACATTGCAAATCATTTTATAAATAAAAAATAACAATATGTACTCATACAATGATACCAACTAGGACTACATGGAATTTATTATACATAACCATATTAGTTTAAGCATGAACAAGAATATGAAACATTATAAGTATTGAAGAAAGGATAAATTTATCTAAATGTTAAATTAGTATATATTTCATCATCAAAATATGTCCCTAATTTTATGTGAGGAAAATATAACATGAGCATATATTTCAAAGTATGTGCACACTACTAGATAACATAGAGAATAGATATTTAGAAACTCCTTAAAGTGTGATAATCCACTTAAAGTAATATATCATTGTTTAATTCTTTTTATACTCTTCTTGGTATGAGTACTCATCAACCATTTAAAAAACAATAAAAATAGGTATGCAATGAGTTGCATATAAAACATAGTAAAAATAACAAAAAAAATGTAAGTTATTTTTTTCATTTTCTTTTATATTTTTTTATTATATAAAATAAAAATTGATAAGTGACTTCTTAATTCTACATTGAAGTTATTTTAGTGAAGAAAAAAATCTAAAATGTTTCAATTTTGTACAAGACTCTCACATGAAATTTTTAATCATTAAACCTTCACCTTCATGAAAAATCTTGATACATAATAAAATATATAACTTTCAATTGTTCTAAGTTGATATAAAGAAAATAACATGATATATATATATATATATATATATATATATATATATATATATATATATATATATATATATATATATATATATATATATATATACTTATTTAGGTCCACATTTAGATATTAATATTAACCCAAAACTGTAAATCAATAACATGTATTTATCTTAAATTCTAATTGAACATAATAATTTAGATTCAAATGTTTACAAATTAAGAATCCTTTATGCATATGTTATATTGTTTAATAATAATATTTTATGTTTTCTAGTAATTACCATAGATAATAGACCATAATGATAATATGGTTGATTACCCTATGAGAAAATGTGATCAATGGAGCACAATAGAGAGAACACAATATATCTTCTAAATGTATATGAATCAAAATAATTACAATATAAAATATATTGGTTGAAATTATCTTGTCTGTATCCCCATTATTAACATGGGTACCTATGCATGGAGCATTATGATAATCTATATAAGTAATCAGTCAACAACTAGCAAAAATTTTCACTCTAATTGGATACATGTCTTTGTGTTGTGTTTGTTCTCTATTTTTTTGTTGGAAACTACAATTAGAGAAATTTTATGTTTTCATTGATGTCAAACCTTATTGGTGAGATATTTTCTACCTTGGTAGAGTGTCATATCAAGAAGATGATTGATGAAGAGAATCTAAAAATAAGAGATAACAAGAAGACCTAGTGGAAAGGTTGAGTTATGTGGAATTAAAATGGGCACTTGATTAGTTGGACTTTGACAAGATAATGTGTTATTTAACAAGAACACTAAGTGGAGAAGATAGTTGAGTTGAAGCCTAGAAGAGAAAATCAATTAAGGACCAAATTCATAGATTAAGTTGAGCTTCAAAGAAGAAGATTAAGGAACATATAGTTGACATCAAGCTATACTAGTGTTGACTAAGTGAATAGTAGAAGCCAAACAAATATAGTTGTTGATTGATCACCAATAAAGATTAAGTATCAAAAAAGTTAGACCGAGTGAAGTTATTAGAAATCGAAAAAAATAGTTAGTGAAGACCAAGTTATCTAGTGATGACTAAGGTAAAGGAAGATAGTATTGGTTGATTGTCAACATTTGATATTTTTTGAATGATTTGAGATTCCCAGGCAACCCAATTGAAATTTCAAATTGGTCAAAGCATGTAAAGGATAAGTATTGATGAGTTGAAATATTTAATGTTTGAGAAACCATGTTTGAGCATTTCTAGGCATGGATTGAAAATGAAGTTTTTAGAAGTATCTAGAAGGAGAAAGGAGGAAACAAAAAGATAGGAGGATTTAATGAATTTTACCTAATCCTAAGATCAATGGTAATGTTTAAGTGGCAAAAGATCAAAGTTATCTATTTAACAAGGTGTAAGGATTAACCTAAAGAGGTTAGTAGTTGCTAATTTTATTGACTAGAAAACTATATTAGAAGGTTGAGAAGGAGTAGAAAAGAGGTGAAAAGAGATTTCTTGAAGGTTTTTCTAAGAAGATCAGAGACAATGATGAAGACATGAATGGATTTTAGTTTAATAACTTAGAAAATGAGCTACATTGTGATTTGTATTTGCAAAGTGAGTTGTATTTATTAGATGAAGATGTTATTTTCTAACCATTGAATTAGTTAGAATCCTTTAATCAAGGTTGTCCTAACAATCATTTATAAATCCTTTAATCAAGGTGACATTTTAATGGAATATTATTAAGTTCTCTAACAAGACCCCTCCTAATAGGGTAATTAAATCCTTTAACAAGGTCACACCTAGCAATGTGTATTGCAAACTTTAACAAGGTTGGCTCCTAACAAAGCTCACTTCAAAAGAGTAAAAAATTGGTGACATGTTACTGGTGATTTTTCCCAAATTTGGTTTCCACATTACATTCTAGTGTCTTATTTATGTGGAAGTTATTTGAGATGTTTTACTATTTAATGTTTTACATTTTGCAAGTTATTTATTATTGTGATAGTGGACTAAAAGTTTATGTTACTGATAAGTTACTCTAGAGACTGAATGGATTAAAGATTAGATATAATTTTTTTTGAAGTATACAAAAGTTTATTTGGTACATCTGGACTTGAGGATAACTGATTCAACCCCCCTCTTACATTTTCTAAATCATTCTAACAATTTTTGGATAAGTCTTTCTATGTCATTAATTCTAATTATCATTGGTTTGAGAATGCTTTATCTTTCCTTATGATAATTTTCATTTTCATGTCAATCTAATAAAAAAACATAGGCAGAGTAAATAAATTGGTATGAATTTATATAATTTTTAATTAAAGATGAAACTATGTTGTTACAATTATTATTAGACTTAATAATGAATCATGTTATTTCTGTTAACCTATGTAAGATCAAGTATGATATCTTGTTAATATGACAAATGTGATAGATATCCTTATTAAAATTGTTAAAGAGTACTTTTTAAGGATCCAATGAATAAAAAAGGAGGAATACTAATCAAATCTAGTGACAAGAAAATTGAGAAAGTTAGCATGAATGCTGATGGTATTCCTTTGGGGGAGTATCCTAAGTATTGGATAGACTATGCAATGATTGACATGTTGCATTTACACCTATGCTTATCATTGATGTCAACATAGTATTATTTATGTGAACATTGGAAGAGTAGCAAACATAAAACAAGGTAATTGTAAAAACTATTTATTGATGATCAAGTCAATCATAGTTAAATATGTATTCTACATTGTTTATGAAGTCAAAAAGCACGCGTACAGTGAATAGAAGACATGTAATTTTTTTTGAAGATTTATAGAAGATAGTAAGCATACATAGTACATGATAAGTGGTTTTTGATTATTAATTCATATCTCTTAATTGGGATGGAATAAGGATAAGTGTAGTTAGATTGTGATAGAAGACAACCTAATGATGATATCAGTAAGTACACAAGGTTAGTGGTCACACGTGTGAGAAGTTGTAAAGACTACATGAGCCAACAATGTTGTGTAATTATAAAATGATTGTATTATCTTAATGAGAACCTATTATAATTAATTGGAAAAGTCTCAAGGTTGACTCAAGGAATTATTTTGATGATATGGTATAAAGGAAGATTATTTTCCTTATGGTGAGTCATGATATGTAAGTAATAAATTTATTCAAATTTGTGATGTGAGAAGTATTTGGTATATGCAAGTAAGTGATACAAGGGATTATTGGATGTGAAGTTGGTGATTTGATGTCAAGATCATAAGAGGTTTAGTTTGGTTAGGAGGATAGAGAAGGAGCTAGGATTATTTCATTTCTATTATTCCATAAGGAATAATATAGAGACCAATCAGATAGTGAGTTTGGTGGTCTTGCCCCTGAAGCTATTTGGATAGTGGGTCCATTTTCCTTCTACAACTCCTAATAGAGTAATTGGCACAACTCTTAATAAGGTTGGAATCTCCTAATAGGGATTCAAATTCTCCTAATAGGTACTAATATGTAATGAATGTACTTCATTGGCTCCTAATAAAGTCCATCCTCTTATAAGGAACTTTTATATTACTATATCATTTTGTGGGTACCATCCCCACTGGGGTTTTCCTTCTAATTAAGGGTTTCCCTAGTTAACAAATATGGTGTTATTGTGTATGAGTATATTCTTCTAATTATTGATTATATTATTCATATGGTTAAAGATAAATAAAGTTGAGAAATGTTTTAATAGTTGGATAACTAATTCACTCCCCAACCCCCCTGTCAGTTATCTTGGTGGACTTTACTTTCTAACAAGAACATGTTCCTAAGTTTCCATGAATTTATAAACATATTAATTTTTTTTTTGAGAGAATGAATATTGTAAGTATTCAATATTAATAAAAATGATCATCCATGTCTTTATAGCAGTTAACTTTACCTAAATTAAATAGATTCTCAAATTGGATGGATGTGATGAAATATAGAAGTTGACTATTCATATTGTTTTCACAAATTTACAAGTTTCACAAAATGAGAAAATCTATTGAAATATAAAATACTAGTAATTAATTTGATCCAACCCCTTCATAAATACATTGGATAAAGATAGGTTTAAGAACTAAGAGAAAGAGTGCATTCTACATACACAGTAGGAAGGATGTTTAATGAAAAACTACATGAGAGGTGTTGGTGTTTTTCTAAGGACTAAAACTACTAAGCAACAAAATGCTTAATACAAAGATGATAATACTCATACAATCTAAAGGTCAGAAAATTCTTGTTAACAATTTCATTTGTAAAGCATTTGGACCCAACTTCTACAAAACCAAAGGTGATTTTCTACTCTTTTGGCTCTACAAAACTAGGGTGGGTATACCCAGGGGTGATTCAAGACTAGGAAAACTGTATCAGGATTATTTTTAGTTTCATTCTGATTCTCATTTCAAAATCCTCAAACACATACATAATTCTTAATAACTTGATTAACACATCCCATATAACATATATGGCCAAAATTTCTTCTATAGATCTGCATATGTTCTTAACAATAGTGGCTAACTGAAGCTAAAACATTCCATGCAGACAAGTGCAGGCCAACTTTGAAGATCTACAGGAAACAAAAGTAAAATTGATTTAATTCTACATTTTTGACAACCATTTATGACATACTTCTCCTTCAGTTGAATCAATTTGATCAGTGCCTAATCCATTGGGGTTCAGAGTCTATAGCAAATTCTTAGATCTAACTTGTTGCCTTACAACAAATTCTATCAACAATTCTTATCAGAATTTATCATTCAAAACCCTTTCCATTACTAAAGAAACCTTATCACATTCATCAAAGCTTTTATTTAATCCATTGAATTAATAGCAGTGATAAATAGATATACAACCTAACTAGATTGCATTCAATTGCACAAGCCTTTACTTATACAATATCAAGACAACCAAGTAATTAGAAGGAGACAAGATTTAGAAAGAACTAATATGGGGATAGTTCACAATTTGTATTCATTTTCTTTGAAAATGGTATATCATTTACAATAGACTCAGAATGACCTTCAAAAAGAAACATAGCTCATTCTATATTCATGTATTATCAGAGAATTGATAGAGAAAATACATCAAAAACTTGCTTTAAAAAATTTGGACCAAAGACGACTAAGTATATCACCTAGAAAATTAGAATTTAGACAATTCTTTAGCCTTGGAATCTCACTTAAATAGTGTGAGATGCAACAAGCTTCAGGCTAAAAGAAAGTGACATGTGTCTTCTAAAAGATACTAAAAAATGTCTGTCATAAAAGACAAAAGCCAATAATAGAAAAGCTATTACATCAAACATTCCTTGGTGGGTCCTTTTTTGTTATGCTTCTCAACTGTTGAGACAAGAAAATATGATCTGATTCTTCATTTATTGTTCATCCTTAGAGTAAGTGGCCATGAGGTTAAAAAGTGACGTGTCATCTTCAACTATCTACAAACTTACTTTAATCTGGGGATTTTCCATGTCTTCAGTACTAACTATGAGGGTAACTTTTACTTTTGCATCTTCCTCCTCATCACCTTCTGACATTTTTTCTACAAACTGATTTTTCCATTTATTATAAGTAGCATCATCTGGCCAATTAAAATTTAGAGTTTCTCTTTGTATAATCACTAAAGAATTTGTAATTTCCTCTAAATCATCAAACTCTTTTCTCAAGGCATTATAAAATAACTGTATCTTTACTAACTCTTCGTTTTTCCTTGCCCAAAACTAGTGGCCAATTTCACTCATGATGTTCTTGATCCTTTCATAAAATAATTCATCCAACTCCTTTTTCCACTTTTCCTTTTCCTTTATTGTATCAACAGATTCTAAAGCACAAGGAAATAAAGTGAATTTTTCAACAATATACTGGGAAAAACAAAGTGTTAATCTCTTCTGCAAAGAATCCCTTTTATCATCAAAATCTTCTAGTTTATTTAACAAATCAAAAATTTTCTCTACTTGATGATAAGGCATTTGGATAGTAGATATACACATAATTGTGATATCATTATTCCTCTCCCTCCACTTTTGTGCAAGGGGAGTCAATTTATCCTTATCTCTATTCAACTCATCAATGAGGGTTGAAATTCTTGTCAACTGATCAAAGAAGGTTGACCATTGTATTTTATCCCTTAAATAAATCACACCCTACTTTAATTTTCCTTCATATTGATTTCTTAATTCTACCTGCAACTCATGTAATTTGGTTTTTCCATCTTCAAAGTCCTCTGTAGTATAGAATTGGGACCTTTCAAGGGTGTCTAGTATTTCAACAATAGGGGTTGTTCTATCAAATGATTGTGGAGGGTATGCAATTCTAGGTGCACTGAATTCTCCAACCTTTCTTTTCCCAAGTATCTTCTCCATTTGAGACACTTTTTTTTCCAGCGACTATATCTATATACCCCTTTCCTCATATGCTTTTAAAACTTCTTCAAACCTAGCATTGAGTTGGGTAAACTTATCTTCTTCCTAGCCAAATACAACACCACCCAATTTTAGCACTTCTGAGGCCATTCCCATTATTTTCTTACTACTTACTTCACTAGCCCTGTATACTATCAATGTACCAGTATGCTCTGCAGTGAGAAACTCATGCACCCTGGTATTTTTCCTCTTTCCATAGACCATATAACAAGGGCTTAGTGGTCATCACTAAATTTGACTCCTCTATGAGCCTGTAATAGTTCTTCAGTAGTTGTTAGTTGAACATCTTTCTTCTTCCTTATTGAATAAAAAAAAATTGCATTTGCTATAGCCCATTCTAGCAAAAGGAGGACTCCTGACTGTCTAACTATTTGCCTCCCAACTTCAAGAGTAAACTGGGCAAAGTCATTCAAAAATTTTTACTTCACCTCTCCCTTAATAACTGAGTCGGGTTTATCTAGTTGCTCAGCTTTAATTTTCTCATAGGCTTTCTCAAAATTTCCCATATTTAATCTCCACAAAAATTGAGCAAAAGCCCTAGATCTTACAAAATTTTCATCATTAATAAATCTTTTAGAAGCCTGTACAACTATTGAGTCAATTTCCTTACCTTGATAATCAGCAATGATTAGGTCCAAGGAAGGTATAGGAGGTTCTTGTGGCTCTCCAACATCCAAGTCTGTAGAAGTGACAATCACATCCCCTTCTCCACCCATCTGTCTAAGCTATTCCCTTAGATATGCTTCATCATCTATATGGATTGGGGATTGGCTTGGGGAGTATTGTTCTTTTTGAGAAGAAGAAGACCCCTGCTCTAATTTTTGCCTTTTTGGAGAGTGGGTTGTAGATGGGCTTCTTGAGCTTTGCTTCTGATGAGAGGGTGCTTGTTGCACATTTTGAATCATAACATAACCTGCCCTCTTCTACAATGTATATTGGCCAGGAGCTGCCACATTTCTACTACTTATTTTTCTTTTTACTTCTATAGCCTTTTTTGGATGTGTTTCAACATACATAGCTTTCTTTTCATTCATGGTTTGAATTATTATGGAAAAATTATTCATTAATGCTTGTATTTTAGCTCCCCAATATTTCTTGTCTTTCAATGGGTCATACTAGGGGTCAAAAGCATTAATAAATTCTAGGGTTTTACTAAAAACTATCCATTTCTCTTTTCTCAATTATTATTGCTGCAATGTGAAGATATTTCTAATTATATCTTCTGGATATTAAACCTGATGTACCATATGGGAAGCTCTTACCCTTTGTTTTAAAAGGTCATAGAATCCTTCAGGGTCACTAAATCTAGCGTGAGACTTTGCCATGTTATATCTATCCAAAAAAAAATTCAGGTGCTTCCACCTTTTTTTGGCAAAGACAAAATCATGCACTATAGTTTCAATTGGAAAGAAAGTGCCCTTCTTAATCAATTCCCTCTCATCTATAGTGCCTATCTACCATAAGACATCAGCAATCCCAATCTTCAAAGGCACATGAAAAGGAAACACATGTGGCTTTCCCATAAAACCATATACCCTTATCATAGTTGAAACATTATAAGGGATTATATCCCCCCAATTATGACTAACCAACAGCCCTTGTGCATGATCTTTAGGTCTAATCAATTCCAACAATGCTTGTGGAATTCTGGGGCTGTCTCCTCTCAAAAGCAATCTCAGCCTAGATGCAAAAAAATTGTCAAACCTTACATAACTAGCATCTGTGGCTTCTGAAGTCATATCCACACTCCATAATTGCACTGGATTCCTTTCTCTGTCCTTGGTTGTTTCCAACTCCATACCCTTGGAGAAGAAAGTTTGTCCCTTGTATAAGCATACATGCATCAGCAATGAATACCAATAGAATGGTTTGTTTACTTTTCCCCTTGCTATTCCAACCAAACCATTGTGAATCTCTTTTGATAGAAAAGTGGCAAAATCCACAATGGTACTCATTCCAAATTCAAGGGTTTGAGCCATTATAAGGACAATAGAACCTATAATTTGATCACCTTCATCTATCCGCAAAATCTTGCAAAGAGAAAAATACAGTGCTTGAGCTCTCAAGTTGAAGTATCTTCTCAACAATGGCTCTGGGGTACTAGCTGTAATCACAGGAAAATTACCAACCTTGGTAGCATGCTCTTGTAGTGACCCTATTCTTAGATAAATTTGTTGTGCATCATATCTAGCTTGTAGATCATCCATATCAATGATTTCATGCATAGCGTGGTTAGGGTTAAGGTTGAAAACCTCACTAGATAGCTCACGAAAAATCCTAAAAAGATTGATTCCAGAATGATTTTTTACCCATCTCATAATAGGGTCATATTTCTTTGCCAAGTCCATCAATAAATCACTATCAAAGAAAATAGTGGGGACTACTAGTTTACCAATATCAAACTCTCAAACATTACTCATAGGAGTATCCAGTTTTCGCTTTGAAAACCATTTCTTGAATAACTCTAGACCTCCCATGGAAACTTGAGCATCTCTTACCCAATTATCCTTGTCATAAAAATCCTCTGCTACAACTATTCTAGGATGTTTCAGGATGATTTCCCTCCCCTTAGTTATTTCATGCACTGATAAGGGGAATTGTTCAAGAAAGTCATCATGCATAGAACATTTCAAATAATCTGTTTGCCAAGTAAACTCTTTTCGGGGAGGCATTTTGAATGAACCCTAGAAAATTCTACAACAATAGATACTTCAAATTTACTTAGAAAACCACAGAGTACTTACCCACCAAAATTCGCACTTGTGCACTATGAGAAAACTTCTGCAATTCTACTAGATTGTTAACCAAGAATTTCCATGCCCTAGCTCTGAAAATTTTGTATGCCCTAATATTCTCTCTGTGCTTTAGTGGTTTATTAATGGCGAAATCATGGGCTCTTATCATGCAATAAAATCACATGTATAAGGTTTGGATCATATTTACTCTCAGTAACCGTTACCCACAATTTGCATCCAAGTTTGAATCCCATCCATAGATTTTCACTAGATCAGACGGTCTTGATTTAAAAAAGTAACAAGCATTACGGCTTTTAAAACAATTCTACATGTTATTATTTCACTTCCCCGCATTATTTAAAATCCCTTCATCTTAGAATTGTGGGGAAGCATCGTTCGTCGATCAAGACAAGATCGACGATCTGACTAATCCACTTTCTAATAAAAACTAGTCAGTTGTACTGACCAATAAGAAACTACCATATGGGCTCATGCTATCTGACCACATTCCATGCTAACAGATCCCACATCATCTTTTGGGTGAGCAAGTACTTGGCATCATTTAGTACACATGTCATGCTTGCACATTCTTGCTTTCCTTATTTAACAAGCATTTTCAAATTGCAAGCCTGCGCCAGTCATCGATCATTGAAAGATCAATGGTGATACTGATCTTACCCTACAAAGCATCTAAACAAAATTTTTGATGTCACCACAGACAAGTGTTTGCAGGGTGCATTCCCATTTTGTTTAAACATTGCTTAAATTCAAAATGTGGGGAAGCACCTTTCATTGATTAGGATAAAGATCATCGATCAGAAACAACTCTTCACTTTATGCTAGCATTATCCACTTGGGCCAATGACATGACAACTTTTAACCCGCATGTTTTGACTATTGTGTTCATTTCTGACACCTTTCTAGCCCAAGTCATAAATATCTCCAGCTAAGCACCTTTGGTAGAACCTATGGCTTGACTCCTGCATTCGTCATGGTTTGGTCCCACTATGACACATGTCGCAAAGGTGCATTCTTGCTTTTCTTATCTGACTTGCAGCTTCATCATGTAGGATTGCACTAACCGTAGATCTTTGAAAGATCTACAATTGATAAGACTTCATTTCCATCCAATAGTCAAAACTCCTCAATGTGGTACATCTAGCAGTACATGTCATCAATCATTTATAGTGTGGCATACTACTTTTGCAAATACCTAACCCCACCTTGCCACATGTCACAAATCCACTTGCCTGCATTACTTATTTCTTGTACAGTTTCAAATTGCGAGCATGCGCTGGCCATTGATCTCTGATAGATCAACGGTTACATAAACTTCACCTTTTGAGTAGCATATTGGCTAATAGTGACGAATGATGTTCCTCCACCTATTCCAACTCATCTGATATACATCATGGAGGACATCTCACCATTATTCTTTTAACAGTGGGCCCATCTCATTAGACCATGCCACTTGTCCAACTTTTTCTTTCTCGCATTATTTATCTGTCGAGCATATTCTTCTTGTGAGAAAGCGCTAGCCCTTGATTGAGGTGAAATCAATGGCTAACACTTCTTGGTGATAAATGTCATAACTCTGTAGGTGAATCCTCCAATGACATTGTGGGAAAATTAGGACGTGCGCAAAAGTACTGACAAACCTGCAAAAGTTCCTGACCATTTATGATTCACCAAAATTTAGGAATGTAAAGGCAACGTGTCACCAAGTCGCATGCCTACTTTACTTAAAGGCCTTGCATCTTGAAATCATGGGTGTGTGATACTCATTGATCTAAACAAGATCAACGATTAAAAAGACTTTGCATCATCAGAGGTAATTACTAACAGAATGATTAATCAATTTGTATGCTAAGCGTAGTCACGTAAGATTAAACAAAAATATAATGACCTCATGCTTATGCAAGCCCTTCCTTGGGGAAAATGTCATTGAAAACATTTTTCTAAAAACAATTTTGAGGGTATTCTAAAGCTAGGGCAATCTAATGACTTTGAAAAACACAAGGAATAAAACCCTAATTTTTGAAATTTCAAGATTTAAATGATTTTTCACAAGATTTTCCTTTAACCTCTGCATAGTGAAAAATCAAACCAACAGTGGCTCTATTTGGGGATGATAGACTACCTGAGTCTATGCAAGAATTTAGAATCTATGGGAGAGCAGACCACATACTTGGTGCAAAATGACACTTCTTCAGAGAGCACAGAGCAACAAACAGAAAGAAAAAACTAGACTGCACAGGGATATTTACAAAGATTTATAGAACATAAAGAATGTACAAAACACCAGGAAACCCTAACACTACTGTTCATGGAGAAAATAAGTATCTTTCAAGAAAAATACCTCTTCAAGAACTGTCCATGAACTGGCAGTTCAATAATATTGTCCAATAAATCTTTGAGTATATAGGAATCATCACCCCAAGTAGTTTCAATCAAATAAGGGCCTAACCAGATAGGATCAAATTTTCCATGTTTCCCCTTTTCTTCAATTCTTGCATTCCACATTAAGACTAGACCTCCATCTTCAAACTTTTTGCTTACCATTCTTTTATCATAGAGTGTCTTAACTTGTAGTTGTAACTTCTAGTTCTTAAGAGATGCTTCTCTTCTGGTTTTTGTTAGTCATACCAATTCATCCATCCTTTCTTTCATTTCATTTGTAGTATCTTCATCATACAACTAAATATAATTTTAGAGCCCCATCAAGTTGTTCTGAGGCATTCTGGCTTGAATTCCATATACCATATCAAATGGAGCTACACCAATGGCCTTTTTCACAGTTACCCTATCAGCCAATACTGCTAATTGTAACTTGGAATCCCATGCCTTTTTGTTATCATCCAAAGTTCTCTTAATAACCTTCAACAAGTTCTTATTTGTGGATTTAGCTTGTCCATTCCCTTGTGGATGATAAGGAGAAGATGATGACCTTGTTATTCCACATTTATCACAAAATTTAATAAATTCCTCAGACCTGAAGCACATAGCATTATCTGTTACAATTTTTTGAGGACAACCAAATCTAGAGATGATATTATTTAGTAGGAAATTATTGACAACTCTACTTGTTACATTTCTTGTGGGGATAGCCTCTACCCACTTTGTAAAGTAATCAGTAGCCACTAGAATCCAAGAGTAGCTAGTGGTAGACTTGGGGAAAATTTCTCCTATGAAATCCAGACCCCATTGTTGAAAGGGTGCTTGAACCTCTACTGGCTTCAGTGGAGTATTACCTGAGAACTTCAGTTTTCCAGTAAATCTTTGACAAGGGTCACATTTTCTAACCAAAGTCTGAACATCCTTGAAAAGGAAAGGCCACCAAAATCTAGCCCTCATGACTTTATGTGTAGTAGTTTTGGCCATATAGTGTCCCTCGCATACTCCATCATGCATTTCCTTCAAGACCTCTTTTGCCTTTTCTTGATCAACACATTTCAACAATACTCCCTCAAAATTTCTCCACCATAGGTTGCCTTGGACAACTATATACCTGATGGCTTGCAATTTAGTACTCCTCTTTTCATTTTCAGGAAAATGAGGGGGAGCTTCCATGTGTTGTAGATAATGTATAACATTGGTGTACCAATCACACTGATCTATGTCACATAAGTCAGCTATGAGATCATCACTTACCAAATTTATCTGATTTGCCTCTAGATTAGCTTCAACCATGAGTTTGGCCAAACCTTGAACTCTTACCAACTTAGTTATTTGTATGTCAATATTGAATTCTTGGATCTTGTTGATCCATCTACACCTTCTGCCTGATACTTCCTACTGAGAAAAAATATCTTTCACTGTAGCACTAGGTACAAAGGAAATGACAATAGCACCTACTAGGTAGCATCTAAAAGCTTTTATAGCCTTTACTAAAGCATATGCCTAATTTTCATTTATCTCATATTTTAATTCAGCCAGCTACAGTGACTTACTGAAAAAGGCAATGGGCTGCTCATATCCTTCTTGATTTTTCTGCAATAAAACTGCAATTATAGTGTGAAAAGATGCAAAAGAAAAGATATGCATAGGCTTTGTGTAATTTGAGGTTGTCAGTATTGGAGCATTTTTTATTATAGTTTTAATATCTTGGAATGCTTGTGAAGGTTCACCATTCCAATCTATAGTGGCTCCCTTCTTGAGCATCTTTGAGATAGGTCTATTGATCTCAGCAAAATTAGTAACAAATCTCCTAAGGAAATTGACTTGACCAAAGAAGGATTGGATTCCTTTTATATTTTTTGGCTTGGGGACTTTATCAATAGTTTCTACTCATTCAGGGTCTATTTTCACCCCATCCTTAGACACAATATGTCCTAGTAATTTTCCTTCTATCACCCCAAATGTGCATTTGTTTGGGTTCAAGGACACTCCATATTCTAGAGCTTTGATAAATATTTTCTCCAAGTGTTTGCAATGCTCCTTAGCCTTCTTAGAATATGTTGTAAGGTCATCCTAGTATACAACCATTTATTTTTCAATGTAATCATGAAATACCACATCCATGGCTCTTTGGAAAGTAGCTCATGCATTAATTAGGCCAAATGGCATCCTTACATATACATATGTTCCCCATGGGGTTGTGAAGGCTATCTTGAATTGTTCACTTTCCTTTACTAGAACTTGATTATATCCAAAGAAACCATCCATCATTGACATTAACTCAGAACCAGTCACTTGCTGCAACATGGCTTCCATATTAGGCAATCCATATTTGTCTTTTAAAGATGCAATGTTTAAGTTCTTGAAATCGACACACAATCTTATATCCCCATTCTTCTTTCTGACAGGGACCAAATTTGAAACCTAGGTAGAATGCCTAATTGGTTTAATTATTCCCCCATCCCTTAGTTTCATCAACTCTTCTTGCATTTTGGGAGCTAGGGTAGGGTTTACTAGTCTCTGTTTCTGTCTGAAAGGTTTTACATTATCTTTTAACGGTATGATATGCTAGAATAGATCTTCCCTATAAGCCTTAAGGTCATCATATGACCATGTAAAAAAATGTCTATACTTTCTAAGCAGGTCAATCAATGTTTTTTTTATTTTAACAGGTAGATTTTGGCCAATATAAACCTTTTTGGGGGCTTCATCAATGCCTAGGTTTATCTCTTCTAACTCTTGAGGTTTAAGATCCTTAACTCTAGGTTTTGCTTTGTCTTGGTTATCAAAAATGTTTTCCAAGACCACTAGCCCCTTAGGCACTTTATTAGTTTTTAATTGCATAATCTCTTGGCCAAAAATGGTTTCCTTACCATCTATGGTTTCAACCAGTTCACTGCAATCCATTTCTTGACCATGGTACTTATCTTCATTTAGCAAAAAAATTGTAATGTCTTTGTCATCTTCAAAGACTTTCTAGTTTTCAATGTTATCAGGTATAGAAGGCCTATTTTGTACCTCAATCTAAGATATTCCTGCAAATGATATTTCCTTAAGCTTGATTGCTACATTTGCTAACAAATCATCCATCTTATTTTGAGTTCTATCTCTCCATGAGATACCAAATGCATCAAAGTATTCCATTTGATCCCAAACTACATTTCTATACTATTTTTGTCTCCTATTCTTGGATGCATAAGTTTCTTTTATCTAGGAGATGACTAACTCAGAATCACCTATAACATGTAACTTTTTGATCCCATGATGTGTGGCAACTTTCAATTCTAGCAACAATGCCTCATATTCTGCAATATCATTTGTGCAGGAAAACTTCAATGTAAATGAATATATGAAGGTATTATTCTCAAGGGAGACAAAAACTACACCTGCCCCTACACCCTCTTTAGAACTAGCCCAATCAAAGAATATTGTCCATAATTTTGGTGAGTTTGTACAACATTCAACTTCATTTTCAATTATAGTAGGTAAATTCTCAACTTCTTGAATAATCAATTCGGATCTGAAAGCATTGACCCTAGTATCTAAGAAACAAGTGGCATCTTTGTCAATTTCTTCCCCTAAAATGTGATTAACCCTTGGTTTTATATTTACCTTGACAACTTTATCCCCAATGTCGAAAGTAGCATAGGTTAAGTCACACTGTAGGCTTCCCCCCATGGCAGCACTCCATTTTCTAGATAGTAACATTCCATAGTGTGGAGGTATATCCACCACCAAGATATACATGGTTAACTCTATGTCAAGATATGCAACTAGTTTGAATGGTAAAGCGTTTATGGTACCTATGACTGGGACTTCCCTAGCATCCATTCCTCTGCATCTGCCCTACTTGGTATCCACTTTCAATCCTAAGGCTTCCATTACTTTGAAAGGCATTATGGTGTTGGAAGCTCCTGAGTCTATCATACAATTTTTTAGGGTCTTCCCTTTTATGATTAGACTAAGGGAAAAAGGATCAATATTTTCTATAAATGCCACTGAGGAATCATCTAAAAACATTTGAGGAATCTAGAATATGATACCACTATCCTCTATTACTAATGGGGTTTTTGGGAAACAGTTTGATCTACAACAGTATTATTGTTTCCTATTCCACTCAACCATGATAAAGCCTTGTTCTTATGCTCTTCAATTCTAAGAATTTTAGACAAGGGAACTTTTACAATAATTTGAGATAACATAGATATCATATCAATAGGTTCAACAATAGTGGGTTTTACAAGAGTACTTGAAGTTGGAATCTTTTGAGCAGCAGGCACTACTATTTGCTTGATAGTATCAGGTTTTGATTTCTTTGGTTGCACAACTAGTTTTGTTGCTTCACTTATCTAAAATTGAACCTTCTTCTTTGGTTTCCATTTCTTACCCTTATTGTCCTTGATCTTGGGCACATCTTCATTGACTCTCCTATTTTGATCATTCATCTTATGGATGATATCTTTGATGAATACACTAGATGGATTTCCTGCATCATTATTTACTATTCTACTTCTCAAATTGTAGTTACTATGGACTTGTGAAATCATTTCTACTATAATTATGTCAATCTCCTCTTTGGAGGGCATTCTTAAGCTTGTGAGACCTACATCAAAAGATGTAATGCACACCTTATCTGTATAATACCCTTCATCATCTAAAAGCACTTGCTGATGATGTAAATGATAAGCAATTCTCTGATTGATAATGTTTTGAGTTAGAATCTATCAAATCATCACACATGCTTACCATATTGCAACTTATATCATCATGGCTTTTCTCTTCACTTTTTTCTTCAGGTTGCACACCTTGACCTTGGGAAAATGACTGAGCAACAACACAATAATTAGCAGAATGAGGTGACTGACATATAATGCACCATGGTACATCATCATTCATATTTATAGTATTCCTTTGTAGGGGATCTGGAGTACCCTTATCCTTCACATTTTGGGTCTGATTTGGAACTGGCTTACCATCACACCACTGAGTGGTGTAAGGGTAATTTTGCATTTTGGGCTGCCTGTTGAAATTGTTGGTATTCATAGGAGTTCTCTCAGTAATACTAAGCTTATTAAAATTAGTAGGATTCATCTTCTTAAGAAATTCCAAAACCTAGCTTATAGTGGGTTCTTCTGGCTTCTTTCCTATATGGGTTTTATCAGCCTCCCTTTTATTATTGCTCTTAGGATTGAAAAGCTTTGGATCATCCCTCCTACCTAGTTTTCCAGATGCCTTCCTAGTATTATCTATATTTACTACAATTTTATAGGCATCCCTTAAATTCTTGGGATCCTTATCCCTCAATTGATAAGCCATTTTGCTAGCAAAAGCATTGAAATATGTTGTGAGACAGACATCTTCATTTAACCTCATAACTTGAAATAATCTGTACATACCTTTCTAGAATCTTACATTGAAATCAAAGGTGGACTCATTTGGATTCTTCTTGATGTTGTTGAATTCATTTAACATGAATCCTGCATTAGTGTTGTCTCCATATTGCTCCTTGAATAATTCCTCCAAGTCATTCCATGAGGTGATACTGTCATCGGGAAACCTCCTAAACCAATCCCTTGCATCTTCAGTTAGTGAATGCACAAACAATTTCATTACCATATCTTCATGTTCAACCTCATAATCATTCAACATATCAATAAAAATTCTCAAATGTTCTTCACCAGTAACATCATTATTCCCAGAGAACTTAACCACTTTGTACCTTAAATCAAATGATATGGGATGTGGAGCACCAGGAATACCAGCAAATTATATTTATCTATACTTTTCCAGGTATATAGGTTTCTTCTAGAAACCAAAAAAATTTGAGGTACTAACTATATTAGCTTGACTCAGAGGAGCAGCTTGGGATTGTTGAGGTGGGACAAATGGGACTTGGGTGCCAATAGTGGAAGATGAGGCAAGAGTAGATTTGGGTATTCCCTGAGTTGAGATTATTTGACCACTAGCTGGTGTAGGAATTGTAGGTGGGATAGACAAATTGGGCCATGAAGCCAATGCAGAATTAGATTTTATGAATTGGATTTTTCTCTCAGTTTCTGTAGCTTGAGCTTCATTTTTAACCTTCTCAAGCTCTTTTGCAAGATCTTCTTTCTCTTTTCTAGCCTTCTCCAGATCTAAATCTAATTTTGACATGGAGGGTTGTATGGGTTTGCTTGGTAGAGCTTGAGGTTCATTTATTTGGATTCCTATAGCTTTTCCTTTCCCTTTATCTAGAGCTTTTGTGATGGGCTCTACAGGGTCTACTTGAACAGGTTTATAGGCTTGGACTTGAGAAATGACTGGTTCTTGCCTTTGATTTAGGCATTTTTCTTGTTCCTGAACTTTAGCTCTTAGATTGTCTACATCTCCAAATACATCAATATGGAGAGATGTGGTATTTTCTTCTAAATTTTTATTCTGCTCCTTCAGAGCAACCATCCTTCTTAGCAGAGTAGCCCTTTCTATTATGGCATCCAAGGTGGCTTGCTCCTTTTCTTTTTCAAGACGAATGCATTTGGTATCTTCCTCAGCAATCCATTTCTTCAAAACTCCTATCTTAGAATACACTTCTTTAGGATCTACAAAAGTAGTTTCTAAATCAGTAGGATCGTCCAGATCTATAAGATTTGGTTCCACATATGGGGCTACTCTGGGATTAAAAAGATTATCAAATGAACTCCTAAATCCTAGCCTATAGTTCATATCTACTACAGGATCTGGCCTTGATGAAGCAATTCCAACTATGTACATATCTTTGTCCTAAAATACTCTCTCATCTGGTAATGGGGTACTAAAAATGCCTCCTAAGAGTCTTGTAGTTTCAGATTCAGAACTAAGTGAAGAAGACTCTCTTCCTAATACTGGTTGATACTGAGAATTGACGGATGCATTGTCTCTAGGTTTCCAGGTGGGATTTGGATCTATCTTTTTCTTATTTTGGTTCTTCCTACCACCTTGGGGTAGATCATTATACATTGATACATCATGATTGGCTCTCATGTAAGCTCTTTTATTCTTTCTCTTGTCAGCCATATTCACCTTTTGTTAAAATAAGCACTAGTTTCAAAACCTTGACTGAGTCACCACCCTACTCTCGAGAAAATAAACAATGACACTTAATGCTGACTCAAAGAAAACAACACACAAGTAGGGGAAAAAATATTTGGCATAGATAGATCAATCACTGATGCTATAAGACTGCAACTCTTTCTTGTTAGATAAGACACTTGGATAAGCTAGATACGTCAGTGTGTAGTTATGGTACTTGGGCTTTATATTCTTTAAATTCTCAAGGTTTGTCACTAAAAAATTCCCTTAGAACCACAGGCAAAACTTGGACAACCTAACACACACGTACACAATAGAACCAAAGAAATTGTAGTACTTTCTCACAGATGTGTTGGACAACTCCACAGTAGAGTCACCATTTTGTTGGTGTTTTTCTAAGGACTAAAACTACAAAGCAACAAAATGCTTAATACCAAGATGATAATACTCATACAATCTAAAGTTCAACCAATTCTTGTTAACAATTGCATGTGTAAAGCATTTGGACCCAACTTCTACAAAACCAAAGGTGGTTTTCTACTCTTTTGGCTCTGCAAAACCAGGGTGGGTATACCCAGGGGTGATTCAAGACTGGGAAAACTGTATGAGGATTATTTTTAGTTTCATTCTGATTCTCATTTCAAAATCCTCAAATACATACACAATTCTTAATAACTTGATTAACACATCCCATATAACAGATATGGCCAAAATTTCTTCTATAGATCTGCAGATGTTCTTAAAAATAGTGGCTAACTGAAGCTAAAACATTTCATGCAGACAAGTGTAGGCCAACTTTGAAGATCTACAAGAAACAAAAGTAGAATTGATTTAATTCTGCATTTTTGAAAACCACTTGTGACATACTTCTCCTTTAGCTGAATCAATTTGATCAGTGCCTAATCCATTGGGGTTTAGAGTCTGTAGCAAATTCTTAGATCTATTACTCACTATTGTGTCTTATGGAAATGTTACAACTTTCTCCATCGTGGTTGCTCCTTGGCATTCTCTCCTCCTTAAATGCTGTTGACACTTAGCTTTTGAATTCCTCCAATCATCTTTTAGTCTTCATTAATAGGTTAGTTATAACACAAAACCTGTTTTCAAATAAACATTTATCAAATTAAATTCAAATATAAGAACATACATTTTGATAACTATATGAAATACTGCATACTATGTATGATATTAGCAAAAGATGGCATAGTTTCTACCCCATAGGTTTATCATAGGTTCAGTAAGCATAGGTCCACAAATGTTTTAACAAAGATAAACAGAGTATCAAAAAAGTATCTTAAACATCATAAAGTAAAGGCAATTTTGGTTTCATCATCTGCCCCTTGCCAAACTAATGCTTGTCCTCAAGCATTGCACTTCCTTGTTAGTGACATGAACTCTCCAATTTTTGTTCTTCCCTTTTTGTTTCTCTTAAAAGTATATTAAAATCCTTTGGTTCTCTCCCACACTTCTCTCTTGCGATCTTCCTAAAACTTGTCAAGTCTATCAATATTAATGGCATACAAGGGCCATAGGAACATTGGAGGCTGCATTGTTAAGAGACAACACAACTTCAGTCAGGGCTACTTCCCTAATTCTAAATATTTTGGAACTCTGTGAAGTGCTAATTCCAAGTTAATAGGGTTGTGTGGTTTTGACTTCTTAAGAGATTTAGGTAGTTTGGCCCACCTACTCCTAGCACTAGTCATGGCTCTCTAAAATGCAAAGTAGGACAAATTTTCATATTCAGCATAAACCTTAGTTCCAGTAGCAAAGATCTTCTCCCTCACTTTTGGATTATTCTTTCCATAGGTCAATGTGAACCAATCCATGAGCATTTCATCTAGCTTGCTACTTCCTTCTCTTAAAGGTAGAGGTTCTATTCTTTCCTCATACCTGTAGTTATTCAACTACCTATCATAATTCACTTCATTGGACATCCATGACATAAGGGCTTTTAGGTATATATCTCCTATGTAAAGCAAGAGATTCCATTCAGTCTCTGAAGGAAAAACAAAATTATGAACATATAATTCACATAATAAGTTCTGCTACCATGGTGGAAGAGTCTAATATAGTCCATAAAATTTGTGTGTTGATTTAAACTCTGCATTCACATTCTTGAGGGTTTTCATTAATTAAAACTAAATAAATTTCTCTTTTAAGTAAAGAGCATAAACTCTAGGTGGTGGCCTAGAAGCAAGGGCTTGGTCAGCTAGCTTAAGAGCATGGTTCATGCATTGTTTTTGACTTTCTAGCTATTCCTTTAATTCTACAATTTCCTCATTTTGAGATATTATAATATTATTCATCTTTTTCTTTTCTTCTTCCCACAATGCCTCAGCAAAAAAATATTGTCCATACAATTGAAAGAGGAGTTTTTGTAGTGTGATAGCATTGTTGTCCTCTTCATGATCCCTTTTCCTCTTTCTTTGTTCCTACCATAGATGTTCTATTAAACCAGTGGTCCATGTTGACCTATGTGTAACTAAGGTAGTGTTTGGATCAACTTATTTAGGAACTATCTCATCCCTACAACTGGAAGTGCCTGGTAAGTCTGTTGGGGTATCATCTAGATTTTCTTTAATTTCTTCCCTACACTCTTTAGTAAGATTATTAGGAGTGTTTGTAATCTTAGGATGAGGAGGAGAATGATCAAAAAAAATTTGTAGAAGGGATCCCCTGGTGGATGTTTTAGATAGAATATGATCCTTAGAAACTTGCCCTCTCATTCTAGGGCTTCTCTTTATAGGGTTTTCTTCCTATGTTACAACCTTTTCCCTACTTTTCCCCTTAGGTGTTTCTGTTGTAGGAGTAGTTGTTGTAGGACCCTTCTTTGTTCTCATTTTTTTTTACAATTTTAGGGCTTGGTTCTTGCTAAATAGAAAATTCTTTTGGGAGTTTTCATTTCCTCTTAGCTTTGTTGGTAGCAGGTTTAGGAATTTCTTATATAGGTGGAGGCACATTTTCTTAAACAAGGGTAGTTTCTTGTTCATTTCCTTGAGTCTTTTTAGTTTCAGCCTCTTGAGTGTTTTGTTTAGTAGGCTCACTAGTAGGAGCTACATTTCCCTCACTATGTTGTTCACTAGGGCTAGCTTGGGGTTGTAGGGTTTTAAGTTGGAAAAATTCATCCCATGTTAAGGGGGATACATCCCTAAGTGACCTCTCTATTAACAACTTAATTAAAGCATGATGAGTAACATAATTCTCTTTTCCTTTCTGAGTCTCCTCCACACTAATGCAAAGCATATTATACAAGAAATTTGAAATATTCACAAAAAGATTATGCCTTACAACTAAATATCTTGAAATGATGTGCATGCAGGTATGAAAATCTACCTTTACATGTAAAATACCTAATTATGTGCATGGCTAATTCATTTTATGGCGGCGGTAGTGACATTCTCTTGCAACCTTGTTTTGTGACATCCAATTGAGGATCAAATGACCTGGTAAATTGGGCTCTCACTAACCTAGCATTATGCATGCTAGGGTAGTGTTCTCCAATAGTAGGTAATGCAGTTACCTCAGTAATGCACTCCTCTGTTGCAACTACTATTAAGCCCCAAACAAAAGCTTCTCCCTCGTAGAATGTCTTGGTAAATTCTACAGCCATCTCTTCATCATATGCAGTTAAGTTCAAGAAATACCCTAGCCATCCACATGCATTAAACCTTCTTACAACTTCTACATCTGAGAGCAACATAGTGTGCTCTACCAACTCTTTCCTTTGCAATTTCCCATCTCTTTCCTTAACACTTCCCCTTTTTACTCTATTTTGTCCCTTTTTCAATTCAACCTTCAAACTGCTATGTTATTCTTCAAACTCATCACACTTCTTTGTTTTAGGAAGAAATTAATTGTCATAACAAATTGTTATGCACAATAATTAAGCTTTGAATGAAGGTAAATCATAAATTTGTGTGAGAATCACTTGGAAGTAGGGTTTGAATGATGAAAAAAATTTAAACATAGGTCACATCATAGCTTGACATAGAAAATCATTCAAAAATAGGGAGTACAACACCTCACTTTGCAAACTTATGGAAATAAAGTTTCATTAATGAAGGGTAATGCAAAGATTTAGAAAATCATCATGAATAAATAGACATGCCTTTGGATATTATGACCTTCCCTACCCCCTGCTAAATTTAGACAAGTGTCCTCACTTTTCAGACCCAGTATGGGTAAGGGACTAGCATAACACTGCCATTATATAGATTATGTAGTATTAAATATAATTTATTAAAATTTGTGGACTATAAATGAAATATAATTTGAAAATGTTATACCTATCAATCTGATTGTCACATGAACCAAAAGGTTGCAAAAATAATATTATCATTAGCAACATCCATCAGCATCACGTGGTGTTTACTAAAAGCATGAAAAATTAATGATGTGGAAAGTGGATGGATGGAAGATAAAGAAATGAGATGAGGTGGATGGGTGGAAGGTAAAGAGATGAAGTGGAAATAAAAAGTGAATAGAAAAAATGAACTTTATACAAACATAAAATTGTTATTATGAGCATGAATAAAGAAACTAATGTTGAAGAGCAGCAGTCAAAAGGTTGACACCTTTGGCTGTAGGAAGAGTTACTTGATTTGGTTTTGAATTTGGCTATTGAAACTGCTACAAGAACTCTGCTCTTTTTGTGGCTATATGTATAACTTGAGTCGGTGACCATTGACTAACAATTTTAAAGGTACCTGATCAGTTGTAGTTATTTGAACAGCTTCATTTTCAAAAACATGACTAATTGCATATGGTTCTAGCCATCTTGTTTGCAACTTCCCTAGCATATCCTTGAATTGGGAATCATATAATAATTCCCAATCACCAACTTGAAATTGTTTACTGATAATATGAGAATCATGTCATTGTTTCCTTTATTTTTGTACTAGTTTAGTATGTTCCAAAGCAACTTTGTGCATCTCATCTAAAGAGTTAAGATGCAAAAGACATTCTATTTGTGCTACATGAAGTTCAATATTCAATGCCAATTTTTTGCTTAGAGTTTTATGTTCAAATTCAATTGGAATCATTTCCACCTTTCCATACAGGAGCTCAAATGGTGTGAATCCTGTAGTAGTCTTCTAGGTTGTTCTGTAAGCCCAAATAGCTTCTTGCAATCTGTTGGTCCAATCTCGATGATGCAAATGGACTATTTTTGTTAGGATGTTCTCCAGTTCATAGTTTTCAACCTCTACTTGTCCATTAGCTTGTGGATGATAAGGATTGGATTTTTGGTACCTAGTGTTAAACTATTTCATCAATTCTAAGATTAGATTAGAGGTAAATTGTGCACCTTGTTCAGTGACTAGCTCTTTGGGTACACCATGGAGAGTAAAAATCTCTTCATAAAGGAATTCAACAAATTTTTCATCATAGGCATGCTTCATAGCCTTAACTTCAACCCATTTTGTTAGGTAGTCAATGCACACTAGAATATAGGACTTCCCATTTCATGGAGGATCAATTGGACCAATGAAGTCCATTCCCCACTTATCGAATGGTGTTAATGTTGTCTAAGGATTAAGAGGCATTTCATCTATTCTTGTTGGCTAGCGCATCCTTTGACACTTGTCACATCTCCTTGTATAGTTGACTACATCCTTGTGAAGTGTAGGCCAGTAATAACTAGTTGTCAAGATTTTGAAAGCTATTCTTTTTGCTACAAAGTTTCCTCCACATGGTTCATTATGACATGCATGTAGAATGTCATATGTCTCATCTTCTCTCACACATCTTCTCATAACTTGATCAGGTCCAATGTAGAACAAGAGATTATCTATCCAAGTGAACTAAAAACTTTTCTCTACAAGCAGCTTCCTTTCTTTGTAAGAAAAATGTGTTGGTATCTTATTGGTTGCAATGTATTTAGCAATGTCTACATACCATGGAGTTTGAACAGAACTATGAAACAAATGCATCATCTACCAAAGTAGAGTCAGTATCATAATGATGGATTCTTGATAAATAATCAGCTACAACATTGGCTTTTCCAAGCTTATCAACTATGGTTATGCCAAATTCTTGCAACAATAGTAACCATCTTGCTAACCTACCTATTGTAGCAGGTTTTTTCATGAGATATTTAATTGTTGCATGATCAATATGAACAAATATGGCATAGCCAGTTATGTAATGCCAAAATTTGTTTAGGGCATAAACTATTGCTAGAAATTCTTTTTTAGTCGCAGTGTAGTTTAGCTTTGGTCCATGAAGGCTCTTATTGATGTAATAGATGAAATTTTCAAGATTTTGGGATTTCTATGCTAGGACTAATCTTGTGGCATAATTAGAGGCATCTGTTTATATATGAGAAGGTAAATTTCAATCAAGGCCTTGTAAAATTGGGGATGTGGTCAGAAGTTTCTTAAGCTATAGGAAGGTTTCATCACATTTGGATGTCCAACTAAATTTAGCTTCTTTTGTGAGTAATTTATATAAAGGACTAGCTATTTTTCTGAAATATTTTATGAAACATCTGTAATATCTAACATGACCTAGAAAAGATCTTACATCTTTTGATTTTATAGGTATGGGCAATGTTTGAATTACCTCTATCTTAGTTGGGTCCACTTGTATTCCTGTAGCAGATATGAAATGACCAAGTACCACGCCCTCCTACATGAGCATGAAACACTTTTCACTGTTAAGTGCCAAATTATGTTCTTGACATCTTACCAAAACCTTTTCAAGATTCACCATTGCTTCCTCAAAAGTGACTCCAAATGTTGTGAAGTCATCCATGTAGATTTCCATGCAATCATGTGGTATATCAGCAAAGATACTAATAACTACTTGTTGAAATGTTGCAGGAGCATTGCATAGACCAAATGGTAAAATAGAATATGCAAAAGTACCCCACGAACATGTAAATGTGGTTTTATCTTGATCTTCAAAAGCAATATTGATTTGTTTACAACCACTATACCCATCTAGAAAAGAGCAATACTTCTTTCTAGCTAGTGTGTCCAAAACTTGGTCTATGAATGGTAAAGGAAAGTGATCCTTTTTAGTATCCTTGTTCAATTCTCTATAATCTACACAAATTATCCATTATCCTCCTTTATTAGGTAGTATGAACAGAGGTGATACCCATTTACTATCAAATAGAGGATAAATGAAGCCAACATCAATCAATTTCTGCAATTCAGTTTTACATTTTCTCTAAGGCTTGGATTTATCCTTCTCTAGGGTTGATGGAGTGGTAGAAAACCTTCATTAATGTATATCCTATGAGTGCATAGGGTAGGACTCAACCCTTTCATATCACTATAATCCCATGCAAAGGCCTTTTCATGCCTTCAAAGCAATTCTTTTAATTGTTCCATTTTTTTGGATGTTAACTTAGGATTAATATGGAGATTATGACCTTTAGTCAGTTCAATAGTAGTGGTAGACTCTATCATAGTAGCTTTAGACATTGGGCTTGCTTTTATTTCACAAGGTAAAAGAGGATAAAGAATTTTAGGTTCTTTGAAAAAAGTACAATTCTTATCACATTCCTCATATGTGATCAATTCTAACACAAAACTTTCAGATACATCTTTTTCTACCACACAAGTGTTAGTAAGGATACTCTGAAGTATTGAATCTTCCTCTTGCAATTTTAGAAAAGACTGTTTATGCAACATCATGAGTTGTACTATAGAATTTAACTCCTCTTCTTCATCTCCTAAATCTGGCCAAACAGATGTGCTCAAATCTAGTAATGGTTGGGCTAGAGGATATAAATCAATTTTTTTTGTTGCTTAGCCATTTGATATGGTCATATTTCCTGATCTACAACTTATATTTGAATCAGTTGTGGCTAACCATGGTCTACCTAAGATGAAATGATAACCAGATAGACTAACTTTAGGGGACAAAATCATGAAGTCTGTAGGATACTCTAGAGAATCTAAGGTTACAACTATATTTTCTATCATCCCAATAGGGGTAATAGTAGAACTATCTGCAAGCTATAGAATTGTTGGTGTAGCCCTTATTCCTTCTATTTGTAACTTCTTCATGGTATCCTTGGTCATAAAATTTATAGCAGCTCCAAGATCTATTAAAACATTTTTAACAAACTAACTATTTATACTAACATTCACTACTGGACTTCTTGGATTACCAGTATTTTGGTTAGGCCATTGTTGAGTTCCCTTCCATTGGTTTGTAGACTTCCAACTCCCTTGGGGTGGTTACCATTGGTTTTGCTAGTTTTTCCAGTAGTTCTATTGGTTCTATTGCCATTGGTTACTCTATTGATTAGGCTAGGGTGGTTGGGAATTCTAAGGCCATATGGATTGTTGTGGGTTATTTTGCCCAGCATTGTTCCAATTAGATTGATTTTAACGAGGACCTTGGGAATTACAGTTTTTCCATTGATTACCATATGAATTTGAACTCTGCAAGGGATCCTAAGGCATACCTTGACATTGGGCCCATGGTCATTAAGAAAAAAAGAATATTTTCTCATTGTCTTCAACTATCTTGACATATTCAATTGGAAGATGCTGGTTCTCCATGATTGCGACCAATTTACATTAGCAATCCTTCTTTTGCTTTTGACAATGAGGACAGTACTCGGCTACTTGTAATTCAACTTATGCTTGCTTCTTCTTTGTAGTTATTGTATCCAAATGTGTAGCAACATTGTTAATCATATCTTATTTGAAATCTGACAATAGCTTAGATATCTCAAGCTTTGAAATGCCTTGAGTGATTCCTTTGGTGACTGTCGAATGAGGTCCTCAGCCTTTCTTCATGGTTGACCTTGAATAGTTCTAAAAAATCTTTTTGAGGTCATCCCAAGAGGCTTGATATACATCATGACTAGCCATCAGGTCCAATGCTTCTAGAAAGTCATCATTTACACCTCTCGAAAAGATTAACTCTTGTGAATCTTCAGAAAATGTGTGTTGAGGGTTCTTTTGCAGTGTATATGAGAAGCATGAAACATAATCTTCCAATGTTTCTTCCTCCTTCTATGATATCTTGAAGATGTCATCCCCTCTTGAACCAAATGCTTTGCAATATTCTTTATACTTATCCAGAAATAGAGCTTGCATTTCATACCAACTTCCTTCTACATTGGCTCCTATGCCCATGAACTAGCATAGAGATGATTCTTTCAATGTTGCTAAAAACAATTTAAGCTTATGGGCATTAGTGTTGTAGTCAAAACTATGACAAAATATGCTGAACTCAAACAAGAAACTATCAAGGTCTTTGATTGCAAGGCCATAAAACTTTAGAAGAGCAGTGGAAGGTATGTTCTTGAGATTGGCATTGGTTACAAGACTTGGAAGCAGAAATGGAAAAGTGAGTTGTGCCATGACTAGAGGTATCATATTATGAGATTGTTGCTAAAAAGAGAAATTAGGTACTAGATGATTAACAATTGGTGGATTCAAAGCAGTGTTATCAAGAAAACTAGCCAAGACTTCAATGAAGGGTTGAAGTCCACTTATCTCTATTGGTTCAGCTCTTGATGATGATGCTATGGGAAAAATAGGGCTTGCACCTTAAAAATGTAACTCAACTTCTTCTTCTTCAATTTCTTCAAATTAATAGATCCTCATGGAAGAAATCTTCCATATTCATCTTGTTGTCTTCCTCTTTGATGCATGCAATTAAAATTTTCACACTAGTGAAAGAAACTTCAAACTAGATATTTTAAAAAGAAATTGATCTAGGAGCTATGACTCAAAAATGCTCCTAGCTTGATACCATCCCTGGCAATTGCACCAAAAATGACCCACCTCACAATAGGTGTATCATAGTCATGCACTAGGCCTTGCTTAGGAATAATATATTCAAACTAAGGACAATTTCTCCCACTATGAGGTGCATTTAATCTTATCAAGCCAGGGACATATACTTGAAATGGTTGGCATAGTATGTGCACTAGGTCTTTTTATGAGTCACTAAGCTTATGCTACAAGAAAATAAAAATGCAAGGAAAAGAACTTACACTATTTCTGCAAGAAACTAATACACTTAACTCTATGAATACTAGAAATAAAATGAAAAGATAAAAAATATTCCAACTTGGCTCATCTACTAAAACTGTTCTCACATATGTTGCAAGAACATTCACAAAGTACAATGCTACAGGAAGGAACTCACAACTTCTACTTAAGAAACTAAGAATTCTTTGAAATAAATGTATTCTATCCTAATCTAATCCACCTTCCAAGTGGGCCCCCTTTGTTGGCTTCTCTAAACTACTAACATATGATAGAAGCCAAAAACTATTTCATTAGATTTTGAAATTCATTACCTAACATAAAATTGTAAAGATACAATTGTACGGTTAATAGTTTATTCTTAGAAATTCTTTCTTCTTACTTGCTAAAAGAACTTCTTAACACACTTGGGTTGATTCCTACATATATAGGAAATCAACATTTATTCCATAATAGAATAGTAAATGTCCTAGCTTTAAATTCGCAAGAGAGAAAATAGGAAGATAACAACTAAAGGTAGGAAGAAGGAATAATGGCTTAAGGCAGGAATAATAAAGTCTAAACATCTGCTCACCATAGATTAAATACAGAGAAGGCAATGAGTCTTCATAGTTCCTCCTTACTCGCTGCTATGTCTTCTGGAACCATTACAACTTCCTCCACCATGGTTGCTCCTTGGCATTCTCTTCTCATTAAATGTTGTTGACACTTAGCTTTTGAATTCCTCCAATCATCTTTCAGTCTTCATTAACAAGTTAGTTATAAAAAAAAATATGTCTACAAGTAAAAATTTATCAAATTAAATTAAAATATAAGAATGCACATTTCGATAACTATATGAAATACTGCATACTATGTATAATATTAGCAAAAGATGGCATAGTTTCTACCCCATAGGTTTATCATAGATTCAGTAAACATAGGTCCTCAAATGTTTTAACAAAGATAAACAAAGTATCAAGTATCTTAAACATCATAAAATAAATGAAAATTTTGGTATCATCACAGTTAATGCTTCCAATGGATTAATGAAATGGATATGTGTTCAAAATTAGGCATGTATACTAACCTTGACATGAAAAATTCAAAAGGAATTGAAGAATTACCATCTAGTGTGTAGTGATAGATTCATAAAATAACTAAATTAAAGAAGTTAGCATAAGATCAAGTCATAGGAACTACAAACTACTCATATGGAAATCTAGAAGTGATGGTGTGCTAGAGTTATGGAAGAGTTATTTGATACGATGAATTTATGTTACTTTGTGTTGGCTCTTGATTTGACATAAATTGAAATACCATTTGATAATGTAGCAAACACCTAGGAATTAGCTAAAAATCATGAAAGATACTCCCATACAAGTGAATAGGACCAACTAACAAGACATTTCAGTTTTCTTCCCTTTGAATTATGCAAGATTATGTGAGTACCTTGGAATTCACTATTACTTCCCTTAATAAAATATTGACCATAAATTCCTATATAGTAGACAATTTTTTACTTGGTTACATATGCAAAATAGATAATTACCCATACTCTACACTTGATTGAATCAATGATAGAATAGCTTTAAAGATCTACAAATAAGACACAAGATAATAAAGATTTCATTTATCAATATTGGTATTATGTAACCTTACAAAAATGTCCAACATCAATTTATGATTAGTGCTTAATCCATTTAGGCTAGTTATGCACAAAATATGACACTCTAAAGGAGATCTATTTTTTCACTTTGTGAAAATGAAATCAATATTCAATTCCAAATCTCTTACTTATCAAAATATTCATATGATACTTTCAATTCTCTTAATTCATATGAAGAATTTTCATAATCATTCTGATTAACAACAAAATATGAGACAAGATATAATTCAAAATGAATTACAAATAAAATTTAAAGTTCTTGTCATTGAATTTCATAAAATTGCAAGATACCATAAGAAGATACAAGATCTGAATTAGGCAACCAATTATTTCTTCATTTGTATTAATTTGATTGAACTAATACAACCCAAGTATCAAATATGGTGAATATAAGTTGACTCAAGGTAGTAAGAACACACTGCAACTCTAAACTTTCATTAAAATGAACTTGGAATGATGTCTTTTGCTACATAATATTGGATTTACCTAAAAACATGAACACAACATGCATTCCTTTTTCAAAATTTGGACCATCAATCCTAGTCTTGGAAATCCTTTTATAAGAAAGAATTGCAACAAGATTCAAACATGGGAGAATAATAGACACATGTCTCCAAAGATTGGGTACAAAAATGGTTACAAAAGAGATAAAATGTCAATATCAACAACTTTACAAAATAGTTACAAGACATACAACTGGCAGTTTGAATATCTCAAAAGTAGTTTCATAAGTTCTTAAGTAGGCATATCCATAGTGGGTGAACCACAAAAGTAAAATACCCTATAAAGATATTTTCTTCCCTTCTTTTTTTTCTCACTTTTTCCCTTCAGTTGTTAATTCACCACCCTTTTCAACTTCTTGGACAACCTTCTCTAGCAATTGTGTAACCTTTTTTATTTCACCTTGGTCTTGCACTTGATCTTCAATTTTCTCCTATGGGTCTTATGCTTTGGAAGAATATTTTTTCAACCATTCATTATAAATAGTAACATCATGCCAATTAAACACAATAATTTCTTTTTCTATGCTAGTAATATCTTTCCATTTTGCCTTCAACTATTTAACCTCAAAAATATAAGAGTTGTAAATATTCCTTGCTTCTACCATTTCCTCTATAATTTTTGAGAATAAATCATTATCATCATTATTTATTATATTATTCATTTTATCACTTAGTAATGCATAAAAATCTTCCTCCCATTCCCTAAAAGTCTTCATATTATGATCATTTTTTAAAATTGAAGAAAAAAGATCAAAACTTTTATTTTCATACTTAGAGAGATAGAATCTCATCTTCCTCTATAGAAACTCCATGTTCATATAAAAGTACAATAAGCCAACTACTGATCACAAGATTTTTCAATTAAATTATCGATATGAGCTTTATCAATGATAGTCATACATACATTGACCATCTTTTCTTCTCAGCTAACCCATTTGTTCAAAATACGCCTTAGCATATGCTCATTTTCACTAAGATATTTCCCCATAAACAAAAGTTTTGATATCACATGGTGGAGAAATATAGTATCAATTTTAAATGAAAGGTGTAAAATGGTATCTCTTACCTTCTCTTCATATCTCTACATCACCTCCATTTGTGTAGTCTTAAGCTTATTTTTTTCTTCCGCAATTCCTTGACCCAATGATTCCTTGACATGTAATGGAGTTTGAGAAAGTTCAATGATTGGGCTAGTTGGGGGTGGCGGAGATGGTGATGATGTAATCATTATATAATATGAATCACCTATTGGTCTTTGTATTCCTTATTGTTTTTCATACATAGCAATAATTTTTTACATCTCACAGTCCTTTTCCCCCTCTCATCATAGGCTTCTCATACTTTCCATGTTAAAATTTGATACTTCTTTATTCATGAGGATAGATTCTACATTGATAAGTAGGAGATAATTTATATAGCAAGTCAATTTGTGATATTGCTATCAGGATTTAAGTGTGTGATTTTGAGTCAAACTCATTGACCCATGTTTCATGAGTAGAAATTTCACATGAATCCATCTCTCATGAGAATAAATGGAACACTTAGCACTCATTGGATCTAGGTGATTCTCATAGGGGTGAAGCACCGAGACTTCCCAAGAGGTCACCCATCCATGTACTACTCCAACCTAAGTGTACTTAACTATATAGTTTCCTCCATGGTTAAACCCAAAGCTTGCAACCCCATTTGCAAAACCTTCACTAAGTGTTGTGACTTATGAACCATTACTTATCAATTGATAAGCTTAAGGGTTTTTCTAATGAATAGTTCTTAAGGCACAACACTTGGTGAAGGTTTTTTAAATGGGGTTGCAAGCTTTCAGTTTAACCATGGAGGAAACTCCATAGTTAAGTGTGCTTAGGCTAGAGTAGTATTGGAATGGGTGACCTCCCAAGAAGTCTTGGTGCTTCACCCCTATGAGAATAACTTAGATTCAATGAGTGCTAAGTATTTCATTTATTCTCATGAGAGATGGATTCATGTTGAATCACAACTCTGAAACATGGGTCAATGAGTTTGACTCAAAATCACATAGTTAAATCCTAATAGAAATATCACAAGATTCTACATTATTAATCTCCTCTACCCTTTCCACAATCAAGCTTCCTATTTTGTCTATGTAAGAAGCCTCCTACTACCTTGATTTATCTCTTTCCTACAACTACATGATCTTCACTAAAATTGACTCCCCTATGGGCTTTCCTAGCTTCCTCTTCTATTATATATCTTGTATTCAATTCTTACTTATAGAATAAAATACTCTAACATTATTAATATTCCATTTAGGAAGGATTAACATACTAGATTCCTTTATCATTTTCCTACCTAATTTTGGAGTAATTCTATCAAAATATTCCATCATTTCTTCCTTTATCTCATCTCTTATAATAGAGTCCTCTTTATTAGGTTTCTCTATTTTCCTCTTCTTTTATTTGACTAATCTCCAAGAGAATTAAACAAAAGCTCTAGAATTAACAAAATCATCATCTGATGCAAATTTTTGACAAACTTGTTCTACCACTAGATCTAGATCCTTACCTCTATAATCTTCTATTGTAAGATCCATATCTAGAATTGGACATCCTTGTAACATACCCTCTTCTAGCTCAACAATAGTAACAATTATATCATCTTGCCCTCCAATCTACCTCACGTGTTCAACTATTTCCTACTTATTTTCAAATGCATACGAGTTTGAGAGGGTGAATATACCTCAATCCTTGATGATGTCCTCTCTTTTATTTTATGTCTTTTTAAAGAAGTCTCATCAAGGGGACTTTTAGATGAAGACCTTTTGTAAAGTAGAATAGGAGAAGTTAATTTTGCATGAGGAAGTTAAGGCTTGAATTTTTCTTTTCTATCTTTAATGACAACCTCATCCTATTTTCTCATAATAGTATATTCATCTCTCCTCTAGAGAATATATTTTCTAGGATTTTTGGTAGAGGTAATGGATTACCTTTGCAAAAAATTAATTTCCTTATCAAGACATGAATTGATTAAGGTATTTCTTTTCTCATTTAATACCTGAATGATTTCAACAAAGTGTATCATTAGTTTATTCATTTTATCACCCTATTACTATTGGAAACTACAATTGGAATAATTGTTATGTTGTCATTGATGTCAAATCTATTGATAAGATTATTTTCTATTTGATCTAAATGTAATATCTATTTTATTGTTGAAGAAGATTTGAGATGCTTCTCATAACAAAAACACCTAGAGGAGAGGTTGAGTTATGAAAAGGAGACTACAAATGGACATTTGATTAGTTGGACTTTGACAAGATAAATTCATTATTTAAGTCATGTTGAAGGAGGAGAAGATAGTAATGTTCAAGAATTAAAAGTGTGAACAAAGATAGATCAAATGTATCAGCTTGATTGAGAAACAAAATAGAAGACTAAATAATTTTTTTTGCAAATGACGAGTGATGCTAGTATCAACCGAGCATAGTAAGTGTAGAGAAAATTTAGTGTTGATCGAGTATTAGTATCAACCAAGTGATAGTGTATGTGACAAGTGAGAAATTAAATAGAGACCAAGTAATTTAGTAATGACTAAGTGTCAATATACTATGCTAGCTAAGGAAAAACATTTGAACTGCTTGTGAGGAATTGTAATTTTTAGCTAACTAAGTTGAATTTTTGGGATATGGAAAGTGCGGTTAAGATAAGAATTGATGAGTTGGATCATTTAATTCTAAGAGAGGATTAGGTAAGAAACCTAAGAAATAGATTCCAAGAGAATTTTCTAGTAAAGAAGAGATAAAGATAATGATGATCAAATTCAATGAATTTGATGGATCAAATCGTGAACCCTAAGATCTACAGTGTTGATTAAGCAAAAAAAAGATCAAAATTGCTTATTTAAGGAGGTATAAATATGAAATTTTTGTAGAACGTGTAGAGTGTAGAGAGGTTATATGCATATGAAGAAGTTCTAGAGAGTTGGAGCTATTACTAATATTGTTGACTAGTGAATCTAAGTAGAAGGCTTAATTGAGTTAAGAAGAAGTGAAGGGTGATTGCTTGAAAGGTTTCCAAGAAAATCAAAACCAATGACAATGGAGGAAAGACAGTGATTTAGTACATGTGAGACAAATAGAGATCTTTACATGAAAAGTGAGTTATACTTAATAGTTCAAACCTTTCATTACTTTCTAACCATTGTAAATAGTATTTGAAATCCTCTAATCAAGGTTGATTTAATAGTCATAAGGACTTAACAGTCTACATAAGTCCTTTAACTAGGTGACATTATAATAGAATGTTCTAAATTCATCTAACAAGGCCACTCTTAATAGGGTGATTAAATCCTTTGAAAACATCACATTTAATGGTGTGTATTGTAACCTTTAATTGGGTTGGCTCCTAATAGGGATCATGTTAGAAGAGTGAAAATTAGTGACATGTTGCTAGTGGTTTTTCCCAAATTGGGTTTCTATGTTAAATCCTAGTGTCAAACTTGTGTGAATGTTATTGTGATATTTTATTGATTAAATTTTATATTTTTGCAAGTTTTTTATTTTAGAATAGTGGACAACTAGCTAATGTTATTGAAATTTTACAATAGAGATTGAACAATGGAATGATAAGGTCTAAAGTTTTTTATGTGTTTGTTTAATTGGTACGTTTGGACCTTGGATAATTAAATCACCCCCTCCTCTTAATTATTCTAAATATTCTAAAAATAGCTTCACATCCTTCAAGGGGTCATAACTTTTATCAAAGGCATTGATAAAATCTAAAATTTCTTATATACCCTCCATTTATCTTTCTTTGTTTCTTGCTCCTACAAAGAGAATTCATTGACATCCTTAGGGTAGTAAAAGTTATGAGTGTGCCCTTTTTCTTTTGTCCATAGTTAAAAAATGTCATAGAAACCCTTAGGATCTATGAACTTGGCATGAAATTTTGTCAAATTACAATTCTCTAAAACTTTATCTAGATGTTTCAATCTCCCTTAGTGATTAAAAATAGATATGCCATATTGTAACTAGGAAAGATTGTACCCATTGACCTATTGGTTTGTTAATCTCATTATCATTTGGACAAAGTAGTGACAACAGATAGTCATTATCTAGCATAGTTGGTTGGTCATCACTACAACTTAGTCACTATTAGGTTGAGTGCATAGTGCATGCCAAGTGAACAATGTGAATCGAGGGATCAAGGTAAGCCAAGTGATCAAAGAATGTTGAGCATAAGTATCCATATAATACATGCCAAGTGATATGATAGTTAGTGGCAAGCACTAGTATGTGTCGAGTATTTAATATGTGCTGAGTCACTTTGGTGTCAAGAAAATAGTTAATACCAAGAAGTTAGTTAGTGCTGAGTGGTTCAAGAGCTCATAAAAAAACACAAGAGCATAGTTAAGGCTGAGCATCAGAAGCTTATTGATGCCAAGTAACTAGTTAATGACATAAATGTTTGTAATGACATAAACTTATATGTAAACCATTTTTGGCCAACATAATATTGAATTTTTGTTATCAAGAGATAAGGATGGATTCATATCATACATCCCTATGCAACCCATGAAACCAATAAAAAAATAGAAGCATGAGGTGACAATAGTAATCAACTAGAGCCATTGATTATTACCTAAGATAATCTATGTGATGCCTATTCAAAGAGGTAAGCCCTAAGGGGGAGCAAGGTGTGAAGAGAGATACTAAGGAGAGTATCATGTGTGAAAGAGGCATGGAGAAGATGCTTAAGTGAAGGTTAAGCATTGTAGAACCATATGATGAGAGCATAACTAATTGTGAAGTTAAGTAGTGAATGGCCAAAGAAAAATTTGATTAGAAGGATCAAGAAACAAATTGTAAAGAGGATATATGACATCTAGCAGAAGGGTGATAACTAGAGGATTTGAATCATTTTGATAGTAGAGACAAGGTATATCTCTTAACAGAATAGTCCTAACCAAATTTTATAAATCTCCTAACAATGTGCTTAATTAATTATGATTTTAAATCCTTTAGTCTAGGTGAGACCTAACAATCTTTGTAAGCTTTTAATAGGGAAAATCTCTCACAAGGTAGATCATAGATTATGATAAAAAAATTGTAGCCATAATTGGCCACACTTTATTGCTGTAGTAGTGAAGATTTATGGGTGTCATCCCCACCCCAATTTCACCTTCTCCTTGGAAGGTTTTTGGGTAACCAAAATCTTTTGTGTTATGTGTTGATTTACATTATGTTATGGATTTTATACGTGTTACATATTTCAATTTATATGCTAGGTTATGGGATGGATGAATGGAAAAATGTTTTAAGATAGAAGTTTTAAGTGCTAATTCACCCCCTCTCAGAACTTACTTTCCCATTTATATTTCCAACAATTGGTATCTAATTTGACAACTTTGGAGGAAAGATCTTTAGGATGGAAGTCTAAAAATTGGGAAAGACTATTGAGAACTAGAAGATTGAAATACAAGTTGCCCTACATCAACTTAAGGAGAAAAGAGATGAACTATAACATTTATTGAAAAGAAGAAAGGAATTTTCCATTCAACAAAATGACACTCAATATCAAGAAGAAGATACTATTAGATTGTTTGAGGACAAGAAATCTAAAGAATTTGATGTAGTAATTGAAGATCTAATGGAAAATAATGACATAATAAATGAAGAAGTTAGGAATCTAAAAAGGGAACAAGAAACTCAATTAGTTATACTATCTAAGATAACTAAATAGAAAAAGAAAGCTGATATAGGAGCATCCTAGGTTTCCTTGTAATCCTACATTTGTGTTCATTTTGTCAATTGCTACCAAGTTCTTAAGTTGATACCAAGTCTTGGTTGTCGAGTGATCCTTTGGGTGCTAAGAAATTCCTTTGGTTACTGAGTGAATTCTTGGGATGCTAAGTTTGGAGTTGCTACTGAGTGATTCCTTTGGATATTGAGTTCAAAGTTGCCACCGAGTGTCTTCTTTTGATGTCGAGTTCACATGGATGTTGAGTGCCAGTTGTGGAAAAGCTTTCATTTTGCTGAGTAATTTGTGTCTAGTTCTAGTTTGGGCTGACTTTTCTCAAATTTAATTTTGGTATAATTGCTAAGGGCCAACTTGTGGCTCCTCTATGTTCTAGAAGGTTCTGTAAGCCATTTTGGAAAGTATAAATAGAATGCCTTAGGCTTGAATAAGTAGTAGTGTAGTAGTGTATGAAGAAAGAGGTAGAAAGTAAGAAGGAAGGTGCAAATTTGCAGCTAGATCATGGATCTAAATGTAATTATCTAGTTGTAACCTAGAAGGCCTTATAGTTAGACATGTATACTATTCACTTGATGAATCAATAAAATATTTTATTCTCTCTCCTTGATGTTGTATTTGTGTTGTGTTTTCTACTGTGTTGACTCTTGTAGGTTGGACTAGATAGCTAGGTGTGCCCTAGGCCTTGGTTTTTCCTTTCCCTCCTTATGTTAGGTGGTATTAGAGCTTGAGGTTGATCCTTGTGGTGATTGGATTGTGTAGAACACTATTTTGGATTTGATTTTAGGGTGGCAAATCTGCAAATTTGGCCTATAACTTGCAGAGGGTTACGATCTTGTAGGAACCTAATTTGTAAAAAAAAAATTGTTAGGTACATAAATGGATTGAGATCTAGAATTCAAGATGAAATAAGTTTTGTGAATTGGAAAGTATGGAAGAAGCATATCAATATTCCTTGAAAGTTAAGGAGATCTTGACAAAGAAGCATGAACAAAGACAAAGAGGTAGAGGTAGATCTTATAGAGAAGCTAGTAGATCTAACAATTTTGTCCAAGATAAAGAAAAATTTGAATGGAAGAATTATGGCAAAGACAAGATTGAGTGGAAGGGTGGTAGTTCATACAAAGGAGGTACTAGATCTTACCAAGGAAGAAGTAATTCTTATCATAGAAGTGGTTTCTGTGGTAATTGTTTTAGATGTGGTAAACAAGGGCATAGATCCTTTGAATGTAAATCCTCTAAAATTGGGCAAGGTAACAAAAATGCTATGATTCAAGGAGATGATGAGGTTTCACAAAGTAGACCTGAGGTTGGAGAAGATTTGATGGTGAGAAGAACTTGATGTAATAAGGGAAGTGATGAGAAACATGTACTTAGAAGAAGTCTTTTCAAGACCAGATGTAAGATAGCTAGAAAATTTTGCAAGGTGATCATTGATAGTGGAAGTTCTACAAATTTGACATCAGAAGAGCTAGTTATAAAGTTGCAGTTGTAGAGGCTAAATCATCCCCAACTATATCATGTTTCATGGATCAAAGATGAACAAAGGATATTGGTAAGTGAGTAATGCCTTGTGAAATTCAAAATTGGACATTACTTTGATGAAGTCTTGTGTGATATTATGCCTATGGATTGTTGTCATATATTTTTGGATAGACCTTGACAATATCATAGATATGTTGTACATGATAGAAGATTGAATCAATATACTGTTTGGGTAAATGGGAAGAAACAAACATTGTTGCTTTTAATTAAAACTCCAAATGAGGTTAGTTGTACTACAATAAAAGTTTGCATGGTTAATGGAAAGAAATTTGAAAGAAAAGTGAAGAAGAATCAAGTCTATTTTTCCATAATTCCTAGAGGACTAAGCGCTTGTAATAATGATCAAGTAGCAGAAGTTGGTAATGACTAAATGATTGTAGCTAGTGGTAGCCGAGTACTAGAAGAAATTGCAAAATTTCTAGATGAGTATAAGAAGGTTTTTGCTAAAGATATACCTAATCATTCACCACCAGAAAGAAGTATAAATCATTGTATGGATCTAATTCCTAGAGCTAGTTTTACAAACAAAGTACCATGTAGATTGACACCTACAAAAAATGAGCAACTTAATAGATAAGTTCATGAGTTGCTGTAGAAAGGTTTGATCAAAGAAAGTTTGAGTCCATGTACTATACCTACTTATTGCCACCTAAAAAGAATGGAGAATGTGTACAGATTCTAGAGCTATTAACAAGATCACAGTGAAATATAGGTTTTCTATGCCAAGGATGGATGACATAATGGATTGTTTGAGTGGAGCAAAATATTTTACCAAAATTGATTTGAAGAGTGGCTATCATCAGATCAAAATCAGAGAAGGTGATGAAGGGAAGACTGCTTTCAAGATAAAATATTGTTTGTATGAATGGTTGGTTATGCCTTTTGGTTTGATTAATGCACCTATTACTTTCATGAGGTTAATGAATGAAGTTCTGAAAAGATTCTTGGGTAAGTTTGTGATTGTTTATTTTGGTGACATCCTAATATTCACTAAAATTAAGAAAGAACATCTTGAGAACATTAGACAAGTATTGAAGAGGTTGAAAGAGGAAAATTTGTTGATTAATCTAAAAAAGTGTTCTTTCATACAAGAGGAGATTGCATATTTGGGATTTTTGATCTCAGCTGATGGTTTGAAGATGGATCCTAAGAAGGTTAAAGTAATTTTTGAATGGCCTAATGTAGGCGAGGTAAGATCATTTCATGGTCTAGCTAGATTTTACAAGAAGTTTATAAGGAATTTCAATTCTATTTCTAATTCTATGACTAAGAAAATGAGAGGAGATAAAAAGGAATTCAAGTAGACACATAGAGCTGATAAGAGTTTTGAAACTTTGAAACAAAAGGTTGTTGAATTACCTATATTGGATTTGCCTAATTTCAACAAAGTATTTCAAGTTGAATGTGATGTGAGTGGTAATGCAATAGGAGCTGTATTAAGTCAAGAAGGTAAGCTTGTTGCTTTTTTTAGTGAAAAGTTGAATGATGCTAAAAAGAAGTATTCTATGTATGATCAAGAATTTCATCCCATTGTTCAAGCATTGAATAAGTGGAGAGATTATTTGATTCCTAAGGAGTTTATGTTGTATACTCATCATAAAGCTTTGCAATACTTGGGAAGTCAACATAAATTGAATCAAAGACATATAAAATGGGTTGAGTACTTGCATAATTTTACATTTGTAATCAAACATAAGTGTGGAGTTACTAACAAAGTTGATGATGCATTGAGTAGAAGGCATTCTTTGTTGACTGAAATGAAGGTTGAAGTTCTTGGTTTTGATGAAATGAAAGAGTTGTATGATATTGACCCTAATTTTTTGAGGCATGGAGATAGTGTAGAGCACCAAATTTGATAGATCACATGAGTAACTATGATGAGTATTTCATTCAAGAAGGTTGTTGGAAATGATTGAAAAGATCATAAGGAAGATTGTTCGAATGATCATATGGAACTGGTAAAGAATGTTCTCAATCATTGTTTTGTCATTGATGTCAAACTTTCTACTTCCAAGAATGAAAATTGCTTTAGTGATCCAAATACTATCAATTAGTTGATTAACAAGGAGGAGGAAATCAATAAGATGTAACTAGAACACCTAGAGAAAGGTTGAAGTTATGATGTTGGAATGAAGTAGAAGGATTAGTCAAGTCATTGATGAAATAGTGAACTGATGACATACTCTAAGACATAGAGAATGGGCACACTGAGACATATCAAAGATATAAGGTTTTAGCTAAGACATCTGTAAAGCCTATCTAAAGTTCATTAGAGAGAAGGAGCCGAGCAAGTTCAACTTCAAGTGTCGAGTGAACTTCAGATGCCGAGTGATATCAAATGCCAAGTGATACAAAGTTTATCAAGTGTCGAGTGACCTAGACTAATCAGGTGCCGAGTGATACAATTTTATTTAGGTGCTGAGCTATCCAAGAAATAGATGTTGAGCATCAGAAAACTAGTAGTGTCGAGTAACAAAGAGATGTCAAGCATCAGTAAACCAATAATGCCAAGTTGTTGCATTATTTTGATAATCAAAGATTTGCCAGATCCAAGCCAACAAGGTTGTTATCTAAAAGTCTGTGAATTAAATAGAAGATAAGAATGATGAGATGGTGGCACAAAACACCATTTAGAATGTTTTTGAGATTACAACTGGAGTCTAGATGAAGTTTCTAGATAAGAACAAGATATAGGGTAGATAAATTGTATCCTACCTAATCCATTTGAAACCCTAAAGTTGGAAAGGGAGAATCAAGTGGCAAAGGCAAACCAGATTTCTATTTAAGGAGTCATAAGGTCATGAAGCAAAGAGAGAGAGGTGGTTAAGCATGAAAGTATAATTGCTGAAGAAGGTGCTAAGGAGAAGAAAGCACATAATACTATTTGGATAGACGACCAAAAGGATGATTGCATTTGCATGATGAGTAAGAAGAATCAAGGAGACAAAGATTGAGAGGAAGAGAAGCTGTCAGAGCTAAAATGATTAAAGCCAAGAAAAAGCACTGAACTGAAGAAGTGATCTAAAATCTGCAAAGTATGTTGTAAGTTGTATCAGATCAAAAATCCATTATTGTTACTCTCTAGCAATTGTAATAGATAGTTTAAATCCTATGGACTTAGGTTGGTTTGATAGCCATGAGGTAAATCCTTTAACAAGGTGACATTCCAAGTGAATGTTCAGAAGTCCTTTATCCAGGCCCATTCCTAACAGTTTGGTGAAATCCTCTAACAAGGTCACATTTAACAGTGTGTTGTAAGGCTTTTAACAGGGCAGGCTTTTAATAGGGCATCACTTTAGAAGAGTGAAAATAAAGTAGCATGTTACTAGTGGTTTTTCCCAAATTGGGTTTCCACGTAAATCATTGTGTCATGTGTTGATCTTGCATGTTTTATCTCTGCATGTTGATTTACTGTAACTTGCTAATATGGTTGATTTAAGTTTGGATGAATGAAAAGTGTATGGATTCATTAAAAGTAGTGAAAAAGTGTTATTAGGGCATTTGGACCTTGGATAACTAATTCACCCACCACCCCCCCCCCCCCCCCCCCCTCCCCCCCCAGTTATTTTAAAAGAATTTTAACAATTGGTATCAGAGCTAAACTGCTGATTTAGTTTAAAGGGACTATAAGAAGAAAAGATCAAAATGCCTAAGAGAGAAGTTCCCAAGCTCAACAAAGACAACTTTGTTGCATGGCAAAGTTTGATGAAGCTACATCTTGGATCCATAGGAGATTATGCCCAAAATTCAATTGTTACTGAACATGTTGATCCAACAGGTACTCTTACTGCAGAAGATATGAAAAACAAACAGGAACACAATCAGACAATGCTGGAGATTGCTTCTGCACTCAACTATGCTGAATTTGATGATATCAAAGGATGTGATACTGCATTCAAAATGTGGAAATACCTATTAGACATCTATTGAGGAGATCAGAATGTACAAAGAGAAAAAAGAGAAAGCCTCAGAGGAAAGTTTGATGATATGAAAATGGAGGAAAATGAGAATGTTGCTCAGTATGGCACAAGAATAAAGGAAGTGGTAAGTGCAATAAGATGCTTGAGTGGTCAATTGGATGAAGATACTATTAATAGTAAGTTCTTAAGAACCTTGCTCCCTATCTATGCTATTAGAGTATCAGCAATACAAGAGTTAAGATGTGTACCAGGAAACAATCTAAGTTTTGAAGGTATAGTGGGTAGACTCACTGCATTTGAGTTATCTAATTTTGACAACTACAAACCTGAGAATGTTGAATCTGATTTCAAGGCCAAGCTATCACTAAAAGATGCTGAATAGATGAAATTAAAGAAAGGAAGAAAGGTGAAATGTGTATCCAGTGATAGTAGCACTGATGAGGAAGATGTGGAAAAATTGGAAGCACTACTTGCTGTAGACACCTAAATTTGATTACACCACTTTGGTAATCTTATTTAGTTATCTCTAAAGGTATCATTAATTAAATTCCTATTTAATTAATCCTTTTCCATCCCCTAGCTAATTAATTTAATTAATCATCTATAGTCCTAATTGATAAATCAAATAACCTATTATTTATCAACTAATCCTATTCTTCTATCTAAATTCCAAAATCTTCATTTATTAAATAAATCTATTTAATAAATAAATCCCTCAAATCTAATAACCCCTAAACTATCCTAAATCCCCTTTTTAGCCTAATCCACCCCATCCACCCATACTAACCAAGCTTAGCCACTAACTCACCCACCATCATTGAATGCCATCCACTTGCATATCTCTAACAAGCCTAATCTAATTCTAAATCACCTCTAATCCCCCCCTAACCTTGTCACATTCCCTAAGCAAGCTTAAGACTTTCTTAAGCCAAGAAAAGTCAACAATCTCAACTCCCTCCAAAATATCCCAACCACCCAATCATGAATGCTCTTAGAAAGGTCATAAAGACTCTTACAAGCCCATTCATTGCTCTTACAAGCCATTATGAAGGGTCTTTATGAAGATATTATCCCTTGAGCTTTCTTTGTTGACTCATACATCCCCTTGCCTCCATCCACTCACCCTGTGACATGTGTCACTCCCTGGTTGGTGCTAAACAAGCACAATCCATGTGCTCCTCTTTGAGTGCATCCTAGCCCTCCTTAAGTTTTCATCTCTCCTTGCATCTTAACCCTCCATCTCTCAAGCCATTAGCCTATAAATTGAATCTCCTCCCAAGCCATTTCATCACAATCCTTGAGTTAAAGTTATAATGCTAGTTTGAGAAACAAAGCCTTTAAACCATACCCTTATAATGCCAAATTGAGAGCTCACAAGGCTACCAATTTGTCATTACCCATCCATCTCCATTGAAGCTAGTTTTGAGAACCTTGAGCATAAATACAAAATCTAAGCAAATAGACTCATTCCTAAATCAATTGACCATCCTCATTGGGAGAGCCATTCTATGGCTCATATTCTCATTTGAGGGTTTCACTTTGTCTCTCATATATGTTATGATTTTTATGCTAGTTAATGCTTTGTTCTCTTAATAGATTAGTATTTCTTGCTAACATATTTCTCATATACATTTTGGCATGCCTGGTGGGACCCCACTATGGGTCATTTAATCATCCATTTCTATCTATATGTTTTTTTTTCTAATAATCTAATGTTTCTTGTTGGTTGAGTGAGTTGTAGGGTGTTTCACTTTTTTTTGCAGGTTGAAGAATGCACTTGGGAAGAAGACATACCCTCTAAAATTCAAAAATAACTAAAAAATTAAAAAAATTTGGAAAAATATCTGCGCATTTCAGTTCTTTTCGCACAGTTTCATCTCCATAGATTGGCATCTACACCTGCAAACTATCATCTCTACTAGCTACTCTGTCATCTTTGCAACCAAGCTGACATCTTCACAGTTTGGCATCTCTGCCTAGTCTTCTACTGTCGATGCCACCACTCAACTATCGTCTCTACATCTTTAACTATCGTCTCTACAGATCAATGCCTCCGCCAGCTACTATATCGTCTCCACTGCCACCTCTAGTCTTCTATCGTCTTCGTTGCCGCCAACCTAAATAGTCATCTCCGCAACCTAAACTGTTGTCTCTGTCATTGCCAACCTAAACTATCATCTTCACAAATTAGCATCTCTATAGTTCAGCGTCTCCACCCGGTTTCCTATTTTTTGCACTGCCAACCTAAACTATCATCTCCACAGATTAGCATCTCTATAGTTCAGCATCTCCGCCTCTTTCTTTGTTGTCTCTGTAGATCAACATCTCTGTAGTTTGGCATCTCTTCCTGATGAACTATCGTCTCCACCTATCTTTGTTGCATTTCTATTTTAACATCTTTGTTTCTGCACTTTGTAGTTCCATAGAGTAGAAGTTTTTTTAAGCATTTTTATGCCTAGGAAAAAGAACAAAAAAAGTTAAATTTTTTTTCTTCCATAGTTAAGCTTTCATTTTGGAAGATTTTGGGTGACTAATCAATTTGCATTTTTGTCTCATTGCAGGTTGGAGCAACAAACTTAATCATATTTTTTAGATTTTTCGTGGAATGAACTTGAATAGTTAAACACATTTTTCTTTGAATGTATGTTGTTCAAAACACACTCTTGAATGCCATGGATAAAAATCAAAATTTTCCTTGTAATGCATGACTAAAAAAAACAAACTCAATCTTGAATGCAAAAGATCAATCAACCATTGCAAAATCTCACACTTCAATTTTGGGCATAAAAAAAATCCACATTTTAGAAATTTTCTAAGTTATAAAAATTAATAAAGATGCTTTGAGTGAGTTTGTAGTTGGACTCACCCTCTTTAATCACCCATCAATTTAACCATTGGTTGCAATCTCAGCGCCATCTATGGGGATGGGTCCACCTAAGAGGGTGTTAAGTTCTCCACAAAGATCAAACTCCTCTCACTTGGGTCTTTAGTGGTTTTTTTAAATTAAAAAATCTCTTGAATGCACATTAGCTTCGCTAACACTTCATTTGAGTATAATAATTGAACAAATCTTGATGTGGAGGGCCTCCGGGTGCATGCTTGACAAATCAAGTTTCACATACCTTTGTTTTGGGCTTAAAACAAACTCACACTCAATCTTGAATGCCTAACAATCAATGAACATCGCATGGTTTTGACGCATTTTCAGTGATGTTCACATTTCTTATGTTGACGATCTCTCGACTTCCAACAATCTCTCGACTTCCATTATGTTGATGACATTGTCAAGTTGGAATGAACATTGTATGCCATAATCACAAGTGTCTTCAATCATAACTTGCAAAATCTAAATCATCAATTGGAATGAACGCGTGTCTTTTAAAACCCAAGATCATGTATGTGGTCTTGTTTTACACTTTTTAGGAGGCCTGCTTGGGGATTTCATCACCCCTTGGATGACCTCAACTCCAGCATTCTGGTGAAGTATAAATATCAGGAGGTGAATCCAAAGACACCTCTCTTGGGATCAAAATTCTGTCACTCGGGCTAAGCCTCAAGGAACTTTATACCCTTGAGAAGTGAAAGAGGAGAAGTGGGTTACCGCTCCTCTCGGCTGTGTGACATCTTTTTGGTTTCATCTACAAATTTGGGCCTCACATACCTTTCTTATATCGAGGACTCCCTAGCTAAACCAAATTTCATCCTTGTAGAAAGATTCCAAGGATGTTGGTGTGTTTGACATGCTTGCTCCAAAAAAAAATTTGCTTGTTTGTTCATAGCTTTTGAAAGAATGTTTGCCAACTTTGGTCAAATTCCCAAAAAAGAAAAAATCTCCTAGCTAAAGGCATACTTAGCGTAGTCACTACCTCATTAGAAAATCATCCAAGCTCCCCTGCCACAACCAAATCTATCTAGTTCTTTGCTTTAGAAAAATCCCAAATCCAAAGTCCATCCAAATCATCCCCCCTAGCTAGCTAGCAAACCAATCCGAAATCACACCCAAGCCTTTAAAGAGTTGTTGTCACTCTGCCAAAATTTTCTATCCAATCAATCCTACCAATCAACCAATCTCACCAAGGTTATCCCTCTGAGAGAGCATTGTCTAGGGTAATCTAGCTTTGTCACTTATATCCCTCATCACCTTGAGCTAAAGGTTGGGATCCACAAGTGGTCAATCTCGTGTCATGCCCATAGGATCATTAGTCTATCCTTAAGTTGACACAATCTCCACCAATCCTACACATAGGAAAGCAAAAATCTCACTTTTTGACAGCATGCCTTTGAAGTCTTCCATCCACAGGAAAGCCAAAAATCTCCAGCCAATCCTCCTTAGGTCTGTCATACAACTTTGACTCTCCCTAGGAAATCCTTCATCAGCCAATCCAAAATCTGCACTTAATCCAAATCCAACCATGAACTTTTTTGTTCATCCATATGCAAGACCCCATCCCCATCTGACTCATCATCAAAACATGAAATCCCAAACCTATTATGATGTGTTCAGTCATATTGTCCTTGCTCCCACCACCTCTTATTCCAATGATGATGAAAATCTTGTTGACTATGACGGGTATATTGAAAGCCTTAGAAAAATTCCCCCAAGCATCCCCCAAAATCCACATATTCTTCCAAACTATCTAGTCATGCCATCTGATATCCCAGCTTCTCCTCCATCACCCAATCAACCAAGCTTCCAATCTTCCACCCCCATCACACTAGCTATTCCTATCAATCCACCTCCACCTCTGACACATGAGTCTCCAAGGAATCTCCTAGAGGAAATACAAGAAAAGCCGCCTCCAGCAGTCGATAAGCCATGTCATCTAATCCAACCATGTGAAGTAGTCAGTGATGAAGCTTCCCCATCTATAATATGACCTCCATCTCCCATTGCTATCATCCTAATACCATCCATCAAATTGCTTAAAATCCTTCCACTTCCCACAAGCATCAAAATCCCACCACCTGTCAAATCTCTCCAAACCCTATCCACATCACCTCCAAGCATTTCCCAAATCTCCTGTAATGACCCTTATGCATCCATCTTCTACTCACCCATCTCCACTATTGAATCTACCATCTATCCATCCGCTACCTTTGAAGAATCCATCCCTTCACCTCCTATCGCACCATTCACTCCAATCCAATCCTATCAAGATCCTGCCAAAAAGCATGTTGACATCCCCCAAAGCATAAACAAAGATATCATTGTACCATGTCTTCCATCCATAGTGCAGTCACCATCCCCTCCATCTCCAAAAACTGAAGCCATACCTCCTCTGTAGTAGGATATCTTTTCATCCCATCAGCTAAACCAAGATCCTATCCTACCATCTCCTCCACTCCATGCTTCCATCTTACCACCTATCCAAGCTATTCCACCATCTATAATCTACCCTCTTGGTTCACTTACATTCATCCATGGTGGCCTCCTCTCAGTAGAAGAATTAAGAATAGTATCTCCTCGTTGCAGTACATCTGATAAAGCACTTCGACCATTTTCCGCAAGCAAAAAGTATCCTCAGCTAGTTCAAATGCTCAATCAATGGCATTATCAAGGTCAAGGTTTAGGACCACAAGAGCAAGGAATCAGAAAGCCTATTATTGTACAAAAAAATCTAGGATTTCATGGTCTTGGATATGTATCCAAAGGCTCACCATCTAAAGGTGTTGGTACACCACACCCCCAAACCAAGCCTATCTCCAAACCTACCATGCCAGCCTCCCATCACTCCTTCAAGAAATCTTATGTCATCCCCCTTTCATTCGCTAAATTCATTTTGGGTCCCTATGTCCCAAAATCTACCATCCTCCATCCTCCATCCTCCTATCAGCCATCATAAAAATCCTATTCCATCCATTCCTACGCAAGATCAACAAAGGCACATATCAGGGCACATCATCCATCATCATCCCCCTACATGCTCTTCCATATCCTCTTCATCTCACAAAGCTTCTCCTAACCATCTTCCCAAAGCTTACCATAGCAATGTGAATGCCAACTTCAAAATGCATAAAGCTAAAAATCCACATCTTAGGCAATCATATGTCTATATTAAAAGACATACTCAAAAAAAAGAAAAATCCAATCAAAGAATGCAAAACAATGCAAAAACCTATGAAAAGAAAATCCAAAACCATGTGGATCCCAAAGAAAAAATTTGAAACCCAATGCATAATACCATCCACCATTGCTAATCCCCCATCCAGTGACTCGTGTCCCCCATCTCCTAACTCCATCTTCGGTGCCTATATCCCCAAGCGCGCTTCCACAAATCCACCATCAAGCCTGCATCTACCATCTATCCCCCATATGCTCTTTTTACACCTGTCCCAACATGTTCCAATGTTGATCCTGCAAGCATCCCCATCTCGTGCTCCTTGCCAGCCTTTTCATCCCTCCATCTCCTACCATCAATCCCATCTAATCCAATCTATTGCATAAATCACACATCCAGTGTACCAACAACTAGCAACAAAATTGAACATTCTAACAGCCAGTGAAAAATCCAAAAAAGAAAGAAAAAAAAGAATAAAAGCCAAAAATAGCTGAAGAAAGCCAAAATCATTCTAGCTAAGTCCAAAGTCAAAAAGTCAAAAAAGAAAAAGAAAAATAAAGCATCCACTGCTGAAAACTTGGAAATTCAAGTGCCTTGGACAAGTACCATGATGAAAACTTGGCAAACAAGCATCATGCATAATCCAACCATCCCCAGCTTAGCCTATCATCCTCATGCTTTTGGTCATATCTTGTCATCCAACTCCATCTTCCAATTTATCCACCTATCTTTCATCCTCCACCTTTTATCTATCACCATCCACTTATCTTCTGTAGCTTCAGCCAATCATCCCAGCTATCATCCATCTCCGTAGCGCCTTCAGCTTTTTCATCCTAACTTTAATCCTATCACATCCATTGTAAGACCTCCTTCCACATGTCATCTTCTGATTAGGGGCACTGTATTCCTTGGAGATCTTGTCTTGTCCATCCCCCCTTGTCATTGGTATCTCGCTCTAGGCTATCCTCATGCAAATCCAATGTCCTCCTCTCATTAGCCATTCACTCTAGTGCCATCTATCAACTCAGCTACCACCAACCTTAGCATTGTCCCCATCCTTGGTCACACATCTATCATCATCATTGGATGCATCCTGCCAAATCCATACCTTTTGCTATCACCCCATCCTTAGCTTTCACATCTTGCACAACATCGAACCATCCTACTATCCTATCATCCTGAGCTTTTTCCTACTTGTAACTATCTTGATCTACTTCAGCTTCTAAATATCTTGGTCAGTCAGCTTGTACATCCTCTTTAGCTTAGTACCATTGTATCTATCCAACTTTTGTGTTAGTTCCTCCTTGATCAGCATCTTGCACACATCGCACAACCCTTGGGTAGCCATTCCAATGCATCCTTTAGCTAGATCTCCTATCACCAAAGTGTTATCCTTCTTAGTTTAGCTTGCCAAACACATCACTCATCCAAATCCATTAGCTTAGGTGCTCTCCGATATATCCTTCTAGGATATAGCTTTCCTCATGTCTAATCTTGGTCTGTTAGTACCTCATCCTACCCATCTCATTGGCAAACAGTTCTCTTTTGGATTTTTGCTTTCTTTTGATTTGGAATCTTCCCTTTTGGGTCTTGAATTATCTTTTCCAAACAATCTTTTTTTTTTCTCCTCAAAGTTGCCATGATCTTCCATATCATGGTATACTATGAATGGGGCAATATGAGCATAAGGTCTTGATCAGGTCTTTTATTTGTTTTTCTTTTCTATTTGTGGGTTACCCAGTGTCAGTTCCACTCTGATTCTTCTAAGTTTCATGTGTGATACTGGGGCAATCCTTGTGTGTTTATTTTGAGTCAGTTTGTCAGTCCTCTGGACAGTTGGTGAAAAGGCCTTGATGTTCTTGGTAACCTTGGCAATTAACCAAAAGTCCTATAGCAAATCTAGTGCTCAACTACATGGTGGTACTTCTCTTTGAAGTATCCCCTTGCTAAAAAAGCTTTAATGGATTCCCTTCATCTCCATTATCCCCCATCCATATCTAACATCTATCTCTCCTACCCCAGCTTATGCATCAGTATCTCTTTGAATCAATCATCACTCTTAGCTTTAGGGATCCACAATCCTAGTCTTAGGGATCCACCAATCCAATCAATCCACCAAGCCTCATCTTTCGAGATCCATAATCCTAGTCCTAGGGATCTCTGAAACCCATCTTCCACCAATCTGACTCTTTGAAATCCTATTGCATCAGCTTTATAATCCCGCCATCCATCTCCCTATCCTAGATTCCTTTTTATAGCACTCCGCTCCTTCATCCTCCCCCCAATCCTGAAAGTCTTAAGCTTATTTAAGCTTGTGCATTTGATTCCCCTTTATCATTCTCTCGTAGTGAGAGTTTGAGCTAATTTAGCATCTTCTCTTAAGCCACTCTTTGTCCTCCCATCTTGGATTTTTATATTTTTCAAGAAGCCGTCAAGCCTCATTTTCTCTCCCCGCCGCCTTCTTGAGGGGGCATCTCTATGTCTAGTCTCTCATCTTCTTATTCGAGACTGGGGAAACCTTGTTGCTAAAACATCTTCCTCGTGTCTTCTTCATTCTAACTTCTTTGAAATAGTGTTGTCTCAACACTATGTCAAAGAGGGGCAAAATGTAGACACCTAAATTTGATTACACCGCTTTGGTAATCTTATTTAGTTATCTCTAAAGGCATCATTAATTAAATTCCTATTTAATTAATCCTTTGCCATCCCCTAGCTAATTAATTTAATTAATCATCTATAGTCCTAATTGATAAATCAAATAACCTATTATTTATCAATTAATCCTATTCTTCTATCTAAATTCCAAAATCCTCATTTATTAAATAAATCTATTTGATAAATAGCCCTTAAATCTAATAACCCCTAAACTATCCTAAACCCCCTTTTTAGCCTAATCCACCCCATCCACCCATACTAACCAAGCTTAGCCACTAACTCACCCACCCTCATTGAATGTCATCCACTTGCATATATCTAACAAGCCTAATCTAATCCTAAATCACCTCTAATCCCCCCCCCCCCTAACCTTGTCACATTCCCTAAGTAATCTTAAGACTTTTCTAAGCCAAGCAAAGTCAAAAATCTCAACTCCCTCCAAAATATCTCAACCACCCAACCATGAATGCTCTTACAAAGGCCATAAAGACTCTTACAAGCCCATTCACTGCTCTTACAAGCCATTATGAAGGGTCTTTATGAAGATATTATCCCTTGAGCCTCCTTTTTTGATTCATCCATCCCCTTGCCTCCATCCACTCACCTTGTGACATGTGTCACTCCCTGGTTGATGCTAAATAAGCACAATCCATGTGCTCCCCTTTGAGTGCATCCTAGCCCTCCTTAAGTTTTCATCTCTCCTTGCATCTTAACCCTCCATCCCTCAAGCCCTTAGCCTATAAATTGAATCCCCTCCCAAGCCATTTCATCACAATCTTTTAGTTAAAGTTATAATGCTAGTTTGAGAAACAAAGCCTTTAAACCATACCTTTATAATGCCAAATTGAGAGCTCACAAGGCTACCAATTTGTCATTACCCATCCATCACCATTGAAGCTAGTTTTGAGAACCTTGAGCATACATACCAAATCTAAGCAAATAGAGTCATCCCTAAATCAAGTGACCATCCTCATTGGGAGAGCCATTCTATGGCTCATATTCTCATTTGAGGGTTTCACTTTGTCTCTCATATATGTTATGATTTTTATGTTAGTTAATGCTTTGTTCTCTTAATAGATTAGTATTTCTTGCTAACATATTTCTCATATACACTTGCTAGAAGATTTCATAGAGGTAAAGGAAAATTCAAAGGTAAGATGCCTATCATTTGTTTCAATTGCAATGAAGTAGGTCACATTGCTGCCAGGTGTACATAGAAAAAGGATTACAAGGAAGGCAATAAATTCAGAAGAGAAGATAACAAGAGAGATTACAAAGACAAAGGTAAGAAGTGTTATATTGTTGAAGAAAATTCTGATGATAATGATGATGAAGTTGTTTATGTAGCCATGAAGGACCAATCTGATGAAGAAGAGCCCACAGAACTAGTAACATGTATTAACAAGAATGACAAGTGGATCATAGATAGTGGATGCTCACATCACATGACAGGAGACAAAAGTAGGTTTGTTTACTTTACTCAGTATGATGGAAATAGTGTTAGATTTGGTAATGATGCTCCATGTCAAATCAAAGGAAAATGTTCCATTAAGCTCACAGAGAAAATTTCATGTGATAATGCATACTATGTTGAAGGATTAAACTACAATTTGCTGAGTGTCTCATAGTTAGGCAATATAGGATGTAAAGTAAAATTTGGAAACGAAACTGCAAAAATCTATGATACTGATGGTAAACTGATAGGAAAAGGAGATCAAACAAAAAGTAATTTGTTTTACCTTGATATGGATGATGTTTCTTGTCTCATTACAAAATTTGATGATGAATGGTTATGACATAGAAGGCTATGTCATGTCAACTTTGAAAATCTAGTCAATATCAGTAAAATGAACAAAGTCAGAGGTTTACCAAAATTGAAGAAGCCTGACAATATCATGTGCAAATAGTGTCAGCTAGGAAAGATGACAAAGTCAAGTTTCAAAAGAAAAAACTATACATCTAGAGAAGTACTTGAGTTAGTTCATACTGACTTATGTGGTCCAATGGAAGTACAAAGCTATAAAGGAGATAAGTACATAATGTTGTTTGTTGATGACTATTATGTTCTTAAAGAAAAATTTTGATGCTTTTCAAATATTTAAGTGGTATGTGGCTAGAGTTGAAAAGGAAACAGGAAAGAGCTTGAAATGCCTAAGATCATATAGAGGTGGTGAATTCACATCAAATGAATTCGAGATATTTTGTAATGATAAAGGAATCAAAAGACAAACGTCAGCTCCTAGAACTCCCCCATAGAATGGAATTTCTGAAAGAAGAAATAGATCTGTGATTGATTGTACCAAAACATTAATGATGGAAAAGATTATTGCTCTAAAATATTGGAGAGAAGCTATAAGTGTAGCTGTTTATACATTGAATCGAGTACAAGTCAAGAAAGGTACAAATACAACACCTTTTGTATTTTGGTATGGTCATTCACCCAATGTAAAACATTTCAAACTATTTGGTTGCAAATGCTTTATCCTTAAAGATGCTAGAAATGGAAAATTTGATGCAAAAAGTGATGAAGGCATATTCCTTGGTTATTCCACTAGAAGTAAGGCATACAAGTGTTTGAATACTAACACTAACAAAATTGTGGAAAGTGCAAATGTAAACTTTGATGAACATACAAAAGTTCAAGCTGAAGAACCAAAGAGAATGGATGAATACAGAACATTTGTGTATTCTTATGAAGGAATGATTGTTGATGAGGATGATGTCAATCAAATTGAAACTCAACAACAAGTTTCAGTTTTAGCCAACTCACAACTAGTGAATGCCAAGTTGCATTCATAAGCCGAGTTGCAAAATGAAGGAATTACACAATTTGATTCTGAAGTTAGTACACATGAAAGAGATGAAGAAGAACCTAACAACTTAGTACATAGTGACCCTGAATTAGAAAGATCAAACATGGAAACAAGGACAGAACCAAGATTATCCAAATATGTAAAAAGACATCACCCTGCTGAACAGATAATTGGTGACAAAGATGCAAGACTAATGACAAGGAATAGACTGAGACATGAATCATGTCTGATTAGCAAATCTGAACCTAAGACAATATATGGTGCATTACAAGATGATGACTAGTATAAAGCTATGGAAGAAGAGATTGATCAAATAAAGAAGAACAAAACTTGGAGTTTGGTTCCCAGACTAGTTGACAAGAATGTGATTGGCACCAAGTGGGTATTCAGAAATAAACTAGATGAGAATAGTGAGATTACTAGAAACAAAGCTAGACTAGTATGCAAGGGTTATGCTCAAGAAGAAGGACTAGACTATGGGGAAACATTTGCCCTTGTTGCTAGAATGAAAGGAGTAAGAACTTTACTTGCATATGCTGCATATAAAGATTTTAAAGTCTATCAGATGGATGTAGAGTTTTCTTTTTTAAATGGAATACTAGAGGAAGAAGTCTACATTGAACAACCAGAGGGATTTGTTGATGAGAGCAATAGGGATATGGTTTGTAAGCTACATAAAGCACTCTATGGTTTGAAACAAGCACCTAGAGCATGGTATGAGAGACTTCACAAGTATCTAGTGCAAATAGGATTTGAAAGAACTGATGATAACAACAACATGTACATCAAAGCAGAAGAAGGTAAGGATATTATTGTATCTGAAATCTTTGTGGATGACATAGTGTTTGGTGGAAAGGAAGTGCTTTGCAAAAGCTTTGCTGAAAAAATGAAACATGAATTTCAGATGTCTATGTTTGGAGAAATCAAATTTTTTTTTGGATTGCAAGTACATCAACTCAAACATGGTATATTTGTGACACAATCAAAGTACATCAGAGAGATTCTTAAAATGTTTAGATTGGAGGAGTCCAAACCAGTCAGCACACCAATGGCAATAGGAAATAAGCTATCTAAAAATGATGAATCAGCTAAAGTCAATCAAACAATGTACAGATCCATGATTGGAAAACTACAATATGTATACTATTCAACTAGGCATGTATACTATTCACTTGATGAATCAATAAAATATTTTTTTCTCTCTCCTTGGTGTTGTATTTGTGTTGTGTTTTCTATTGTGTTGACTCTTACAGGTTGGACTAGATAGCTAGGTGTGCCCTAGGCCTTAGTTTTTCCTTTCCTACCCTACGTCAAAATTTGAAGAATATAAATTCATGATTGAAGAAGATAAAATAATATTGGAAAATAGACTTGAGGAGAAGACATCAGATGTGCAAAAATTGGCAAACATGAAATTAGACACAATGAATCAATTGATGATTGCAAATCAAGAATTGAATAGGAAAAACATTAAGATTGAGACAATGAAATCATAGAATGGCCTACTCTAGAATAAATTGAAAGTAGAAAAGGAATTTATTGAAAGGTTCAATAAACCTAGTGAATCCATAAAGTACTTTGAAAAGATAATGAATACAACAAGAACAAATGATGATATTGCTGGATTGGGATATTCTACTATCAAGGAACGAGAATCATCTAAAAGTTGTTAACAAAGGAATAATTAGGGAAAGACCAACAAACACACTTGTCATCATTGTGGAAAATTAGGTCATATAAAAAATTTCTATAGGAGTAACATTGGAAATTAAACCCCTAAGTAGAAAAATAGAGGACACTGCTATAACTACAAGAAACAAGGACATCAAACATAGGAATGCAGAACAAAGATCATCAACACTTAGAAATTTGAAGGATATTGTTATAAATATTGGAAGTATGGACACAAATCATATCAATATAGATCTAAATCTAAATGGATATCAAACAAGAAAACAAAGGTACACCATCATGGAAATTCTTACAATTGGGATTACAACACAAAGTATAGTTGTTACTATTGTGGAGAATATAGTTACATTATTGTAAATTGTATAAGAAATCAATTTAGAAACAATTACAAAAGGTAGTTAAATAGAGAGATTGTATGCTTTAGTTGTCTTAAGGTCAGTCATGTAAGAAAAAACTACCCAACTTAGTCACCTACACCAAAAGGAAAAGTAAAAGGTAGATGTTGAAAAGACAAAGACATAGATGAACAACATATGAAGAAAGAAAGAAGATTGCAACACATCAAGCCAAGATGAGGTCACTTTATCCAATGGACTAGGTGATCACATTTCCCACAACTAGGAAATCAAAGGAATGTGTGGAATTGATATTTGTAATGATACATTTTGCATCAGTTCCAAGAATTTAAGGAATGACAATATTTATGACCATGAATTAAGATGAAATGAAGTGATTAGAAGAAAGAGACAATCTATAATTATGATATTTTCTATGTTGCTGCTGAGTATTGAAAGAACTTTAGTAATTACCAAGTAATGAAGGAATCATAGTGGTTGCCAAGTTAGCTATTCTAAGAACATTAAAAATCCTATGGTAACCAAACTTATAGTTGTGTAAGCACTAAGAATTAAATGTGTAAGAACTTGGTATAGCTCTAATACTATGTAATAATTTGGTATGGCTTTGATACCATGTAAGAATTTTTCTAAGGAAAGAATGAAATTGCAAGATCTAGAAGCTTAAAACTTTAAGAGATAGCACAAGATAGAGAAGATATGATCAAATGAGAATGGATTAATTAGATAATTGGGTGAATAAAACATAGAAGTGTCTTGTATGTAAAGGCAACTAATATTTCTATATAAGAGATTAAGCATAATAACTAAGAACATCTCTATGAAGAGTGGATTATCCTCCATTGTGCATGAATGTACATGCAACAATGAGAGGATAAGAATAAAAAGGTGTATCTCATAAAGAGATGTAGTAGACAACATATGCTCAATTGGAGTACAAACTACTATGTTGGAAATATGTCAACTCATATGAATATGAAAACTCCTAGGTGTCTACATGATAACTAATATGAATATGCATTAACCTAAGTAAACTTAAGTAAAGCGTGAATGGTAAATACTTATTTACACCAATAAAATGTAAGGTTTTTAAGGTTATATAGTCAATTTCCAAGTCATTTGCATTTACCAAATGATTAAAGAGAACCAATGTGAATTGTGAAGAGGATTCTAGTGTTTGCAAACAAGATTCAACTGCTACTCAAAAATTTCCAGCAAATCAAAAGGTCTTTCACTAGTGCTAAGTTACATTGTTTCATGTTTTGAAAACCCTAGCAAGTGAAAATGGAAGCAATCTCTTTAGTAGTGGAGAGCAAAGAAGGTAAAGAGGTTATGAATGTTCAATTGATCAGCAATGATGTATGAGAACCTCCTAAATTTCATGGTTAACATGAAATTACATATAAGAGAGACCCGTTAGGAGCTTTATCAACGATTCTAGCAAAATTTCTAATGATTCATGATGTAAGGTAATTTTATATGTGTAAGGTAGGAGAGGTTGGAGACCTAGAGATTAGAGAGAAATATGAAAATTTATGTGAGAACATAATTCTAAAGGAAGAGAAAAAAACCAAAGAGTGAAAAGGGTTAACATATGCCCTATATTTTCCACAAAATTTCAAGATAGAGTGGATTAAAATCATGTTGAGCTGAATTCATGACAACTAGATGTGGTTGGAAGGTGGTCCTATCAAGATCTCAAAGTGAATCATTCATATGTTAACATGGTATCCTACCCTAGATAGAACCAAGACCATAAGGAGTGATGCCAAGGAAGTAATTGAGAAGTCTATATGAGCAATACAGAACAAGAGGGGAATGCCAATTGATACAATCATAGACCCTATAATTGTATTTACAATGCATGTGATTGCACACAAGTTTTACCAGCCTAGCCAAATCAACTGTGTTCCATGTAGTGTAATTGATCTATGTTATAAAATTGTCAAGAGAGATCACAACCATGACCTCACTAAGCTACAAATTCAACCACTATCAAAAATCCTAGAAGCTATCGAGAAATTAAAGAACTCTTCATGTTAGTTTGGTTCACTTATTTTCTACATTTGGAAAAATAGTATGGAAGACTAGCTAGTTAGTTGCACATTAGATGGGGGAATTCGATAGTCTTTGATTCAATTATGACTAGTTACTTTAAAGATTTTAAGAAAAAAAATGAAGCATAGATCAAGAATTCATGTATCTCTAGAGGAGTGACATTATAATGATATTTTTTTCCTAGTAGATGTTGACTATAAATATGTTCAAATAGCTATTCAAAGGGTTATATGGTTGAGACCATTACCTTATGAGGTAAATGTAGATGAAACATCAATAACCATCATTGCACTATTGGCAATAGAAATCAACAAGGATGCTACATCATTCAACAATTATGAAGAAGACAAGATAAGGATTACTCTAAACTTGTGAATTGCCATCATCATCAAAATAAAAAATAAAATGGTGAAGAAACTAAAAGAGAAATTTGGGGAAAGTGTAGAAGAAGGAGAAGAATAAGGAGGAAAAAGGAAGAAGTAGAATAAGAAGCTGAAGGACCTTTATAGATAACACAAGGACAAGGTGAAGATCAAGCTTCAGAGGATGAAGAGGAAGCTAAGAAAGAACCCAAATAAAAAGGAAAGAAGAGGAAGGAACAAAAAAAGAAAGTGTAGAAACCAAAGAAGATAATTAAGAATCAAGTATAGAAGCCAACTGCACCTTTGAAAATGTCAAGCACAAGGGCCACCAAAACATAAGAAAAACAAGCACAATCTACTAATGGAAAAAGAAAGGATGACACTGCAGAGATAGGCCAACCTAAAAAGAAAGTAAGGAGACAATATAAACCTCAAAATGAATCAAATGAAGAAAGGAAATAATCAAATGACATTAGTCAATTAAAAGTGGCAATCTACAATCCCACATCTAATATAGATAATCTATGTGAGAATGTAAAGAATAATGAACATTTATCTAGCTTTCCTCATATTAATTTGATAAGTTAGATAAAGGAGACATGAATAACATTGAAGAATCTATTTATGATATTATGGCTAATTTTAAGACTACTACTTTAGAGTTTTGCGAAAAAAATGGAAATACAACATGAAAGCTAAAAAATAAATTAGAGAAGCTACTTTAACTCAAGTTATGCCTGCTCTTGTTAAGAAGATGATTAAGAAGGATGTAGAGAAGTAAAAAGGGAGATTCACTCCTAAATATAGAGCTTCTCATATTTGAGGAAACAAGTTGAAGAGATGTTAACCCAAAGTACATTACTTTGGAAGATAATCTATGGATTGTCCACAAAGATAGTGGAAGAGAAAGAAAAGACAATGAAAAAGAAAGAAAAGATAGTAGAAGAGAAGGAAAACATTGAAAGGGATGACACACAAGAGGATACAATATGTCAAATAGTAGTCTTCCATAGGAAGAGAACGAGAGTCAATAGGACTCTGTCACTATTGAGGACATCATTGATAACAACACACATAATGTAAATACACTCAATAAAGGTGATATTAATAAATTGCAAAAAGAATCTACCAATATAGCTATTTCGTGCATAAATACTATATTGGTAAGGATTGATGAATCTCAAAAGGCTAATATTTCATCCATAAAGAAACAAGAATAGCAAGATACATCTATTGTACCCTCACTTTTTGCCAAAGTCAAGGAGAAAGAATCACATGATCACTTACAAGACAAGGTTTTGGAGAAGAAAGATGAGCTTACTGATGTACCATCTACAATGCCAACATTTTTCATTGATATTAAAGAGAAAGAGGTAGATACACCAACTATATCACTACCTAATCTACAAATCTCAGGTATACTAGCAATTGTAGTAAATTATAAGGAAGGAAATGAAGAGCATAAGGGTAAGGAAGTTAGTTCTATAGCCACCTCACCAAAATATATTGAAGATCATAAGGAGGATGATAAAGAAGAAGAGGATAATATGACTATTGAGACTAAGGAGAAAGTAGCAATATAAACACTACCTACCTTGCTAGTGACTACACCACCTCTCAGCAACTAGACTCTTCAAGTACCAAGTACTCAAGCTAGACCATTGTAGATATCAGTATTGAGTACTAGCCCATAAAAGAGTGTTGAAACTACATCACTGGAGGATGTTAATTTAGATGAAGTGATTGTTTTACCATAGTTCAATCAAACAAAAATTAGACTAAAAGAAATAGAGATGCTCCAAGAGGTTGTACAAAGAAAATCAAGGCACGAGAAGCTTAGGAGAGAACACAAGAAAAAAAAGGTTTTGCATGAGATCAAAGACATTTTTGATTGTTATAAAAAATGGTCCACCAAGATAACTGAGAGGGCGGGGGGGGGGGGGGCGATTTAACCAGTTATCTAATAATTAAAACATTTATCTTCTTTAAGAAAACTTAGCCATTCAACCAAAGTAAACAACATAATAAAATACACATAGATAATTACACTAGATATGTTGACTAGGGAAACCCTTGGTCAAAGGGAAAACTCTAGTGGGAATGATGGCCACAAGATGATGTAATAATATAAATATTCCTTGTTAGAGGATGGACCTTGTTAGGATTCTATTACAACATTTTGTATATAGAGTCCTTGTTAGGAGAATTTGAATCCCTATTAGGAGATTCTAACCCTATTAGGAGTTGTGGTACAATGTATGCAAGATGAGCCATTGCCCAAACATGCAATTTCAACTACAAGAAGATCTCATTGCTCAAACATGTAATTTACTATTATGTTCTTCTTTCCTTTATTCTTATAACCAATCCAATTAGAGTTAGACCTTGTAGACTAGGTCACAAACCTCAGATCACTTTGGAAAACCTTGGCAATGAAGTTTCCTTCACTTTTGCACTGCTCTACTCAACTTTGCATCTCTCTCTCTCTCTCTCTCTCTCTCTCTCTCTCTCTCTCTCTCTCTCTCTCCTTTATACCAAGTCCTCAAAAAAACTCCTTGAGTTGGCTATTAGACCTTCTCAATTAATTATTATAGGACTACATCAAGAACACATTATGATTAGCAATAACATTAATCTTCTACCTTTCAAATTGAATATCTTTTTGTACATGAAAAATTATGATGAGAAAACTTAGCCACATAATCCACAACATGTCTTCTTCATGTCCTTATCCTTAATTCCTAGAATAACAACTCTACTAAGAGATATAACAATTTTACTAGAACATGCCTCTATAAACTCTATCTCAGAATAGACATCACCAAAACTTACATAAATTCTTCTAGACTTATCATTTCTTCTTCCAAAATTAAATAAATATACCACATACTTTGGAGTATCTCCCATAACCTTAGATAGTTAGAATGCTCAACTAGCCATCCATACCAACTTGATCTTTCTGCTATTCTTCTATTAGATACCACAAAAAAATGCTATATTGACATCAACAACAAACTTAGTCATAAATGTAACATATCTACAATACTCCCCCATAGGAATATCATCAGCATTCATACTTGCAACATTGATATTTTAGATTGATTATCCAATAAACTTATCATAGAAAAACTTATACTTATAGTTTATAGGATAAAAGATGAAGATATAAAAACTAATGTAAAGTTATTAAAATGGTCTAAGAATAAATTTCCTACTAAGGTCATGGATAAGGTATCTAGTGCTATTGAACTTAGACAGGTTGATTTATCAACTAAGATAGATAGTGTGAAGAAAGTTTTGGATAACATATATTCTTTGTATAGTAAATCATGTAATGTTGATATCTTTACCCAAGATACTCAACAAACAATTGATAGGCTAAAATGAGATCTTAAGTCTACTAGATCTTCATTTAAGACATCTCCTAGCACCAGTCAATTACATTTTTAGAGATTATTGTCTACACAAAGTAGGCTTGCCGAGTTGTAAGAAAAAGAGTCAAACATAAGACCGACTTTGATTAGCTTTCAGCTGATGTTGTACCCACATGGAATTTTCATTGAAAGAACTAGCTGTTACATAAACATTGATGAAGAAAGATTCTCAACTTTCTACACAAGAAGGTCTAGTTGACATTGCATCAAATTTAGAAATTTAGATTCAATCTCTAGATATAGCCAAAGATAATTGGGATTCCACATTAGGAATCATAATTTAAGTACAAAAGCCTTTTTTGGATAAATATACTTTAAGTGTAAAACCCTAAGTGGCATGTGTTGGAATTTACAAGTGGGAAGATTTACTTATAAGAGGGGGAGGGGGGGTGGGGGGGTGAATTAGAAGTAACATTATTTTACCCTCTAAAAATCTTAATTGAGATCAATTACATGCATTTACCATATCTAATTAACATGAAAGTAAAGACATGCATGAAAATAGATAACATAAGATTTGGTCACCAAGAAACCTTCCAAAATGAGAAGTAAAACTGGGATGGGGATGACACCCACAACTTATCACTACAGCAATATGTATCTGGTTAAGGTTAAAAAGTTTGACCATCATCAATGGTCTAACCTATGAAAGACCTACCCTTTTAAAGGCTTTGCACCCTATTAAAAGTGACCTGTCTAAATGATTTATAAACATTCACTCAACATGTCACTATGTTAAAGGATTTACAATATGGCTATTAAACCAACATATCATCATAGGATTTTCATTCTCCTAATATAATGGCTAGAAAGTTTTATTGAATGTATAGACTTGATGACTTATAGTCTTCAATTGTTGATCCCAAATCCTTGTTCTATTCAATCTAATTTGATCCTTCCTAATCTGATATAACTCTATTCGTAGTGTTGATGATCTGTTCTGATCAACTTGATTTTGCAATGCTATTCTTCCTCTAAGTCTTTACACCCCTTTTACTTCCTTCAAAACTTTTCTAGCATTCTCTCATGCATTCCCATATGACCTCTTACACACTTTAATTGTGGGGTTTTGACCTCCTTTTAAATAATTTGAGACTTAAGGTTAGGTATGAATCTAAAATCAAGATTCATCCATCTTTCCCACTCAATTCGTTCCAATATTTTTTATTGGTTGCATGCTCTCTCCATTTTTCTAATTGGTTGCATGCTGATTGCATATGGAATACAATAGATTTGATCTTATCTTTTATATTCTTCAAGATTCATCTTGAGTTAGTTCAAAAATGGTTTACATCAGAGTTTGTGAAGGCACAAACTCTTATGTTGATTCTGTGTTTCTTGGCACTTACTAATTGTTGATGCTCAGCACATATAGGAATTCTATCTTTCTTGGCTCCTATAGTAACTCCATCTTCTTGAAACCTATACATCACATGGCACATGTACTGGCTCGGCATCTATTGTCACTCGACACTTGAAACTTGCTTGACATTTGAATGACTTGACACCTATTGAACTTCTAACTCGATAGATACTGTAGCTTGGAATCTATATTATACTTAGTTGCAACCTTAGAATTTTCTTAAGTGTGTTAACACTCAATTGAAAAACCATTCTGAGACCAAAAATCTCCCCCTTTGACATGAGTGTCAAAAACACTTAACTAAAAACATTGTGAATCTGATTTCTATGAGTACAATTTACATCTTGTTTGACATATGTACAAAATTTCAAAAACTTGTTCAAAATTTTGTAGAAGACTATATACCTCAAAACTTGTTACTCCCCCTAAGCTAATGTGCCATTTCTATATCCAAAAATCCTTATGCTAAATTTGTCTCATGCTGATTATTTTGATAATCTTTATCTTTGCCTTGTCATTCCTTTCCTTGTCTGCATTGTTTCTTTCTTTTTAGTTTCTATCTACTCTATTTTTACTCCCCCTTTTTGGGTATCTCCCCCTTTTGGGTCTCCTTTATTATCTCACTCAAAATGTATTATCTTCATAATGTATTATCTCCCCCTAATTTATTATATCTCCCCCTTTTTTGTCACTTATGTTAAAGGTTTCTATGTGTTAATTGAATACTTAGCCAAAAAGGATTTATTTTCCTCCATAATGATCTTCAGAGTAGCATCTCAACTGTCTAATGCAATTTCTAGTGCTTTAAGCTGGATGGGTATCTCTATTACAAGGTGTACTATGCCTTCTAATGTAGAAATATTGCAATCTTTCTTCAAGACATTTTATAAATAGGCTATTTCTTTGTGCAAAAGTTCCATGTGAGGGGTAATGCTAGACTTGATTTGTATTAACTTGGGCTTGGTGTTTGCCTCATCTACTATGTGTACAAGTAATTTCTTTTGTCTGTGAACCATTATAGAAAAATGCTTCTCACTTTAAGCTAGATCCTTTGGTATCTATGTGCTAGATTCTTTAAGTTTCCTCTCCAAGCTCAATATCCTTTGGCTTGTCTCTTGTGTGAAGCATGTGGAATCACACAGTTTGGAGTATAGTGAGAATATATTCCCAAGTACTTCTTTTACCTTTTCAACCTTTTTCCCTAGCTCCACTTGAGAAAGTGTTATTTTACTAGATATTTTCTCATTTACCTTCATCTAGAATTTCTTTTTAGACCATTCAAGAAATTTAACATTGGTGTCTAGGTCTTCATTCTGTACCTAGTCCACTATGTTGGATAATCAATCCATTATGGGGTTTGTCTTGTCAGGTTTTTGCAAGCTGAATGCATCTAGAAATATGTCTATATGTCTTTCAGTACTTGAGAGGTGTTGATATTTGCAGTGGTACTACATTAGTGCTCAGCTTCTGAGGCATTGTAGGAGTCCCTATTGTAGAAAAATTAACCAGTGTTTGTATTGCCTCTTGTTCTTTCTCCTTAGGAGTGTTCTCCTCTTCTTTTTCCTCTTCAGTTCTACCTTGATCAATTATAGTTATCTAAGGAGGTGCACCTTAACTTTGTGTTGTATGAATAAAGATATCCTTCTATCCTCTTGGCTACTTTCCTTGCTCCTCAATAGTTGAAGTCACTATGACTGTGGAATTAACCATTGTAGATGCATCTTGTGATACTTTCTCTTGTGGTTGTCCACTTGTAGCTATTAGAGTTTATGAAGGTGGTTCTTATGGATTCACCTTCTCCTTTGTTATTTCAGCTACTACCTTCTATAGTTCCTCTACACTCACCAAGATTGGATTGGTACATAATTGTGATTGTAGTGTGGTCTAGTGAAGGATCTTTCTAAGATCATCTACAGCTAGTGGGTTGATGTTCTGACCAGAGGTGTCAGGAACATCATTCACAATTATTGTCTCTGCAGGTGTGGGTGTTAGATGTGGAGGACTAGGTGGTGGCATCTGTGTGTCTTGTACACTCTGTTCCTATTGCTGCTCCTCAGTTGTTGACATATCGCCCTATTGTGTTTTCTTCTCCATTGTAACTTCTTCCTTTTCTTTCTCTCCTTCTTCCTCCTTTTCATTTTCTTCTACTTCCTCATCATTATTCCTTTCCTCAAAGGGATTTTCTTGTCCTTCCTTAACTGTTTAGAGGCCATAAATTACTTTCCACATGAGAGTGGACTTCTTGACAAAATCTTCAATTTTATTTTACGAAATACTAAATGCTCTATATTTGGATGAAAATTTACTCCCATGTTTCTTACTTGCCTTCCTTATTTGACCTTTTGTGAGGTCAAGCATCACATGAGCCAATGTTGACTCTCTTATTTCTTTCTCCATATTTAGGTAATAATGCCATTTATTCTCTACAATTGAATATAGCTCCATAGGCATAGTATTATCTAGTTCAAGTGGAATATTCTTGTGTTGGAAATATAGAAGGAGTAATTAAGAGGTAGGGTGAATTAGTTACCACTAAAATAAATCCCAGATCCCTTAGATTTCAAAAATAAAATTTAAACTAAGAAATATAATTGCTATTATTATTCGGTGAACACAAAAAATTTTGTAACTCAGTAAATGCAAAGTGTGATTTACTTTTAGTTGATCTTAAATATTCACAATGATTAATTTGCAAGCATGAAAGAAATAACATGAACACATGAGACACTAGGATTTAACTTGGAAATCCAATATGGGAAAAACTACCAATGTAATTAATTACTACTTTTCACTCTTTTGAAGTGAGCCCTATTAAGAGCCAACCTAGTTAAAGGTTACAAAATACATTGTTAAGTGTGACCTTGTTAGAGGATTTACAACTGGCTGTTAAACCAACTTTGTTAAGAGATTTTAGATCACTGCTACAATGGTAAGAGAGTAACAATGAAATGACCTGATTGTGATGAAACTAAATTATTGATTAAATATCTCTATTCTACTTCATACTTGTTCCTTCCTAATCAAATAATATTTTTTTTCTCCACAAGGATACCTGCTTATCCTTCAAGTTCACTCTCACTCTTTGTTTCACAATTCAATTAACACACTTGTTTACATATTAAAAATCTCAACTTGACCTTTTATTTATACCATCCATATTATCAAGTCAGCTAAAATTCAAATTACAATAACCAATAATCATCACCATAGTCGGCTAGAAACAATACTTGAAATAATTAAGCTTCTTATGCCAAAATAAAAAAATCCTTCATTGGCTGACCCTGCTCAGTAAACACTAGTTCTAAGATGATTTCTTGTGTTAACCAAAAGAAGCTTGGTTAACACTATAAAATTACAAAAATATCCTTTTTCAAGTAAGTTAACTTGGTGAACACTAACTTTATCCAACTTTCCTTTGGTAACCATGTGAACTCAGTTAACACTGTTTCCTTCCCGGAATCCTTTAATGCCCAAGTGAGCTTGGTAGACATTGTCTTCTTAGAAAATCTTTAGGAATGCTTGGTAGACAAGGAAAATTGTCTTGCTAACCATGTGAGCTCTATAATCATTGATTGACAATTGATATGACATTTTTGTAACATCAAAGACAACACATAATTAGACAATTGTATCCAACAATGTCCCTCTTTGGCAGTGATGGCAACACAACATGTCATAGCATAATGAAATTTGAGAACAAGATTTTCTCTGATAGAAATTTTCCCCCTCTTAGATTTTCACCCCAAAGCTTCTTCTCTTTTATGTAGTAATCTCCCTCTATGAAGGAATTACATGATAGAATACTTCTCCTTTAGAAAGATATAAACAAATTTTAAAAAGATATGATAGTAATCTTCTCCCTCTTTGACAACACATGACAAAGACAACACATACCAAATCAGTAGCAATGTAACTTGAGTACTGATTCATGTGCAATATTCCTTTTGACCATGTTGCATCAACTAATTGATCTTCAACTTGGTTCTTGTTGATGCATCACTAAAACTTTATTTAGTGAGCTTCAGATTGGGGAATGACCCCTAACTTACTTCTTAGATATAGGAATGCATCCTTAGGTAATGGCTTGGTGAATATGTCTACAATCTATTATTTTGTGTGAACATATTCCAACCTAATTTCTTTATCTTGCACCATTTCTTTGACAAAATGATATTTTATGGCAATGTGCTTAGTTTTGGAATGCATCACTGAATTCTTTGATATGTTAATTGTGTCAGTGTTATCATAGTACATGACAACTGGTTCTTTGATCTCAACCTTCATACCTTCAAACAATTGTTTAAACCAAATAATCTTAGAACAATTTATTGTTGCTATAACATATTTTGCTTCTATTGTAGATTGGGATGTGCAGTTTTGTATCTTACTTGTCCAAGATACCAATCCTTTACCAAGAAAGAATGTTCCACCACTTGTACTTCTTTTTTCATCAAGATTTCCTACCCAATAAACATCAGTGAATACCTTTAGGTCTAAGTTTCCTCCAAGTTTGTACCATAAACCATAGTCTTTAGTACCTTTCAGATATCTCAAAATTCTTTTGATTGCCATCATATGATTTTCTTTGGGTTTAGCTAAGAATTTTGCCATTATCCCAATTGCTAAAGCAATATTAGACCTTGTATGAACTACATACTATAATTTTCCAAACATTAATTTGTATAAGGTCTAATCTACCTCTTTTGAATCATCATATTTGGTAAGCTCTAGTCTAGTACACATGGGGGTTCCAATTGGTTTAGAATCTTCCATTCCAAATTTTTTGAGTATCTCTTTGATATACTTAGATTAAGTAATATAGATATCATTCTTTCTTTTTTGTATCTATAATCCGACAATTTTTTTTATCTCACCAAACATGGACATTTCAAACTCTTTGTTCATTTGCTCTAAAAATTCTTTGCATGGATCATCATTCCTTGTAAATAGAGTGTCATCCACAAATATTTCTACCAATACAATCTTGTTATTTGGTCCTTCCTTGATATACAAATTATTGTTATCATTATTTCTCTGAAAACCAATCTGTATAAGGTAGTTGTGTAGCCTTTCATACCATGCTCTAGGAGCTCATTTTATACCATATAGTGCCTTGTGTAATTTGTAGACCATTTCCCTTTTGTCTGGATCAACAAAACCTTCTGGTTGTTCAATGTAGACTTCTTCATCAAGTATACCATTGAGAAATGCAGATTTGACATCCATCTGATATACTTTAAATCCTCTATGAGTAGCATATGAAAGAAGGGTCCTAACACCTTCTAATCTTACAACAAGAGAAAAAGTCTCACCATAATCAATTCCTTCTTCTTGAGAGTAGCCTTTACACAAAAATCTCGTTTTGTTTCTTAATACTTTTCCATCTTTATTCAACTTATTTCTAAAAACCCATTTTGTTCCAATCACATTTTTATCTTTAGGCCTAGGAACAAGGGTCCAAGTTTTTTTTTCTCTATTTTTTCTATTGCTTCATTCATAGCTTCAATCCAACTTTCTTTTTCCAATGCATCTTTAACACTTCTAGGTTAAAAATTAACAAGTAAACATGTACTTTTTAGCTTACTTCTTGTCATAGTACCTTCTAATTTATCTCCAATAATTTGATTAGGTGCATGATGCCTTCTAACATACTTGGCCAATATAGGTTCTTTTCCTTTTGAATGAATTGCACTATCTTCATTTTGAATTTCAACTTCTAGCTTAGGTTTCTTAGACTCGGTAGGCATTGGCTCAGTAGCTTTAGAATTTCACTTAGGTTCTTGTGACTTGGTTTGAACTTCTTGCAACTTGATAATTGAGGATGACTCAGTAGGTGAAGTATCCTTATTGATAGACGTGTTTAACAATGTATCAGGTTCAAAGTAAACAAATATTCTATAATCTTTTGGTTCCTTTTTGCTTTCTTCTTCAGTCCTTTCTGAAAACTCATCAATTCTCACATGTGCACTTTCTATGATTTTATGAGTAGACAAATTCAAACATCTATATGCCTTACTTATGCAAGAATATCCTAAGACTATACCTTCATCACCTTTTACATCAAACTTGTCTTTTCTAGACTCTTTCAAGATATAACATTTACTTCTAAATACTTTTAGGTAACTTACATTGGGTTTGTAGCCATACCATAATTCATAGGGAGTTTTATATGAGTCCTTCTTCAATTGTACTTAGTTCAAAGTGTGAACTATAGTGATGCTGGCTTCCTTCTAGTATTTGATAGCAACATTCTTTTCAATCATTAGAGTCCTTGAACAATCCATGATGGATTTGTTTCTTCTTTCAACTATTCCATTCTACTCAGGAGTACTAGGGGTTGATACCTATCTTTTGATTCTTCATTCAATGCAAAAGTTATTGAATTCATTGGAGATGAATTCACCACCTTTATCTAATCTTAACCATTTTGATCTTTTCCCTATTTCCTTCTTTATTCTTGCTAGATCCCATTTGAATTTCTCAAATGCTTTTGAATTTTCTCTAAGATACATAACAATCATCATTCTAGAATACTCATCAAAAAAAAGAATAAAGAATTTTTCTAGACTATAGATTTCTATTGCAATGGATCCACATGGGTCAATATGCAAAATTTACAAAACATCTTCAGACAGATAGTTTTTTCTTTTAAAACTAATCTTTCCCATTTTGCCAATATGACAATTCTTGCATAAGCCAACATATGGTTTCTTCAAACTAAGAATGCCTCTTACTTTTCTGAATTTTTTTATCTTGACCATATTATCAAAGTTTACATGACATAATCTTTTGTGCCATAACCATCTTTCTTCCATTTTAGCAATAAAACATGAACAATCACCAAGATCAAGATAAAATAGGTTACCTTTTGTTTGTTTGCCTGATCTAATCAAATTTCCTTTGTCATCCGACTGTCTTGCCTTATCATGCATGAATTTTACCTTAAATCCAATGTTGATTAGCTATGCCACACTCAAAAAATTATGTTTTAGTCCTTCAAACCAATAAGCATTGTCGCATACAAGTTCTTTAGTTAATGAGATTCAACCTTTCCCTTTTATGCAACAAGGTTCATTGTTTCCAAACCTTACACTACCTCCTTCATAGTCTTCAAAGTGTTCAAACCTTGTTTTGTCTCTATTCATGTGATGTGAACATCCAATGTCTATGATCTATGTGTCATTTTTATTGATATGAGAGATAAGTGCCATCTTATCTTCTTCTTCTTCATCAGATTCATCTTTCATACCAATATATAGTATTTAATCTTCACTATTATTAGAAACTTTAGCCATGAAACAAGTCTTCTTACCTTTTTCCTTGAATGATTTGTGATTTTTGAAATCCTTTTTGCCATTGAACTTGTGACTTTTCTTTTCATTATTTCTTTCTTTGTTTGGGCACCTAGCAGCAATATGACCAATTTTTTCACATGAAAAATAAATTAGGGGAACTTTACCTTTGTATTTTCCTCTACTTCTAGAATATTTCCTTGCATGTAAAGCTTCAAAAACTTCAAGATTTCTATCAAAACTTTCCTCCAATTCTTCTTCACTTTCTAACTAAATATCCTTTATTTTCTTGGCTTTCTCTTTGAGTAAAAGTTTGGCTTCAAATGCAGATTCAATATTCTTGGAAGCTAGAACATAATTGGCAAATTTTTCTAGCTCAAAAGCTTTCAATCTTCTTATCTTATGATTTGGCTCACACCTCTTTTCTTGAATAGCTGATACTCTAATTTTATAGATAGGAAGCAATATTCTGAGAACTTTACTTACAACAATTTCATCCTTGATTTCTCCTTTAGAAGCTTTGTTCACATTGACATTGGCTTTGATTCTTTCCACATATTTGGCAACATTTTCATCTTCCCTCATTCTCATTTGATCAAACTATCCTCTAAGGCTTTCTTCTTTGGCTCTCCTCACATTGTCATCACCACCATAGATGTCCTTTAGCTTGTTCCACATATCAAAAGCAATTTGGTAGTCTTTGATATCATCAAATTCATCATGGTGTTATAGTTCTTTTTCTTAGCAATATCTCCAATAGATAATGTACTAGTAGGGGTTGTGTATTTTTCATCAAGGTATTTCAAGATTGAATCACTAATGGAGGCTAGATGAAGTCTCATAAGTCCTTGCCATGCTGTAAAGTTGTCTCTATTTAGTTTTGGAATTTCTCTCTTGTAAGACATCCTAATCTTTAGCTTAGGTCCTTGAAACCTTTCCTACAAGCAGCAAAAGTTCTGATAACAATTATTGGAAATATAGAAGGAGTAAATATAGAGGGGGGGGGGGGAGTGGGGGTGGTGGGGATTGAATTAGTTAACACTAAAATAAATCCTAGATCCCTTAGATGTCAACAATAAAATTTAAACTGAGAAATTTGATTTTTGTTGTTATTCAGTAAACACATAGAAAATGTTGTAACTTAGTAAATACAGAGTGTGATTTTCTTTTAACTGATCTTAAACATTCATAGTGATAAATTTGCAAGCAAGAAAGAAATAACATGAACACATGAGACACTAGGATTTAATGTGGAAACCCAATATGGGAAAAACCACCAATGTAACTAGTTACTATTTTTTAGTTTTCTAAAGTGAACCCTATTAGGAGCCAACCCGATTAAAGGTCACAAAACACACTGTTAGGTGTGACCTTGTTAGAGGATTCAATCACCCTATAAGGAGTGGCCTTGCAAGAGATCTTAAAACAATTCAATGGAATTGTCACCTTGTTAGAGGATTTACAACTCACTGCTAAACGTGTTGGTCTCGAAATGCTTTTGACAACTAAGTGTCAACACACTTAACCAATTTTCACTTAGAAGCCAAGTACACTATATATGTCGAGCTATAGTATGTTCCAAGCTAGAATTTCAATAGGTGCAGAGTGACTTCAGGTGTTGAGTGAACCATATAAGCCGAGTGATAAGTAGGTGTCAAGTCATAGTTGATGCCGAGCAAGCCAGAATGTAATAGGTGTTGAGAAAACTAGAATGATACATGTGTTGAGCACTAGTAATCCAGTATTTTATGAGTAAGATAGAATCAACATATGAGTTTGTGACTACACAAACTCAGATGTAAACCATTTTTTGGGCTGACATAGAAGAATCTTGAAGGATAATAAGGATAAGAATGAATTTTTTATATTTCCTATGCAATTAGCATGCAACCAATAAGAAAAATGGAGAAGGCATACAACCAATAAGAAAAGTTCAAGGAATAAGTGGGAAATAAAGATTCAATATGGATTGTAGATCCATACCTAACCCTAAGTCTTCAAAATCCTTAAAAGGAGGATGAAATCCCATTGTATGCATGGATGAGAGTAGTGTAAGGGTAAACTATAGCAAAATTTAGTGGGAAGTGTGAAAAGAATTAGAGCAATAGAGCAACATTGTAGTATTTAGTTGGTCAGAATAGAAAAAGGATATCAAATAGATATTAGATCTTAGAGGATCAAGATTAGAGAGAGAAAATCAATTGCCTGAATTCAACAATCAAGGATTGTAAGCTATCAGGTTTATTAGTTTATTAGTCTAATACTCTCTAGCAATTGTATTAGAAGAAAAATCCTATGTTGATAGGTGAGCTTAACATCTAGGTTGTAGATCCTTTGAAAAGGTGATAAAATCTTTTAATAGGGTGACACTTCATGTAAAGTGTTTGTAAATCTTTTAAATAGTTCACTATTGATACAGTGTAAAGCCTTTAACAAGGTAGATCATCAGAAGTGGTCAAACATTATTGCTACAGTGATTTTGTGTGTATCATCCCCACCCTAGTTTTATATTCTCATTTTGGAGGGTTTTTGGGTTTAATTTATGGTTGTTTGATATGTTTACATGCATGAAATTTATTTTTAGTCAAAAGTTTTTAAGGTTAAATTGTGATACTTCTTGCTCACCCCCCCTCTTAGAAGTATTCTTCCCATTTGATTATTCCAACAAAACTAACTCTGTCAAGAGATTTTGGATCATTGCTACAATGGTAAGAGAGTAGCAATTAAATGACTTGATTATGATGCAAATGAATTTCTAATTATAGATCTTTATTATGATTTATACTTGATCCTTCCTAATCAAATAATGCTTTTTTGCTCCACAAGGATACTTACTTATCCTTCAAGTTTGCTCTCACTCTTTATTTCACAATTCAATCAACACACTTGCATACATACTAAAAATCTCAACTGGACCTTTTATTTATACCATCCATATTGTCAAGTCAGCTCAAGTTCAAATTAAAATAACCAATAATCATCACCATAGTTGGCTAGAAACAATACTTGAAATAATTAAGCTTCTTATGCCAAAACAACAAAATACTTCATTGGCTGACCCTGCTTGGTAAACACTAGTTCTGAGACAATTTCCTATGTTAACCAATAGAATCTTGGTTAACACTATGAACTTACAAAAATATCTTTTGGCAACTGAGTGAACTCAGTGAACACTAATTCTATCCAACTTTCCTTTGCTAACCATGTGAACTTAGTTAACACTATTTCCTACCTGAATTCCTTCGATGCCTGAGTGACCTTAGTAGAAACTATCTTCATAGAGTAATCTTTAGGAATGCTCAGTAGACAAGGAAAACTATCTTGTTGACCAAGTGATCTCAGTAAGCACTAAATGCCAACTAATATGACATTTGTGTAACATCAAAGACAACACACAATTAGACAATTGTATCCAACATCTTGAACTTGGCCATCATAATGTAGACTAATTCTTCCACTATGTTTTTCTTCTCTCTACATAACTTATTAAAGTCAATACTATTCAATCCAGAAAAGTCTGTATTATCTCTTATATTTTCACATATATTCTCTAGATCATACTTAGTGGTGTGACTTACCACTCTAAATTGTTCATTGTCATATGACTCTATCCTCTCTTAACCTAACTCTAGAGGTGCCACATATTTTCTCCTCTTTTTCTCTATTGGTCCTTCTTGCTCTATGGCTTTCTTCTTTTCTTGTTTTTTAGCCACCTCTATTGTAGCCCTTGTATCTACCCTTGTGGTAGGTTTTTCTGGGCTTGGATTTTCTTTCTTCTTGCCTTTAGGCTGTGTAATAGGTTGTTTCTGTGTTTTCCTTTTATTAGGCTCTACCTTAAGTGCTTCCTCTTCTTCCTTGACACCTTCTTCTTCTTCAACATCTTCACCCATTCCTTGGGTTAGTGCTAGTGGTCCTTGTCCCTATTCCTCCAACTCCTTCTCATCCTCCTCTTCCTCTTCTACCTCTATTGAGCCTTCTCCAAACTTGGCCTTGAGCTCCTTTACTAGTTTATAGAAGCAGTCTTCAATTCCATATCCACTTTGGACCTAATAGCATTATATGTGCCAAAGTGTGGAGCACTCTTATCTACCTCCTCTACAAGTAGATTTGTTATTGTTGTAGATGCTTCATCAATATTTATCTCATACCCAAGTGGTCTAAGCCATCTTATCCTTGGTATGGATGCTTGAATGTAAGTGTAGTCAATATCAACAAGAAAACAAATATCATTTATATGCCACTCAACTAATGAAATAGGTAACCTTAGTCTCTATTTCATAGATTTCTTCAAATCTTCAAAATAGCTGGTCATAAGTGTCTCAAAATTTTCCCCCATTTGTTTATTATATTCATTCACCTAGGCTACTATGGACCTATTTTTCTTCCAACTAACCTTTCCAAAAGAGGGAAATTCATTCTATATATAAAAGAATATACATATCAAAATTGCTCTAAATTTGCATTGAGGTCCCTTTGTTCTTCTTATAGCTCCCAAATTTTCATTGATCTATTGTAATTGCAGTTCTACTAGATCATAAGTATGATCCTTTTTAACAAGTTTATAACCAACATCCACTGGAATACAGTGAACACCATTGAGTCTACTAGATTGGTAGAATTTGTGGGAAATGACTCTAATAGAAAAATCAACAAGAGGATCCTTAATGGTATCTATTTTCATGCCTCTCTTGTTCCACTTAACTCCAATATTCTTTTCAATAGCTTCTTTGGAATCACTCCTCAGTGTTTTGGGATGATCTAGGGTTAGATACCTTGTTAACATTTGAATAATCCTTTTTGATATCTTAACTAGCCCATCTTCTAACCAAAAATTACTATCATGAATCCTACCGAGTACAATTCTAATCCATTTAGTCTTAAAGATAGTAAGGAAATTTAGGGCATGAGTTAAGCCCTTCTTCTCAATGATTTGAAACTCTTCTTTCAAGACTCCATTCTCACACAATCTATCATATTCAGGTCATTTTTTAGTTATTCATTTTGCATCTTCAACTTGGAGATCTCAATGTCCTTGACATTCAGCTCATGATGTGCATTCATCACCTGGCTTAGGGTGTCTAGTTTCATGTTAGAAATTCTTGCAAGCTCAATCGACTTTTCCTCCAATCTGTTAGCAAGATTTCTCTTCTCATCTTCTATCATAGCCTTATCTTCAATGGCTCTTTTCTCCTATTCAATCACTTCATAAAGCATCACAACTTGATATTCTTGTTCAATCTTGAGAGTTCTGATCTCTTCTACTTGAGCTCTATTCTAGTCCTTCAGATTTTCTATTGCTGCATCAAACTCCTTGGAATCTCATTTGCAAACACTTTTGAGATGTCAATCTCCTTTTATTGTGTATCATTCTCATCTATGGAAATTTCTCTTCTTCTCTTTGAGGATTTCCTCAATTCTTCCCTAGCTTCTTCCAAAGAATGTAGGATGCAATGTATCCCAATTTCTTGGTTTCCTATGATCTTCTCAAGTTTTTAGACTTCCATTTCTAGATCTTTTCTCTAAGCTATAAGGCTTCTCCTTGTGAGAACTTAGCTCTGATACCAATTCTTGGAATTTACAAGTGGGAAGATTTACTTCTAAGAGGGAGGGGGTGAATCAGAAGTAACAATATTTTACCCTCTAAAACTTTAACTGAGATCAATCACATGCATTTAACATATCTAATTAACATGAAAGTAAAGACATGCATGAAAATAGATAACACAAGATTCGGTCACCTAGAAACCCTCCAAAATGAGAAGGTAAAATTGGGGTGGGTATGACACCCACAACTTATCACTACAAAAATATGTAACTGGTTAAGGTTACAAAGTTTGACCACCATCAATGGTCTGCCCTATGAAAGGCCTACCCTATTAAAGGCTTTACACCCTATTAAAAGTGACTTTTCTAAAGGATTTACAAACATTCACTTAGATTGTCACCCTGTTAAAGGATTTGCAACCTTCTTAAGGATTTACAATATGGCTATTAAATTAACCTATCATCATAGGATTTTCATTCTCCTAATACAATGGCTAGAAAGTATTATAGAATGTATTGACCTGATGACTTACAATCTTCAATTGCTGATTCTAGATCCTTGTTTTGTTCAATCTGATTCAATCCTTCCTAATCTGATATAACTCTATTTGTAGTGTTGATACTCTATTCTGATCAACTTGAGTTGCAATTTTGTTCTTCCTCTAAGGTTCTACACCCCTTTTACTTCCTTCAAAACTTTGCTAGCATTCTCTCATACATTCCCACACAACCTCTTACACACTTGAATTATGGGGTTTTGACCTCTTTTTAAAGAATTTGAGACTTAGGGTTAGGTATGAATCTACAATAAATATTCATCAATCTTTTCCACTTAATTCTTTCCAATTTTTTTTATTGGTTTCATGCTCTCTCCATTTTTCTAATTGGTTGCATGCTGATTGCATAGGGAACGTAATAGATTCAATCTTATCTTTTAGACTCTTTGAGATTCATCTTGAGTTGGCTAAAAAAAGGTTTACATATAAGTTTGTGAAGGCACAAACTCTTATGCTGATTCTATGTTACTCAACACTTACTAATTGCTAATGCTTGATACATATAGAGTTCTATCTTGCTCAGCTCCTATAGTAACCCAATCTTTCTCGACACCTATACTTTACTTGACACATGTATTGGCTTGGCATCTATTGTCACTTGGCACTTGAAACTTGCTTAGCACTTGAATGACTCAGTACCTATTGAACTCCTAACTTGGCACATATTGTAGCTTGACATCTATATTACACTCAACTACAACCTTAGAATTTTCTTTAGTGTGTTGACACTCAATTGTCAAAAGCATTCTGAGACCAACAACATGTGTCAAAAAAAGGGGATTTTGAAGATTTTGAAGATTTTGAGAATCTATCAAGGTATCTACTCAAAGGGAGTTACAAAATAGAATGAAGTATTTACTTTGGGGAAGTAACAAGGTATGTCAATGTTTTGCAAATTTTTAGATTTTGAAATTTTGTATATAGACTAAACGAAGATTATACATTGTCTAACTTATGCATAAAGTAAGATTATATATGCCATGAGAAAAATAAATTCCACTCGTGTTAAAGGAAGAGATTGTTAACCTCATTATGGTTTTGACAAAGTAGTGAAAAAATACTTAGTTATTATCTAGCATAGTTTGTTGGTCATCACTATGACTAAGCCATTACTTAGGTTGAGTGCATAGTGCATGCTAAGTGAATAGAGTGAGATGAGTGATAAGTGCGAGTTGAGTGATCATAGAATGCCAAGCATAAGTATCTAGAAAATATATTTTGAGTGATATGATAGTTAGTTTTAAGCAGTTAGTATGTGCCAAGTCACTCTGGTGTTGAGGAAACAATTAAGGCCAAGCAGTCATTTAGTGTTGAGTGATTCAAGAACCAAGAAATCAACACAAGAGCACAATTAAGGCTGAGCATTAGAAGCCTATTGATACCAAGTAACAATTCAATGAAATAGATTTTTGTAATGACACAAACATCTATGTAAACCATCATCTTGAATTTTTTATATCAAGAGATAAGGATGGATTTATATAACACATCACTATGCAACCCATTCAACCAATCATAAAAGGGAAGCATGAGGTGACAATAAAAATCAACTAGATTTTTTGGTTATTACTTATGACTGTCTCCATGATGAGTATTTAAAGAGGTGTACCCTAACAAGGAGAAAGGTACAAATAAAGATACTAAGGAGAGTATGATGTGCAAAAGAGGGATGGAGAAGATTCTTAAGTGAAGGTTTAAGCATTTCAAAAGGATCAAGAAAAAAACTATAAAGAGGAGATATGACACCTAGTTGAAGGGTGCTAACTGAAGGATCATGCATTGAATCATTTTGATAGGTGATACATGGTAAATATCTTAACATAGTAGTCCTAATAAACTTTTATGAATATCCTAACATAATGCTTACTTAATTGTGAGTTTAAATCTTTTAGCCAAGGTGAGAACTAATAGTCTTTGTAAGAATTTAACATGGCAAACCTCTCATAGGGTAGATCATAGATTATGATCAAAACTTTATTGCCATAATTTGCCACACTTTATTTCTACAATAGTAATTTTTTTTGGGTGTCATCCCCATCGCATTAACCAAAATCTTTCGTGCTATGTGTTGATTTACATTATGCTATGGATGTGATGCATGTTACATATTTCAATTTATATGGTAAGTTATGAGATTGATGAATGGTGATATTTTTTAAGGTAGAAGGTTTAAGTGCTAATTTACCCCCCACCACACTCTCCCTCTCAGAACTCACTTTCCCATTTATATTCCCAACAGGTTAGCTCATGCTCTTCTAATCCTTCATGCTACCATAAGAATTCCAAGACACCAATTTTAAGGGGAACTTGGAAAGACAACACATGAGGAGCTTCTTGGAAACCATATATTCTAAAAAATATGGAAACTAGATATAGGATGATGTCTCTTGAATTATGACTTACCTTCAAACCTCTAGCAAAATTCCTTGGCCTAATCAATTGCATCAGTGCCTTAGGGATCTTGGAATTATAAAGAGATAACAATATTCTCATTTTAGCGGAAAAGTATCTATCAAATCTCACAAAATTGGTATCCTTGATGTCCCATGACATATCAGCACTGCACAACTATATAGGCAATTTTTCTCCATCGTGCTCTCTTTCTAATTTCATTTCCTTTACAAAACTAGAAACTCCTTTGAAGAGGCACATGTGAATAAGTATGGAGTACCATCAAAATGGTTTATCAACTTTTCCTTTATCAATTCCAATCAAACCATTATGAATCTCTTTAGCAATATAAGAAGTAAAATCAAAAGTCACATTCATCCTAGATTATAATATTTGAAGCATCATATACATTAGTGGAATATGTAGATAATATTTCTTATACATACCAAATAATTTACATAGAGACATGTATGTAGCTTGGGCTAGAGGGTTGAAATATTCCTTTAGTAATGGCTTAAGGGTAGATAATGAGACTAGTGTTAGATTTTCAATCTTTGCAATGAGTTCCTTCAAAGGTCCACTTCTAAGTTAAAACCTCTAAGCCTCATATAATTCCTATAATTTACCAAAATTAATGGTCTCATAGAGGGTGGAATGGGACTGTAACATAAAAACCTCACAAATTTCCTCTGTTGTGATTTTGAATAGGCTAACTTCAACATGATTTCTTACCAAATGAAGCACTAGATCATACCTTTTTTCAAGAAAGGTTAAAAGGTCTAAATCCATAAAAAATTGATGGGACAAAAAAATTTCCCAAATCATAATTCCATACATTACTATGAGGGGTTTCTTGGTTTCTCTGAGAAAACCATTTCTTGAAAATTTTAAATCAACTTTTGGCTGCCTATGCATCTCAGAGAAAATTTCCTTTGTCATACAAACCCTCATCAATTTTAAACCTTGGAGACTTAGGGATTAACATTTTACCCTTAGCAAAATCATTACTTGATATATATAATTTTTCTAAGTGGTTTTCATGCACATTTCTCTCTTGGTAGTTTGTTTTTCATTGAATTACCTTCAAGGAGGCATCTTAAGGTTTATGATATTCCACACACAAACAATTATCTTCAATTATCTCTTGCAAAAAAAGTTTCAACCTAGGAAAATATACTTACTAATTTTTCATATTATAAACTCTATAATATCTCCCATAGAAAAAACCCTAGCTTCTCTACAATTCCCTCAGGCAATGAGTATCTCTTCCTTTTCACATGCACACAAGAAAATGATCAATTATTAATGAATTTTTTTATGCAAGTGCAATTTTATCCTCAATTTTAGTCACATGAATTTTAATTAATTTACTATCAATTCATTAAGGTAATTGGCACAAAAACACTATAGACTACTTCAAAAGTGAATCATCGATCAATATGTGATCTAACAACTCTGATTTAATACTAACATACTGAGTCATCCTTTGTATAGTGATGGGGTAGTCAATAAACAATATGATAAAAAATATAAACAAAACTTTCTCTGTGGACCCCTATTTGACCTTTGAAACCTTTGGGACATGTGCCATAATGTTTCTTTTTCATGTTAAGTAGAAAATAGAAAATTTAGATGGTGACAAGGGGACAACTTTAGATCTCATTTGATCATACAATCACAAAATAGAAAAAATTATTCTGTAGCTAGGCCCACAAAGGACACATATCATTGATGAGGCTAATTATTGCCTCTATTTTATGATAGTTTTAAACACTTTTCTTAACACTCTATTTTATTTTCATCAAGACATTTGTGAACATATGTTTACCTAAACTAATGATTAACTTATGGATAGATAGTATGTCATCTTTTGCCAATATTATATATATAATGCAATGTTTCATATAACCATCAAAATGTGTGTTCTAGTATTTGAATTTAATTTGAAAATTTTTATTTGCAAATATCTCTACATTATAACTAACTTGTTAGCAATGAAGCTAAAGATGATTGGAAGAATTCAAAGATGAACATTGAGGATAGCCAATAGCATTCAAGGAGAAAAGACATTGAGGTTTAGCCACGAGGGAAAAGTTATAATGGTACCAAAGGAAATGGCTATGAGTATGGAGGAGATATGAAGACTTGCTACATTCTTTACATTTATTATTATGTCAACATAGTTGTCCAGGCTTTATTATTCTTGCCTTAAGCTGTTATCTTTTCTTCCCACCTTGAGTTGTTATCTTTCCTTCTTTTTCTCCTACAGATTTATAGTTAGTTAGTTTTCTTTTTCTTTTTGGAATAAGTGTCAATATTCTATTTATATGGATTAGACCAATTGTGTTAGGGGTTAGAAGAAGAAAGTTTATGAAAACAAACTATTAACTCTTGTAGTGACTTTTTTTTACAGTTCTATGTATTGTTTCCATGTAATGAATTTTTGAAATGCAATGAAATAGTTCTTGGCTTACATTCTATGTTAGTAGATTAGAAGAAGCCAACCAAGGGGAACCACTTGGGAGGTGGATTGGATTAGAGTATTATAGATTTATTTTCAAGCATTTTTAGCATTGCAGGTAGAAGTTATAAGTTCCTGCCTATAGCACCATACTTTTTGAATGTTCCTACAACATCTATGAGAATAGTTATAGTAGAAGAATTGAGTTGGAATATATATTAGCATTTCATTGCATTTCCACTATTCATTTCAATAAAGAGTTAATCATGTTAGTTTCTAGTGGATTTTACTTTCCTGTAGCATAAGAATAATGACTCATTAAGAAACCTATTGCACATACTATGCTAACCATTTCAAGTATACATCCCTAGGTTGACAAAATTAAATGCACCTCATAGTGGGAAAAATAGTCCTTAGATTGAATACACTATTCCTAAGTATGGCCTTTGGCATGATTATTATACACCTATTGTGAGGTAGATCATTTTTGTCACCGTTGTCAAGGATGGTGTCAAGCTAGGAGCATTCTTGAGTCATAGTTCTTAGTTAAATTTTTTAGAAATTTTTAGTCTTAAAGCTTTCTTCACTAGTGTGAAGAATCCAATTGCATTCATTGAAGAGGAAAATGATGAGATAAATATGGTAGATTTCTTTGACGGGAGTCTGTTAATTTGAATGAAGAAATTGAAGAATGAGTAGTTGAGTTTCCTTTTGAAGATGTAAGCCATATTTTTCCTATAGAATTATCCTCAAGAGTAGAACCTATAGATACAAGTGGTCTTCAACCTTTTGCTGAAATTTTGGCCAGTTTCTTTGATAATACTACTGTAAATCCACCAATTGTTAATAATCTAGTACCCAATATTCCTTTTTAGCAGCAACCTTATAATCGAATACCTCTGGTAATGGTACAACCTACTTTTCCATTTCCTCTCGCAAGCCTCATAAATACTGATAACCTCAAGAATATACTTGCAGCTACTCTTCCAAAGTTTATGGCTTTGCAACTAAAGACCCTGATACTTTCTTGTTTGAATTCAACATACTTTGTCATAATTTTGACTACAACATTGATGCCCATAAGCTCAAATTATTTCCAAAAATATTAAAAGAGTTAGCTTTACAATGGTTCATGGGCTTAGGAGCCAATGCAATAGGAACTTGGGATGAAATGTAAACTCTATTTCTGGATAAATATAAAGAGTATTATAAAGCATCTAGTTCAAGAGGAGATGACGTGTTCAGGATATCACAAAAGGAGGAAGAAACATTTGAATACTATGTTTCACATTTCTTGTAAACACTGTAGAAGAACCCTTAACATGTGTTATCTAAGGATTCTCAAAGGTTAGTCTTTCTGAGAGGTATGAATGATAACTTTCTAGAAGCACTAGACCTAATGGCTAGTGACGACGTGTATCAAGCTTCCTAGGATGACCTCAAGAAGATCTGTCAAAACTATTCAAGGTCAACTATGAAGAAAGGCCATGGACCTCATTCCACAATCACTAAAGGAATCAACCAAGGTATTTCAAAGCTCAAGATATCTAACCTGTTGTTAGATTTCAAGAAGGACATCATAAATGATGTTGCTATACATCTTGACATAATGACTACAAAGTAGAAGTATGCAAAAGCTAAATTATAGCTAGCTAAATACTGCCCTCATTGTTGGAAGAAAAATAAGGATTGCCAATGCAAATTGGTTACAAGTATGGAGAACCAACATCTTCCAACTAAGTACCTCAAGATAGATGGAGATGATGAGCAAGTATTTTTTGTTGCTCAACATCGGCCATGGACCCAATGCCAAGGTATACCTTAGGACCCTTTGTAAAATTCAAATTCATATGGTAATCAATAGAAAAACCATAATCCCTAAGGTCATCCATAATACCATCAACCTAATTGGAATAATGCTGGGAAAATCAATCCACAATAGCCCCAATGGCCTCAAAATTCCCAACCATCCTGGCCCAACCAACAGAATAACCAATGGAAAAACTAGTAGAACTAATGGCAGCCACCCTAAGGGAATTGGTAGTCTACAAACCAATGGAGGGGACCTTAATAGTGGCCTAACCAAAATAATAGTACTCCACAATTACCAACTCTAGTTCAACAACCTGCTCTAATGCCACCACTTGCAAATCCTAGACCTCAAAAGAAGACATAGTTACTTGCACAACCTCAGCTAAATCCAAATAGCCAATAGCTACAACAACCCATGTATATTGATGATGCTCAACAATATCATGCTTATGTTCTAAGTGTTGTAGATATACATTTGAGATTTGGTACAACTTTACTAGTGCCTAAACCACCTCTTATAACTAAAATGCCAAATATTCCTATAGCATCAGAACGCCTAGTCTCTAAAGAGGTTGACCCAACCAATGTCACTATCTCAACTCAAGCTCAACCAATGGTGAAATGTCCTTTTCCAAAAAATCTTATACAAAGTAAACATGTACAAATAGAGGAACAACCTTTCGATATTGTTGATCAGTTGAAGAACATGCATGTCCAAATACCCCTATTCCAAGCTATTAAAGATGTTCCAATCTATGGAAAATCAATTAGAGATTCCTACCTAAAGAAGCCTAGGAGGAAGAAAAAGGACCCCACCATAGTCCATGTTGTGGAACAATTGGCTGACATTATGTTAGGAAAATTGATCACCCAAAAATATTCTAATCCAGGTAGTCCAGTTGTGGATGTGAGTATAAATGGTCAATCTATTAAAAATGCTTTAATAGATCTTCATGCTACTATAAATGTCATGACCAAGGACACTATGAAGAAGTTGAAAATAGAAGGATTAAGGGCTACTCCAACAATTTTGTAACCTGCAGACAATTTTATTGTCACTCTTGATGGGATGATAGAAAGCATAGTTGTAACCTTAGACTCTCTAGAGTATCCTATAGACTTCATGATTCTATCCCCCAAAGTTAATCTATACAGTTACCCTATCATCTTAGGTTGACCATGGTTAGCTATAACTAATGCAAATATAAGTTGTAGGTCAAAGAATATGACCATATCCAATGGCCAAGAAAAAAAGAAATTTGATTTATATCCTTCCACACAACCATTACAAGATTTAAGCACATATGTTTGGCTAGATTTAGGGGACGAAGAAAAAGAGTTAAATTCTATAGCACAACTCATGATGTTACATAGACAATCCTTTCTAAACCTCCAGGAGGAAGATTCAATATTTTAGAGCATTCTTACTAACAGTTGTGTGGTAGAAAAAAATGTATCTAAAACTTCTGTGTTGGAATTAATCACATATGAGGAATGTGTTGAGAATTGTACTCTACTCAAAGAACTTGACATTCTTCATCCACTCTTACCATGTGAATTAGAAGCAAGTCTAATTTCTAAAGTTTCTATAATAGAGTCTACCACTACAGTTGAGCTGTCCAAAGGTCATAAATTCCATGTTAACCCCAAACTAACATCCACACAAATAGAATAGTTAACAAAGTTTCTTCAAAAGCATGAAAAGGCTTTTGCGTGGGACTATGGTGATATGAAAGGGTTGAGTCCTACATTGTGCACCTATAGGATATACATCAATGAAGGGTGTCTACCACTTTGTCAACCCTAGAGAAGGATAAATCCAAGCCTTAGAGAAATAGTTAAAACTAAATTGCAAAAATTGCTTGATGTTGGTTTTATTTATCCTATATTTGATAGTAGATGGGTGTCACCCTTGGTCATAGTGCCCAAAAAGGGAGGAAAATGGAGAATTTGTGTAGATTATAGAGAATTGAATAAGGCCAACAAAAAGGATCATATTCCTTTACCATTTATAGATCAAGTTCTAGACACTCTAGCTGGAAAGAAGTATTTCTCTTTTCTAGATGGGTATAGTGGTTATAATCAAATTAGTATCACTCCTAAATACCAAGAAAAAACCACATTCACATGCCCATGGGGTACTTTTGCATACTCTATTTTTCCATTTCATTTATGTAATGCTCTTGCAACATTCCAATGAATTGTTATTAGCATCTTTGCTAATATATCACATGATTGTATAGAAATATATATGAATGATTTCACAACATTTGGAGTCACCTTTGAGGAAGTAATGATGAATCTTGAAATTTTTTTGATAAGGTGTCAAGATCATAATCTAGCACTTAATAGTAAAAATGTTTCATGCTCATGCAAGAAGGTGTGGTACTTGGTCATTTCATATCAACTACAGGAATACAAGTGGATCTAGCTAAGATAGAGGTAATTCAAACATTGCCCATACCTACAAAATTGAAAGATGTAAGATCTTTTCTAGGTCATGCTAGATATTATAGATGTTTCATAAGAGATTTCAGCAAAATAGCTAGTCCCTTGTATAAATTACTAACCAAGGAAGCTAAATTCAGTTGGACACCCGAATGTAATGAAGCCTTCCTATAGCTTAAGAAACTTCTCACTATAGCCCTAGTTTTACAAGGCCCTGATTGGAATTTTCCTTTTCATACACACACACACACACATAGATGGTTCTAACTATGCCATAGGTGCAGTTCTAGGACAACAATCTCAACATCTTGAAAATGCAATATATTATATTAGCAAGAGCCTTCATGGACCAGAATTAAAGTACACAGTGACTAAAAGAGAACTGTTAATAGTAGTTTATGCTTTAAACAGATTATGGCATTACATTACTAGCTATCCCATATTTTTTTAGACTAATCATGCGGCAATTAAATATCTCATGAACAAACTTGCTATAATAGGCTAGTTAGCAAGATGGTTTCTATTGTTGCAAGAATTTGATATTACTATTGTTGATAAGCTTGGAAGAGCTAATGTGGTAGCTGATTATTTATCAAGAATCCATCATGATGAGAATGACACTACTCTGGTAGATGATGTTTTTCTAAATGAGCATTTATTTCATATTTTTGTTCAAACTTCATGGTATGTAGACATTTCTAACTACATTGTAGCTAAAAAAATGCTAGAACATTTTTCTTACAAAGAAAAGAAGTTGCTTGTAGAGAAAAGTTTCCATTTCTCTAGGATAGATAATCTCTTGTTTTACACTAGACCTAATCAAGTTATGAGAAGATGTGTGAGAGAGGATGAAACATATGACATTCTACATGCATGTCATAATGAACCATGTGGAGGGCACTTTGCAGCAAAAATAATAGCCTTGAAAATTTTGACAACTAGTTACTATTGGCCTACACTTCACAAAGATGCAACCAACTATACATGGAAGTGTGACAAATGTCAAAGGATGGGGAGACCAAAAAGAATAGATAAAATGCCTCTCAACCCACAAATGGCATTAACACCATTTGATAAATGGGGCATGAACTTGATTAGTCCAATTGATCCTCCATACAATGGGAAATCATATATCCTTGTGTGCATTGATTACTTGAAAAAATGGGTTGAAGTTAAAGCCATGAAGCATGCTCATGATCACAAAGTTATATAATTTCTGTATGAAGAAATCTTTACTCACTATGATGTAACCAAAGAACTAGTCACTAACCAAGGTGCACAATTTACTTCTAATCTGATCTCAAAATTGATGAAATAATATAGCATTAGGCACCAAAAATCAACTCCCTATCACCCTCAAGCTAATGGACAAGAAAAAGTCACAAATTGAGAGATAGAGAACATCCTAACAAAAGTAGTTCATTTGCACTGTAGGGATTGGAATAATAGATTACCAAAAGTCGTTTGGACCTACAGAACAACATGGAAGACTACTATAGGGTTCCCATCATTTGAGCTCCTATATGGGAAAGTAGCAATGCTCCCCATTGAATTTGAACACAAAACTTTAAGAACTACACTGGAGTTGGACATTGAACTTCTTGTATCTTAACTCTCTAGATGAAATGTGCAAAGCTACTCTGGAATGCACCAAAAGTATACAAAAGCAAAGAAAATAATGGCATGACTCCCAAATTAGCAATAAAAATTTTAAATTTGGTGATTGGGCACTACTATATGATTCCAAATTTAAAGATATGACAGGTAAGGTATACACAAGATGGTTGGGTCCATATGAAATTAACCATGTCTTTGAAAATGGAGCCATCCAATTAACTACCATTGATTCAATGCCTTTCAAATTATTATTCAATGGTCATAGACTCAAGTTATATAAATGGCCCCAAACAAAAGAGGACATCCCACAATAGTTTCAATGACCAAATTCAAATACAAACTAGGTAACTCTTCCTGCAATAGAAGGTGCTAACTTTTCGCTTGCAACTCTTCAACACTAATTTCTTTGTGCATGCTCATAATAAAAACTTTTTGCTCACATAAAGTTCCAAATTTCTCCATTCACTTTCTAATTTCTTCTTTTTCCACCTCATCTCATTTCTTTACCTTCCACCCACCCACCTTCCATGTCATCATTTTCTAATACTTTCAATAAACAGTGCAAGTTTGCTTATAGATGCTATCACTATTGATGTACCTTCTGCTACCTTTTGGTATGTGTGACGATCAATTAATAGGTATAATATTTTCAAATTATTATTCATTTATAGTACATAGATTTTTTTGCTTATATCTAATACTGCATTCTTTATATTATGGAGCCATTATACTAGTTCCATACCCCATACTAAGTCGGACAAGTGTGGACACTTGTCCATATTTCATAGGGGGTAGGGAAAGTTACTAAAACTCAATGACATTCCTATTTATTCATAAGATTTTTTCCAAATCTTCATACTTATTTTATTGATGGAATTCAATTGTCATAAGTATGCAAGTGTCTAGGTGTCATACCCCTTATTCTTGAATGATTCCATATTGTCAGGATGTGATGTGACCTGTATTTAAATTTCAAGTGATCTGAATCCCATTTTTGGATGATTTTCACACATCCATGATTTAATCTCATTAAAACCATATTATTTCTCATAATTAATCATTATGACATTAATTACCTATTAAATGAAATGTGAAAATGGGTCTATAAAACAACAACAAAGGAAGGATTGAACTTGGGGAATTCAGGTCACTGACTAGGAAATGCAATGCTTTTGGAAAAGCATCAATTTAATAAGGGGTAGATGATGAGGCTAATTATTGCCTCTATTCTATGATAGTGTTAAACACTTTTTTTAACACTATTTTATTTTCATCAAGACATTTATGGACTTATGTTTACCTAAACTGATGATTAACATATGGGTAGATAGTATGTCATCTTTTGCCAATATTATATATAATGCAGTATTTCATATAACCATCAGAATGTGTGTTCTCATATTTGAATTTGATTTTTTCTATTAAATATAACATGATAAAAAAAAATAGAACTAGAGAGTTTACAAAGTATCAACAAGGAGGCTTAGTCTCCATCAGACAATAAAGTAACAAATGTACAATAACATCAAAACATGAGGAACAACCAACTAATGTAAGACATCAAAATGAATATCCATCCGAGTAGTCTGACTGAGTAGAGCCTCCATCCAAACAATTTTTTTGCACTCTTGAATTTGAGTTAACATGAACAACTATTCTTTTCTAGCATTAACATTCTTCCCGATCTCACTATTTAGCCTTTTACATACTTGATCAAAAGCATGCAAATTTAATATGATAATGCTTATTTGCAAACATCTCTGCATTAAACTAACTTGCTAGTAATGAAGCTAAATATGATTGGAAGAATTCAAAGATGAATGTTGAAGATAGCCGATAACATTCAAGGGAAAAAAGTTTTGAGGTTTTAGCCACAATGGAAAAGTTATAATAGTACCAAAGGACACGGCTACGAGTATGGGGGAGCTATAAAGACTTGCTAGATTCTCTGCATTTATTATTATGTCAAAGTACTTTTCCAGACTTTATTCTTCCTACCTTGAGCCATTATCTTTTCTTCCCGCTTTGAGTTGTTATCTTTCTTTCTTTTCCTCTTGTGGATTTATAGCTAATTTTTTTTCTTTTCTATTTTGGAATAAGTGTTGATCTTCTATTTATAGGGATCAGACCAACTTTTTTAGGGGTTAGAAGAAGAAAGTTTATGAGAACAAACTATTAACTCCTGTAGTGAGTTGTTTTTATAGTTCTATGTATTGTTCCCATGTAATGAATTTCTAAAACATAATGAAATAGTTCTTGGCTTACATTTTGTGTTAGTAGATTAGTAGAAGCCAACCAAGGGGGTCCACTTTGGAGGTGGATTATATTAGAGTAGTATAGATTTATTTTCAAGTATTTTTAGTATTGCATGTAGAAATTATAAGTTTCTTCCTATAGCATCATACTTTGTGAATGTTCCTACAACATCTATGAGAACAATTGTAGTAGATGAATTTAGTTGGAATATATGTTATCATTTCATTGCATTTCTAGTATTCATTTCAATAAAGAGTTAATTGTGTTAGTTTCCTACAGCACTAGTGTAGGTTCTTTCCTTGCATTTTACTTTCCTGTAGCATAAGAATAATGACTCATTAAGAAACCTAGTGCACATACTATGCTGACCATTTCAAGTATACATCCCTAGGTTGACAAAATTAAATGCACCTCCTAGTTGGAAAAATAGTCCTTATGATTGAATACACTATTCCTAAGTATGGCCTTTGGCATGATTATTATACACCCATTGTGAGGCATATCAATCCTCACATAACATTGTCACAAAATTTAAACTCCTTGTAACATTTTCTAACAATAATGTCACAACCTTTGTATCTAATTTGATCCAATGACTAGAAAATTATTGTACTGATAGCCTTTAGCTTTGAGGATCCACTCCAAGATACATTTCCTCAAGTCACTTTTTTGCATTAGGTAATGAGTATGTAGTCTATCATAATGACAATGTGACAATTGTATGATGCACCCTAATCAAATGGTTTTAGATAACTCTGTGATAAATCTTAATGTCTTGTAATATTTCTCTAGTGAAAACACATAGCACCTATTTGTAAAAATCAAGTATTCTATCATTCCTTGATTCCACCTTATACATGTGTCATGATGTCACTGTGTCACATTAAGTAAAGATTGGATAACTTTCTACAACAATAATGTGGTGACCCTTGTTTCTCATTTGATTGGATTACTATCAAATAGAAGACATTAGTTTCACATTGTATTGTAAAAAGAGGTAAATTCTTGATATATTCCTAGAGCGAAAACATGACAATCATTGGATCTATCAAGAATTGACGATGCAAAAAAAGAAAAATTGTGGGTCCACTCACTATGTTGGGGCACACCTTGAATAAATAGCACAATGCTATGTGGACAAGGCCATCATATTATAAAATAAAGATGCTAAGCCCAGTAAATACATTATTTTATTAAAATTATATACATCATATTCACCACCCTTTTAAAGGACACTTATCGAGGAAAATACCATGGCCACACATGTAAATAAACACATAAAAGGCTCAAAGAAATGATATTTCATTAGGTATTAAGGTTTACAAAATTACTAAGCAAGGATGAAAATCCCTTTCTCATGATAAGATGACCCTTTTCACTTAAGTGATAAAAGTAACTTAAAATCAAACAAGGGCAAGCGTTCTATACTTTCTTAGGATTTCTTTTGATACTTATAACAAAAATTTAGGTAGAATTAAAAGCAACCAATTGTAGGCCAATTTAAGCATTGATTTCAACATTCCAAGAAGAAATTTCTTATCCTTGAAAATGGGCTAACCTATTGGTGTAATTCATTAAAGTTTCTGCTAAATCCTTGTTGTTAAAGGATCTTAGATTTAGAGAGTATGTTTTACTTTAGTCATTATAAATAAGTTGTTTTTCAAACTTCTCTAGTTGTTCAAGAAGTTTATTGTAATACAAAAAAAACTTAATACATAGTTATGTTATTTTATTTGTACTTTTGATGGTTTCAACATGAATAAAATGACATTATTAACTTTTAGAACTATATCTTGAATATTTGTTCCTTCACTCATCCAATGGGGCCCACTTGGGAGTGATTTCAACTAGTAGAGTTAGTTTAATGTTTCTCTTAGAATAGTTAGTACTCTATTTCTCCTACAACCACACAATAATTGAACTATTGGTTGTTCCCACAACATAGGAAAACAAAGTAATATCCCATTTTTATTTCAATTCCTTTGTAACACATTAATTTTTCTATTATGTACTTAGTTTTAGAATTTTAGTTTCATATTTTACTAATGGAAATTATGTTGGTTTAGATCATATATTTAGAAGATACCATTTCAAGTCTATGTCCCCAGTTGATACATTAAATGAGTCAAGCAAGTCATTTGGTCAGTACTTAAGGATGCCCAGTCCATAAGTAATGGGTGTTAAGCTCTAGTTTCCAAAGTGATTAATTGACCAAGCATTTTTGGTGTTGTTTTCTAGAATGGTGTTAATATTAATATTTCCTAAGGGTCATTTTTTAATTTTTCTATAAAGCAAAAAGTTTAATATTCATCTATTTTGTTTGCATTGAAGAAGAGATTGTCTTGGGAGATTTCTTCCTCAGATTGACCATTTTGAAATAGAAGAAATTGCATAGCCTAAGCCATAAATTCCCATTGTTGAAGACTAAGAAAGAAACTAGACTTTTGAAGAAGACCAAATATTTGAAAATATAGTTGTTGATTTCAAATAAGACTTTCCTTTAACCCCATCTTGAAAAGGATATTTTTTGTTGAATGACCTCTTTTTTGACCCATAATATTAGGATGATCATCTAACTCTTATAGTCTACCACTCAAGACAAGAAATACCATCACCACCACCAAGGATGGCTTAGCCTAATTTTCCATTTCCTATACCTGACTAGCATGGCAATAAGAATTTGAAGAATTTTCCTCCACACTCCCAAAGTTTTATGATCTTATCACTAAAGATCCTAAAACATTTCTATTTGAGTTTGATATCCTTTCTAGGAGTCATGACTATACAATTGTTGGCCATATGTTAAAGTTATTTCTATCCACTCTAAAAGAAGCAACATTGATATGGTTTATAGGGTTGGGTGCTAATGTTGTAGTTGATTGGAATGTAATGAAAAAAAATTACTTACAAAATACAAGGAATATTATAGAGATTATGATATGAAAGGAGATGTTATTTTAAAATGTGATAAAAGGGGAATAATACCTTTTAAGATTATGTATCAATGTTCATATTCAATATGCAAAAGAACATTCAACATTAGTTGAGTGAGGAGTCCCAAAAACATCTTTTTTTAAAGCCTATCAATGATGTATGTATCGAAGTCTTGTACCTCATGGTGGGAGGTGATATAACTCAAAGAAACTAGGAAGATATTAAAAGGATATGCCTCAAATACTCAAGGGAAATCATGAAGAAAGGAATATGGGTTTGGTCTATACCTGGTAAACCTAATGATTCTAGAGTGTCAAAGGTAGACATTTTCAATCTCTTATCTAATTTTAAGCAAGACATCATCCATATTGTTTCTACTCAACTAGATACTATGCAAGCTAAGATGAGGTATGTCGAAGAAGTTGAAGCTATACAAGTTAAATTTAGCCCACATTACAAAAAGAAGAAGAGGAATTACAATGATAGTTGCCAATCTAGAGGCCCAACCAATTCTTACTAAATTGAAAGCTATTTTTGAGAATAGGGACATACTTAATGTTGCACAACATAGACCATGGGCCCAATGACAAGATATGCCTCAAGATCCCTTTCAAAATTCTAGTTAATAATATTAATCAATGGCAAAATAAGTACTCCCAAAATTCTATTCCCTAAGGTTCCAATTGGAATAATAATTAGTCCAACCAATTCAAACCTCCATGGAACAATCAAAATTGGTAGAAACACCACTCTAGTAAATGGGAGTAGCCTAACCAAAACTAGTAATAATTCCAATACAATTGGCAAGATAACTAGTGGCAGTAACCTTAAAAAAATTGACAGCAACCCAATCGATGGAAGCCTTCACAAGGTAAATCACAAGAGTCACCATAGTGGGAGACTAACTAGTCTAACCAAAAATCCATTATGTTTCCACATTAATAGAAAGTTGTACTACCTTCTCCTCCTGCAACTAATACAAACCAACCCAAGAAAACCTAGTTTTTCACCCAACCTGATCCTAATCCTAACAACAAGAAACCTAACTAGTAGAAACCCTATTCCATTGCTCTAAATGAGGTACACCTAAAGTTATTAAATACTCTTTTCATATTAAAATGACTTAACATTACAGAGGTAACTATTGATAACACTCATATTGCAAAAGAAGACACATCTATTCCACCAACCATTCCTATAGCAAAGACTCCTTCCTTTCCTCAGAGGCTTTCTAACCTTGCTATCCCCATTAAATATCTAACTGTTGTAGAATTTCTTAACCAATTAAAGAAAATGATTCTAAAAATATCATTCGTGATGCTATTAAAGAGGTTACAACATACATCAAGGCCATTAGGGAAGCTTGTGTTAAACAACTTGGTAGGATACAAAAATATCTACAGACAATGCATTTCATGGGTCATCTATATGATCTAATGTTGGACTAGTTGTTTTTCCTTAAGTACTCTAATCCTAGAAGCCCTCTTGTTACTATTTTCATTAATGGATTTTAGATTCAAAATGTATAGGCTGATTTATAAATATCAATTTAATTTTATGACAAGAGCAGTTTTGTCTCATGTAAATATTATTGTCCTAAGAGAAACACCCCCTATCTTTCAACTTGCTGATAGCTCCACTATTAAACCTAAGGTTATTATTGAGAATGCAATGGTCACATTGGATTATTGGGAATATCAATAGATTTTTTTATTTTATCCCCTAAGGCCACTCTAGGAGGATACCCTATCATTCGAGGAAGGCCATGGTTAGACATTGTTGATGCTTTTATAGCCTGTCATTTTGGAAAAATGATAGTATGTACTGGCATGGATACTAATAAATTGATATTGTGTACCCCTACTCAAACACTCCTACAATATGATAAAGCATTGTAGACTAACTCGGGTGATAATGAATAAGAAGCTAACTTAGTAAGAAAACTTATGGTAATTGATAGGAATCCATTTATGGCCTTTGAGGAAGATGATGATATACTTATAGCTATCCTATCCAATGAGTATGGTGAAAAATCCCCACTATGTAATGAAAATAATTTTTCATTAAAAATAATCCTTTCTCCTCAAAATACACCTTATTTTTCTGAGGTATCTCAGTACCTTCACACATTAATACCTCATGAGTTACACTCATCTACTTTTTCAAAAGTAGTAATGTTAGAAAAATTATCCAAAATAGAAGTAATACAATGTAAAGAATTGATTTTTAGAAATATTATTTGTCCAACTCATCAAGAGAGTTGATGTCAGAGCATTCTAGGTTGCACTGATATCCTACATGTTTTTAACTTTTATCTTGCTGATGAAATTGTGTTCTGCTAAAACTATGTTTTCTAGTTTTTAGATGTTTGTCTCAGACCATGTAATTAATTTTCCATACTAAATGAGAGGCTTTTTACTTTAGGGATTGAACAGGGCCTAGAATAATATCTATGATCCAAGGTTCAAGTTCTAACTCCTTATAAGTTAGAAGATATGGTAATTCTCCCAGAGTATCAATTTCTAGTAGTTCTGCAAAATATAGTTTTTTGTGCTTGACTTTCAGGTTGGATGCACACTTTTCCTTCATGAATCAGACTTTGAAAACTTAAGAGGTTATAGAGGACCTAAAATAATATCCATAGTTTGAAGCATGAGTTCTAATTCAATTGGAGCTAGACGATATTGCAATTTTTCTTAGACATCAATTTCAAGACATTTAGTTGTTGATGCAAGTTGACTTGTGGCTCTTCAAGAATTTAATGTTAGGTTTTCTTTCATTTAATATTTGTTGAGAACTAACTTGTGGCTTCTCTATGTTCTAGAATGATCTATAAGCCATTTTGGCTAGTATAAATAAAGTGTTTAGGCTTAGAGCAAGGACAATTTTAAGAGAGGATTGGAGCAAAACCAGTAAGTGTGAATTTGATGTTGGATCTTTGAATATTGTAAGAATTTGACTTAGGCCAGAATTCACCCAAGAACTAAAGAGCTCAACACAAGCACACAGTAGACCAAAATAGATAGAGTATGATCATAATGACAATATTCATTCAATAACTAAATTCAAAGGTACACTAGGAGTGCTTGAATATAAAGGCCTTAGGAGAGCTTCTAGAATGCCTAGAAGTTAGCATCATGATATATCATACAACCAGGCACATGTCCACTAGATATGGGTTATCCTCCATTAAGCACGAGATTAAGTGAAATGATGTGAGGATAAGCTTACAACAGTGTAGCATGCAAATCAATGGTGTAGACAACATGTACTAAATGAGGAGTGTGAATAACTGTGTTGTCATCATGACAACTCAGTTAATGATGCATACTCCTATGTTGTAGACACCATGTGCATAATTAGAGTTTCATAACTCAATGAGAGTTCACAAACTCCTAAGTGTCTCACCTAAAATAATAATTAAATAATGCAAAATAATTAAATAATGCATTAACCTAAGTAAAACTTAAGTAAGTTTAATAAATAAATACTTATTTACAAAAACACCCCCCCTTAAGTGCAACTTAGGGGAATGCCCTTAAGCTTACAAAATCTAGGATGAAATGCAATATGGGTCCCAGCTACTAGGGCACGTTAGGTACCCATGTACATAATGATATGAAATCTCTCATAAAGCTGGGAAAGAGGGAAAACCTTGTGTGAAAATCCCTCCCCCAAAAAGAGAGATAAAAGAGGATACATGGATGGATGGAGTAATCAAGACCCCCCTATTATGACATACATCCAATATATACATAAGAGAATGATGAGAAGAGGTGGAGAGATAGGATGGGCTCCCCCCAAAAGAAGAATGTCAAATAGTGACTGCTCTAATGAAGAAGCTGATCCAATACTGTAGAATTGTGTTCCTCCCCTTAGGAAGAAACAATGCCAAGAGTACAAATGAGACACTTCCGCTATGTGTGGAAAGAATCCCATGAATAAGTTTTGTCTCTAAAACTTTTTCAACTGGCTAAAGAACCTGTCCCAAAGAACTATCTATCTCTACAACTGATGAAGAACCCTGCTGCAACTGCTGATCATAAGTATCCACAATCACTTCAACCTGTGAAGATTGATCATGTAGAGAATGAACAAGAGAGTCAGATGGAACCCTCGTGACAATTGAAGAAGGTAATTTTGCATCAAGAAGAAGAGGTAGATCACGAATACTATCCCCCAAATCTATTACTAAACCTATATCTGGAAGACTAGAAGTACCCTATTGTTCTGGACCTATCACTATGGTGATGTATGCATGTGAACTGAACTGATAAAGTGACCTCTCACTGTATCTGTCAAAAGAACTCCATGTGTCTAAATTTGTTGAAGCACTATCGCTGGTGTCACTATCAGTATCCACACTATATGATGTGTGAAGAGGAGTAGAGGACAAGATTGGTGAACTTTCCTCAAAGTATATATACTTCTCCACAAAAATATAATGTGTCTTAGGATCTAGAAGTCTATATGCCTTCACACTATCTTCATAACCAATGAAGGTACAAGGTTGAGATGACTATGCCTTGCATGCCCTGGAAGATCTCTTTGCCCATGTAGGACAACCGAAGACTCTGAAGTGTGTCACAATAGGTTTTCTATCGCACCATGCCTCAAAAGGAGTTTTTCCATCTAAGGCTAGATGAGGAGAACGATTAAGAATGTGAGTGACACTAGAGATTGCTTCGACTTCCAATGATGGATTGAGAGACTTGGCATTAATCATGCAACTTGCCATAGACTTAAGAGTTTGAATCTTCAAAGATGCAACATCTATCTTATCCTTCAACTTCCATTTTGCTATCATTCCCCATGAAGATGTGCAGTACCTTTGAGTGATTGAATGAAGACAAATCCTCCTTTGAAGAACCCATATGATATGAGGCACCTAAGTCAAATATCCATTCCTTTGAAAAGTTTGAATTAGCCATGAGTGATTGCCTTTTGCTCTTTGAATCTGATGAAGACCCTTTATACTTATAAGCATTAGGCAATGGAACATTATGTTTCTTCATGATGTTGGTCAATTCATCAATCTTTTTGAGATAACACTCATGCTCTTCATGACCCATTTTCTTGCAATAAGCACACTTCTTCTTCTCCTTATTGTTGGTGTCCTCTTTCTTGTTGGAATTAAAGGACTTGCCTTTTTGATTAGATTGTGGTGTTGTCTTTTCTGCATCCTCAGATTTACTCTTCCATTTCTTCTTACCCTTTCCTTTATTTGAAGATTGTCCAGCTGAATGTTGAGAACCCTCATTGTTGGCCACCAATGCTTTGGATTGAGGTGATTTGAGAATCTCCATTTTTTTCAACTTCTTTTCTTCATCATCCAATAGTTTTGCATATTCATCAAAAGTGACTTTCTTATAGGAAGACCCTAAGGTAGTCTTTGAGGTGTTAAAAGAAGATACAAATGTGGAATATTTCGATGGTAGCTTGTTATGGATGAGATAGATCAGTTTGTCATCTTTTATAGAATTCCCACAATCAGTAAGCTTTGTTCTTAATTCATTCACCTTGATGATGAAGTGTTGTATTGATTCATACGACTTAAGATCTAAGGAAACAAGCTCATCTTCAATTTCAAAAACATCCTCTTCATACACTTTACCATATAGGCTTTCGAGGGTATCCCAAGCTTCCTTGGATGTAGTACATTTCTTGATTTGATACATGATCTTATCATCTACCCCCAAACATATATCACCTAGGGCTTTTCTATCCATGGCTTCCCAATCTGAAATTTCACTTGGTGATACATTATCGCCTACTGGTTTAGGAAGATAACCATCTACATATTGTGAAACTGCATTATGCATTAAGTGATACAACATTTTGATTGACCACGAAGCATAGTTATGAGGAGTTAATTTAGGGAATTTAAAGTTTCCCATAATGTAAAAAATGAAAGAAAATTGCAGAAAAGAGAGAACACAACACCAAGAACACACCCCTTTTCACTAAATCAAGAAACCCCCCCAAAACAGATGCTTCGGGCACTTTATTAGTAGTGATATTACAATGTGCCACTTGCCAATTTTGGCCTTTGGGGACTTCTAATTTTTCTTGTTACAACTCTTGATAGAGTACAAATCTAAAACTTTACAATGTGCTACAATACTAAAGCATTACAAAGCAAAGAAAGGCCCTATTGCTGAAAGTGACAATTTTGTCTACAAAACACTACAATCTGATACCAGATCTGCAAAGTAGACAAAAATAATGCACTTTCAAAAAAAAATAGAACTTGTTTTCGACTCCAGGTGTGCCCGTACGGAGCATTTGAAGTTGCAAAATGTAGGATTATCCATGCATAGTCACCAAAAAATTCAAATTCTAAACAATTCATGCACCAAAACTAGAAAATAGCTGCACCATTAAAAAATTTAGAAAATTTTACTCAATTTTTAAAAAAATTGCACCTAATTTGGAGTCCGGATGTGCAAGTTATGACCTCTTGAAGTCAGACTGCAAAAACCAAAATAAATTTGGCAAGGGGTTGTACCAGCAAAAGACGGGGTTAAATTTGATAGTTATATGATCATTGTAGTAGTTCTAATTTGGCCTATAATGATGTCTAGATGGGCATCAATTTTAGGACAGCAAAAATTTTGGACTTAGATGATGTCAGTGGCTGATGTGTCACCACCGTATGGTACATACTGTATGATATGTGCAAAATTTTACATGTGGTAGGCTGACATGTTTAGTGACATGTCCGATGACTCAGATGCTGATGTGGTTGGACAAGCTGACGTGGGATGCCACTCAGCTACCAACTATATGTCTGTGTCACTACTGACTGTTCTCGACATGGCAGGTACTGTTGTCCACATGTCTGTGGATTTCCACAGTGGTGGTCAGCATGGATGGTGGGCCACGTGGGTAGGTAGGATTTCAAAAGTCTGCTACATGTCAAAGTTTTCAAGTTTGTGATGTCGGAGATATTAGTGCGGTAGCCAGAAGTGCAGTATTTAATCCCACGTTCGGTGGGATAAAGGCTGTGGACTATTTTTATAGAAGAGTCTGTCATTATTAAAATGTAAGTGAAGCTCGTCGATGGAAGGGTAGCACACCAATTGGGCTATGCATGCCAAAAATAATGTGTACAGTTGCCAATTTTTGGTGATGTCTACTGGAAATTGGAGGCAGATCTACGGCTGGCTCGCTGAAAATTTTTGCAGAAATAATTGAAATTCTGCCAAATACAGATCTAGGATTTGATCACTTGGGTTTGTAAAACAATTTCTCCGAAAAAAATAAATCAAAAATAATTCCAAAAAAAGCCAATAATAATTTCTCTAAGAAAGCAATAAAAATGTCAAAAATACTTTCGAAATATACCCTAAAAATTGCACAGAAATAATTCAGATCTGAAAAAAAAAAATCAGATCAATTAAAATGATCATACCCAATTGCAAATCGGTGCCTTTGGGTGCTAGTTTGCAAAAAATCACGATCAACTTTAGCCGAAGATAGGTAAATTTATAGTCGATCTTCACCGAATCAATGCTCTAGACGCAATGGTGAGGTCAGATTTGGCTCTAGACACTCTCAATTTTTGCGGATCCTCTAGATTTGAGTCAAGGTGCTGAAGCATGAACGGTTTCAAATGGCTACATGATGAGAATGCTCCTCAGCTCTGATACCATGTAAGAATTTAGCTTAGGCCAGAATTCACCCAAGAACTAAAGAACTCAACACAAGCACACAATAGACCAAAATAGATAGAGTATGATCAGAATGACGATATTTATTCAATAATTGGATTCAAAGATACACTAGTATTACCTAAATATAAAGGCCTCAGGAGAGCTTCTAGAATGCCTAGAAGTTAGCATCATGATATGTCATACTCCTATGTTGTAGACACCATGTGCATAATTAGAGTTGCATAACTCAATGAGAGTTCACAAACTCCTAAGTGTCTCACCTAAAATAATAATAAAATAATGCAAAATAATTAAATAATGCATTAATCTAAGTAAAACTTAAGTAAGTGTAATAAGTAAATACTTATTTACATCAAAAAATATGAATATATTTTGTATTTGGCCATAACCCAGAAGGCCTTACAATTGGGCATGTATGTTGAATATTTGAAGAATCAATGAAAATGTTTGCTCTTCCTCCTTTGGTTTTTGATTCTATGTGTTAGATTCCAATTGTGTTAACTCTTGTAGGGTGTTTTGGAGAGATAGGTTTTCTATTGACCCTAGTTTTCCCTATCCCTCCTTATGTCAGGTGGTATTAGAGAATTGGTAAGAGCACAAGGGGGAAAGATTATTATGGATATCTTGTGAACTAGAAGAACATACCTATGGAAGATGCTTCATGGATTTATCAATATGAGTTGGATTTAGCTTAGGTTGTGACATCTCAATGATTCAAGAAAATCATTTCTTCCAACCTTGGTTGTTTGATGTAGGAGCATCCTGGGTTGCATTGCTATCCTACATGTTTTCAATTTTTATCTTGCTGCTGAAACTGTGTTTTCTAGTTTCAAGGTTCCTATTGTAGACCATGTAACTAATTTTCTATAATTAATGAGATACTATACACTTTTTATATTGAAGAGGGCCTAGAGTACTATCTATTATCCAAGGCACAAGTTCTAATTCTTTATAACTTACGAGATATGGAAATTCTCCCAGAGTATCAATTTTTGATAGTTATGAATGATAGTTTTTTGTGCTTGACTTTCAAGTTGGATGCACACTTTTTCTTGGTGAATCAGCCTTTTAACACTTAAGGGGTTGTAGAGGATCTATAATTATACCTATAGTTCAAGAACAGGTTTTAATTAATCAAAGCTAGGAGATATTGTGATTTTTCTTATACATCAATTTCTAGACATTTAATTGTTGATGCAGGCCAACTTGTGGCTCTTTAAGAATTCAATGTTAGGTTTATTTTTATTTTATATTTGTTGAGAGCTAACTTGTGGCTTCTCTATGTTCTAGAATGATCTATAATTTTTTTTGGATAGTATAAATAGAGTGTTTAGGCTTAGAGCTAGGACAATTTTAAGAGAGGATTGGAGCATAACTGGAAAGCGCAAATTTTCTACTAGATCTTTGAATATGAATGTATTTTGTATCTAGTCATAACCCAGAAGGCCTTACAACTGGGCATGTATATTAAATATTTGAAGAATGCTCTTCCTCCTTTGTTTGTTGATTCTATGTGTTAGATTTCTATTGTGTTAACTCTTGCAGGATGATTTAGAGAGTTGGGCGTGCAATTGGCCCTAGTTTTCCCTATCCCTCCTTTTGTCAAGAGTCTTCTCAATTTTATATTGGAGAAAAAAGAATTTGCATGGGACTATAAAGACATGAAGGTATTGATCCTAAAATTTATACCCATAGAATCTACATAAGCTTAAAGTGAAAACCTGTAAGCTAGCCACAAAGAAGAATCAATCTAGTGCTAAGGGACATTATGAAGATAGAATTACAAAGATTACTATATGATAGATCCATTTTCCAATCTCTATTATCCAATGGGTTTCTCCTTTGGTCATAGTACCTAAAATGGGGGGTAAGAGAGAAAAGATTCAAATTTTCTTGGATTTCTAGATGTATGTTTTAAAAATGGCTTGATCAAGTGATGCACATATGTATATGTTTAAGATGAAAATTATGACATCCTTTAGGCATGTCATGATGAGTCATGTGGATGTCATTCTATAAAAAAGGACAACCTTCAAAATATTGACAACCAATTACTATTGGCCAAATCTACACAAGGATACAATACAATACAATAAGAAATGTGATGAGGTGCCAAAGGATGGGTACAACTAGAAAATATGATGAAATGCCCCTACAAACACAAGTAATTGTTACACCTTTTGAAAAATAGGGAATTTATTTTGTGGGACCAATAGAGCCTTCATCAAATGGTAAGTCATACATTTTAGTTTGTAATAATTATGATTCTAAGTGGGTAGATGCAACACCTATGAAACATGCTAGGGATGAAATTGCTATAGAATTCTTGTATGAAGCTATTTTTACTCAATTTGGTGTCCCTATGAAATTAGTAAATAATCAAGATACCTAGTTTACCTCTAATCTGATCATTGCCCTCATGAATGAGTATACCATTAGGCACGGGAAGTCTTCTCTTTATCACCCTCAAGCTAATGGTTAGGCCAAGATTACCAGTAGGGAAATTGAAGTAATCCTAACAAAGATAGTATATATCCATAAGAAAGGTTGGGCAATTTTCCTTCCTAAAGCAATTTGGACCTATAAGAGAACATGGAAAACCACTGCTAGCTTCACCCCTTTTAAGTTGGCTTGGTAGACCCTAAAAATTCCTATATAAAATGTACCGTGTGTTTTCATTTTCTTCTTGAGAAAGCACCCCAAGAAGCATATTTTTTCTATTTTGGAAGAAAAGAGTTCAAAGATACCTACAAAATTGCCAAATTAAACTATTTTAGAGAAGATAGAGAGGACATATTAAAAAGTTGTGATTTTTTCTATTTTGGTTTGGCTATGTTGAAGGGCTTGTGAAACAACAATATTTCACAAAATTGTATGCACTAACACATGGTGATTGTGAAGTGATGACTTTTTGCTATCTCAGGAATACTATTGAGTGGGCAATGTGAAGTTGTGATTTTCTCAATTTTAGAAGGGGTAACTAGATCACATAGAAAAATAAAAAATGACTAGTGAACAAATTAAAAGGTTAAATAAGTAATTTCAAGTACCTCAAAGTACAAGATATTAATTGAAGGAATATTTGAGATGATGGATAAGAAAAGTGGAGAATTGGTCACTTGTGTGAAATGTTTAAAATTATAAATATGTGTTAAATAAGAAATCAATACAACCTATTAAAGGAAATAAATCATTTTATGCAATTTACCACTTCAAGTTGGAAAAAAATTTGGAGAATGAGAGACTAAGTTATGTGGTTTTATTTGTAAATTCTAAAAATTAGAAGAAGTGATAAGATTTACAATGGAGTGTAGGTAGAAGCATCAACCAATAAGGAAGTGCATGCCACCATGGGAGAATGATAAACATGAAATTTTATTTAATATTTTTTCACTTTGTATGCATAGTTAGTTTGTAATTGGATAGCTAGTTATGAATAGTCTTATTTTGAAGAGATCTAAAGCTTTGTTGAGCACCTTTATTTTCTATAAGAATGGGTACCAAGATCTCATTTTAATATAATGATATATAAAATATACAAATACAATTTCATACATTGGATACAATTCCTCTTATATAATATGATCATACAAGTTAAAATTTAATGATTGATGCAATTTCAAGGTTTATGCAATGAACATGATTATGCTATTATTACTTATTTGAATGGAAATATAAAGATACTTTCCTATAATGTTTAGTTCAAATATTTGGTGTTCAATAACTCATTATTAAAATTGTTCTCTTCAATTCATGTTATTATTGATAGATTAAACTATATATGCATATTTGATTATCAAATATCATATGTTATGTTATGTTTGTCTGATTGGTCTCCATTACTAGGGTTTAACTCATTTAGATTAGGTTCCATATAATTCATGTTCTTTTTCCAATAATTCATGGTATGTTGTCTTTTGAGTTTTGATAATACTTTGATTATGTGGGTTAAACTTTGTTTACCTAATGACAAAGGACTTGTCTTTCTATGATTAAGCTGATTAATATTTGTAATTAGTAAATTTCTTTACCTGATTGCCTACATAATATTAAGTCATTGTTACTATTTTTATCTAAAATTATATGTACTATAATTATTTAAAAGTTTTATTTCTCCTTGAGAATAACTTGAAATCTCAAGAGAATCAATTAAATAAATCTTCATAAGTAAGATAAATCAATCTCCTTAAGGTACACTCTCCTTAAGTTCCTATAGAAATTTAAATTTAAAGGAACTAATGTTGCTCTTGTAGCAAAGGAATTTGGGTTGCCTACCTTTATTTTGTGTGCTAAAATGATAACACACATCTATGAACCATTATATCCAAGATTTCTCAAGAATAAGGTCTCAAATGATGACTTATAACTCTCTATTCATTGACTACAAGGGTTTATAATGGAGGCCCTTAGATTAGACCTAGTTTGTGCCCATGCAAGTAAACCATAAATAAGAGATTCAAAGAGAAAAAGAAAGAGTGCTAGTCTCCATGATCATCAAATATGCATGCAAATGAAAATGGAAGCTATTCTATATGATAGCAATGCATGAAAGAAAACTAATCTATGAAAGGAAATATAAATCTAATCTAACATGAAAGTGAAAGAGTAATTAAAATGGATTGCCATGGATGCATGAGAGAATACGATAAGAAAAGAGAAGTTGCAATGTCCAAGTCCAAGTGCTCAAGCTCTCCTCCAAAATCATTCTCCAACCTACAGCATAACAATAAAATCTTGATGTATGAAAATGAGAAGGACATGGCTCCTTATAAAGGAAAGTGTGGAGAGTAATGCATCCTCAAGACCAATGTGGGATAAATACCTAAAAAGGCAAGTGAGAGGAAAAAACACACCACTTAGAAATATGTACAAAAAAGGAATATTTATTTTTATTTGATTTATTTAATTTATTTCCTTTTTTCATCAAAATGAGAGCTTTAAGTGGAGATTTTTTTAAAAATTGAAAGAGGGATTATATTTTAATTAAATAAGATAAGATACTTTTATTTATTTAAAAGGAATGTTTTCTTTTAATTAAATAATATTATTGATGAAATGATAAAACCTTAAGAAATATTGAAGTAATTGAATTAATTAAAATTTTATCAAGAAAATTGATTTGAATTGAAAATATTGTAAGGCATTGATTCAAGAAATTCATAAATTGATTCCATCATTTGATAAATTGAAGAATGGGGCCCCATAGTCTAAGAAAACATTTTAGGGTGCATATACTTGCCCCTCTTTGACTAATGTGTGATCTTTATGGGAACACACATAGTCAAAGAATGAATTTGAACTGTGAGATTGATTTGGGATCACAAAACAACCTAGATGTATGATCAACAAACAAGAACACATTAGGAGAAAGATAAGTTGATTGAAAAAGACAAGGTCAACACCCCTATAAATAAGTAATTGACATGTCCAAGATAAGAATCTCAAGTAAGGTTTCCTCAAGTGGAGAAATTCATAGGTTTGATAAAGATGAATTAAGGATTGAAGTTTGATAGATACTACCCCCTTGTGATCAAAATTAAAAAATGAGATAGAGGAGAAACAAGAAATCAATAAATATGATCAAATCAAACTAAAGATAAGGTTCTTGATGTAAGTGGTCAGCCTCACAATAGGTGTATCATAGTCATGCTCTGGGCCATGCTTAGGAATAATGTATTCAATCTAAGGACTATTTTTCCCACTATGAGGTGCATTTAATCTTGTCAACTTAGGGATGTATAGTTGAAATGGTTGGCACAGTATGTGCACTAGGTCTCTTAATGAGTCACTATTCTTATGCTACAGGAAAGTAAAATGCAAGGAAAAGAACTTACACTATTGATGTAGGAAACTAACACACTTAATTCTATGAATACTGGAAATACAATGAAAGTTTAACAAATATTCCAACTCAGTTCATTCACTATAACTATTCTCATAGATGTTGTAGGAACATTCACAAAGTATGATGCTACAAGAAGGAATTTACAACTTCTACTTATAAGACTAAAAATGCTTGGAAATAAATCTATACTATCGTAATCTAATCCACCTTCAAAGTGGGCCCCTTTGGTCAGCTTTAACTAAACTACTAACACATGATAAAAGCCAAAAGCTATTTCATTACATTTTAGAAATTCATTACATGGAAACAACACATAAAACTATAAGAACACAACTCACTATAAAAGTTAATAGTCTATTCCCATAAAAAATTTCTTCTAACTAAACTAACACACTTGGTCCAATTCCTATATATAGGAGATTGACACTTATTCTGTAACATAAAAGTAAACAACCTAGCTATAAAGCTATAGGAGAGAAAGAAGGAAAATAACAACTCAAGGTGGGAAGAAGAGATAATAGCTTAAAGAAAGAATAATAAAGTATAAACATCTACTTGCCATAAGAATAAATGTAGAGAATGCAGTAAGTATTCATAGCTCCTCCATACTCATTGCCATGTCCCTTGGTACCATTATAACTTTCCTCCACCATGGCTACACCTCAACGTTCTTTTCTCCTTGAATGCTATTGGTTGTCTTCATGCTCATTTTTGAATTCTTCCCATCGTCTTTAACTTCATTGCTGATAGGTTAGTTATAATGTAGAGATAATTGCAAATAAGCATTTTCAAATTAAATTCAAATATAAGAACACACATTTTTATAATTATATGAAATACTACATCATATATATGATATTGGCAAAAGATGACATACTATCTATCCATAGGTTAATCATTGGTTTAGGTAAACAAAGATCCACAAATGTCTTGATGAAAATGAAATAGAGTATTAACAAAGTGTTTAAAAACTATCATGAAATAGAGGCAATAATTAGCCTCATCATCTACCCCTTGGTAAACTGATGCTTGTCCTCAAGCATGGCATTTCCTAGTCAGTGACTTGAATTCCCCCACTTCTACCCTTCCTTTCCTGGTGCTCTTGAAGGTATAATATAATCCTCATGTTCTTTCCCAGACCTCCCTTCTATTGTCCTCCTATAGCTTGTCATGTCTATTAGCATTAATGCCATATAAAGGACACATGAGCATTAGAGGTTACATAGTGAGTGGGCACCATAATTCAGGTTTAGCCTATTTTCCTAGCTCTAGATACTTTGGAGCTCAGTGAAGGGCAGCTTCCAAGTTGATGGAACTATATGGCTTTGACCTTTTAAGTGACTCAGGTAATCTATATCATCTACTTATAACACTGGCCATAGTTCTCTAGAAAGAAAAGTAGGGAAAGTTCTCATAATCAACATAGGCCTAGCTCTAGTAGCAAAGATTCTATCCCTTACTCCCTTGTTCTTATTGCCATAAGTTAACTTGAACTAGTCCCTTAGAACTTCTTTTGGTTTACTGCTTTCGGCTCTTAATGGTAGGGGTTTTGTCCTTTCCTTGTCTTTGTAATTATTTAGCTGCCTATCATAGTTTTCTTCATTAGACATCTAGGACATCAAAGCTCTTAAATGTATATCCCCTATATAAAGTAAAGGGTTCCATTGGGTTTATGAAGGGATAACAAAATTATTCACATATAATTCATAGAGAAAATTATGCTGCTAGGATGGTAGAGTCTGATATAAACCATAAAATTCCTGGGCTAATTTAAACTCTGCATTTATATTCTTAAGGGTTAGCATGAATTGGAATAAGAGAAATTGTTCTTTCAAATAGAGTGCATAAATTCATGGCTGTGGTCTATAGGCAAGTGCTTGATCAGCCAATTTGAGGGCATGACCCATCCTTAGTTTTTTATTCACCAATTGTTCTTTCAAATCTATATTTTTTGCATTTAGAGACACTATGTCTTTCTTCATTCTTTTCCTTTCCTCTTCCCATAAGGCCTTGGTAAACATATGTTGTCCTAACAACTCAAAAATGATTTTTTGCAGGGTAATGGAACTATTGTCTTCCTCATGGTTTCTTTTCCTCTTTCTCTATTCCCTCCATAATTGTTCTATAATATCAATAAACCATGTTGATTTATAGGGAACTAGGGAAGTGTTTGGATAAACTTGTTCAAGAACTATTTCATCTCTATAGCTCGAAGTACCTAGTTGGCCTACTAGGGTATCATTTGGATTTTCATTAACGTCAACCCTACATTCCTTGTTAGGGTTTTCAAGAATGTTTTTAGTTTCAGGGTGAGGAGGAGAGTGATTAGGAACAATCTATACAGGGGATTCTTTAGTAGATATCTTGGATGAGGGGGATTCTTTCTAAATTTGTCCTTTCATTCTAAGACTTCTTCTTACAAGGGTTTCTTCTAGTATCACAACCTTCTACTTACCTCTTCCTTTTGGTGTTTTTGTTGTAGGAGTAACTACTACAAGACCCTTCTTAATTCTCTTTTGCCTCATGATTGTATGGTTTGGCTCTTCTTTTACTGGAACAAAGATTTCTTCTTCCAATTTTCATTTTCTCTTTGTTCGGCTAGAGATAGGTTTCTAGGTTTCTTGAATAGGTGAAGGCATAGTCTCTTGCACATTTTCTTGTATATTTTTTTGCACATTTTTGGTTTCAGCCTCTTGAGTGCTTTGTTCAGCAAGTTCATTAGTGGGAACTACATTCTCCTCACTAGGTTGTTCGTGAAGGGTAGCCTGGGGCTGTAAGGTTTTGGCTTGGAAAATTTTTGCCAATGATAGGGGAGAAACATCCCTGAGTGACCTTTCTATGAGTAATTTAATTAGGGCATGATGGGTGATAGAATTGTCTTTTCCTTTCTAAGTTTCTTCCACACTAATACACAACATATTGTAGAAAAAATTGGAAACATTAACTGGATGATTGTGCCTTATACAACTGAGTGATTTAAAATGATGTGCATGTAAATATTAAATTCTACCTTCACATGTGAGGTACTTGATAATGTGCATCACTAGTTTGTTGTATGGTAGTAGAAGATACATTCTTTTACAACCTTGCTTGGTAATATCCATCTGAGGGTTGGTTGGTATGATAAATTGAGCTCTGGCTGATCTTGCATCATGAGTGTTGGGATAATGTTCTCCTATTGCCAGTAACCAAGTAACTTTTACTATGCATTCCTCTATAGCAACCATTCTTAAGCCCCATATAGAAGCTTCCCCTTCATCAAACATCCTTGTGAATTCTATGGTTGCTTCTTCATCATATGTAGTGAAACTTAAAAAGTACCTTAACTATCTACATGCATTAAACCTCCTCATAGCTTCTACATCTGAGAGCAAAATGATATGCTCCATTGGTTCTCACCTCTACAATTGTCCACCCATTCTTCTTTAACACTTTCACTATCTACAGTGCTTCACTATTTCCCCCTTACAAATTCAAGCTTCTTTTGTTGTTTTACAAACCATTTCACATTTCATTTGATAGGTAATTAATGTCATAACGATTTGTTATGAGCAATAGTATGGCTTTAATGAGATTAAATCATGGAAGTGTGTAAAAATCATCCAAAAATGGGGTTTAGATCACTTAAAATTTAAACACAATTCAAATCATAGCCTGACAATAAAATTATTTAGAAATAAGGGGTATGGCACCTAGCCACTTGTGTACTTGATGAAATATGAAGATCTAGAAAAATCTTTATGAATAAATGTAGTCATTGGGTTTTAGTAACCTTCCCTACCCCCTACGAAATGAGGACAAGTGTCAAAACTTTTCAGACTTAGTATAGGGTAGAAAACTGAAATAACGCTGTCATAATATAAAGAATGCAATATTAATTATACTTGATGAAATTTGCAGACTATGAATGAATTATAATTTGAAAACCTTATACCTATGAATTGATCATCGCACATACCAAAAGGTGGTAGAAGTGATATGAGCAGTGACAAAATCTTCTAGCATCTTGCAAGGTTTATTGAAAGCATTAGATATTGAAGATGTGGAAAGTGGGTGGATGGAAGATAAAGAAATGAGATGAGGTGGATGGGTGGAAGGTAAAGAAATGAGATGGAATGAGAAAGTGAATGGAGAAATTTAGAAATTTATGTGGGTATAAAGTTTTTATTTTGAGCATGCACAAATAAATTAGTGTTGAAGAGTGACAAGTAGAAGGTTGACACCTTCAACTATAGGAAGAGTTAACTTGTTTGTATTTGAATTTGGCTGCTGGAACTGTTGTAGGAAGTCCTCTTTTGTTTGGGGCCACTTATTTAACTTGAGTCTATGACCATTGACTAATAATTTGAAAGACACTAGATCAGTGGTAGTTAATTGAACAACTCCATTATCAAAGACATGACTAATTTGATATGGACTCATCCATCTTGTCTACAACTTGCCTAGCATATCTTTAAATCTAAAATCATATAGTAGTGCCCAATCACCAACTTGAAATTATTTACTGATAATATGAGATTCATGCCATTGTTTCCTTTGTTTCTATATAATTTTAGTATGTTTTAAAGAAACTTTGTGCATTTCATCCAAAGAGTTAAGATGCAAAATATGTTCTCTTTGTGCTATAGGAAGTTCAATGTTTAGCTCTAGTGCAATACTCAAAGTTTGATGTTCAAATTCAATGGGGAGCATTACTACCTTCCATATAAGAGCTCAAATGGTGTGAATCCTATAGTAGTCTTCCATGTTGTTCTATAAGCCCAAACAACTTCTTGTAATCTGCTGATCCAATCCCTATAGTGTAGATGAACCATTTTTGTTAGGATGTTCTCTAGCTCACGGTTTGTGACCTATACCTATCCATTACCTTTACGATGATAAGGATTGGATTTTTGGTGCCTGATGTTATATTATTTCATCAATTTTGAGATCAAATTAGAGGTAAATTATGCACCTTGGTCAATGACTAGCTCTTTGGGTACACCATAGCGAGTAAAAATTTCTTCATACAAAAATTTTGTAACTTTTTCATCATGAGCATGCTTCATGGCTTTGACTTCAATCCATTTTCTCAGGTAATTAGTGCACATAAGAATATAGGATTTCCCATTAGATGGAGGATCAATTGGACCAATGAAGTCCATGCCTCATTTGTAAAATGGTGTTAATGCCATCTGAGAGTTAAAAGGCATTTCATCTATTCTTGTTAGTCAACCCATCCTTTGACACTTATCACACTTCTGTGTATAGTTGGTTGCATCTTTGTGAAGTGTAGGCCAATAATAACTAGTTATCAAGATTTTCAAGGCTATTCATTTTTCCACAAAGTGTCCTCCACATGATTCATTGTGACATGTATGTAGAATTTCATATGTCTCATCCTCTCTCACACATCTTCTCATAACTTGATCAGGTCCAATGTAAAACAAAAGATTATCTATCCAAGAGAAATGAAAACTTTTCTCTACAAGCAACTTCTTTTCCTTGTAAGAAAAATGTTCTGGTATTTTATTAGTTGCAATGTAATTAGGAATGTCTACATACTATGGAGTTTGAATAGCAATATGAAATAAATTCTCATTTGGAAATGCATCATCTACCAACGTAGTGTCAATATTATCACGATGGATTCTTGATAAATAATCAGCTACAACATTGGCTTTTCTAGGCTTATCAACAATAGTTATATCAAATTCCTACAACAACGGTAACCATCTTGCTAACATGCCAGTTATAATAGGTTTATTCATGAGATATTTAATTGCTACATGATTAGTATGAACAAATATATAATAGCCAATTATGTAATGCCCAAATTTGTTTAGGGCATAAACTACTGCTAGCAATTCTTTTTATGTCATTGTGTAGTTTAATTCTGGTGCTAATATAATAGATTGCATTTTCAAGATTTTGAGATTGTTGTGCTAGAACTACACCTATGGCATAACCAGAGGCATCTATATATATATATATATATATATATATATATGAAAAGATAAATTCCAACTAGGGCCTTGTAAAACTGGGGCTATAGTTAGAAGTTTCTTAAGCTGCAGGAAGGCTTCATCAAATTCAGATGTCCAACTAAATTCAACTTCTTTTGTGAGTAACTTATACAAGGGAATAGCTATTTTTCTAAAATCTCTTATAAAACATCTATAATATCTAGCATGACCTAGAAAAGATCTTACATCTTTTGATTTTGTAGGTATGGGCAATGTTTGAATTACCTCTTTCTTAGCTGGATCCACTTGTATTCCTGCAATTCATATGAAATGACCAAGTACCACACCTTCTTGCATGAGCATGAAACATTTTTTACTATTAAGTACCAAATTATGTTCTTGACACCTTACCAAAATCCTTTCTAGATTCATCATTTCTTCTTCAAAAGTGACTCTAAATGTTGTGAAATCATCCATATATATTTCCATATAATCATGCGATATATTAGCAAAGATGCTAATAACGACTCGTTGGAGCATTGCAAGAGTATTAAATAGACCAAATGGTAAAACAAAGTATGCAAAAGTACCCAATGGGCATGTAAATTCTATTTTGTTTTAATCTTCAGGAGCAATACTAATGTGGTTATAACCACTATACCCATCTAGAAAAGAGAAACACTTATTTCCAGCTAGAGTGTCCAGAACTTGGTCTATAAATGGTAAAGGAAAGTGATCCTTTTTTATGGCCTTGTTAAATTCTTTGTAATCTACATAGATTCTCCATTTCCCCCCTTTTTGGGCACTATGAATAGGGGTGACACCCATCTACTATCAGATATAGGATAAATAAAACTAGCATCAAGCATTTTTTGCAATTCAATTTTAACTATTTCTCTAAGGCTTGGATTTATCCTTCTCTAGGGTTGATGGAGTGGTAGACACCCTTCATTGATGTATATCCTATGGGTGCACAATGTAGGACTCAACCCTTTCATGTCACCATAGTCCCATGCAGAGGTCTTTTTATGCCTTTGAATAAATTCTTTTAATTATTCCATCTATGTGGGTGTTAATTTGGGATTAACATGAAGATTATGACCTTTAGACAGTTCAATAGTAGTGGTAGACTCTATCATAGTAGCTTCAAAGATTGGACTTGCTTCTAATTCACATGATAAGAGTGGATGAAAAATGTTAGGTTCTTTGAGCAAAGTACAAATCTCGTCACATTCTTCAAATGTGATTAATTCTAACACAAAACTTTCAGATACATATTTTTCTACCACACAACTGTTAGTAAGGATACTCTAAAGTACTAAATCTTCCTCTTGTAGCTTTATAAAGGATTTTCTATTCAACATCATGAGCTATACTATAGAATTTAACTATTCTTCTTCATCCCCTAAATATGGTGAAACAAATGTGCTCAAATCTAGTAATGGTTGTGTTGGAGGATATAAATCAAATTTATTTGTTGCTTGGCCATTGGATATGATCATATTCCCTAATCTACAACTTATATTTGGATTAGTTATAGCTAACCATGTTTAACCTAGGATGACAGGGTAACTAGATAGATTAACTTTAGGGGATAAAGTCATGAAGTCTATAAGATATTCTAGAGAATCTAAGGTTACAACTATGTTTTCTATCATCCCATCAGGGGTGACAGTAGAACTATTTGCAAGTTGTAGAATTGTTGAAGTAGCCCTTAATCCTTCTATTTTCAACTTCTTCATAGTGTCCTTTGTCATGACATTTATAGAAGCGATAAGATCTATTAAAGAATTTTTAACAAACTAACCATTTATACTAACATTCACTACTAGACTTCTTGGATCAAAATATTTTGGTGTGATCAATTTTCCTAACATAATGTTAGCCAATTGTCCCACAACATGGACTATGGTGGGGTCCTTTTTCTTGCTTCTAGGATTCTTTAGGAAAGCATCTCTAATGGATTTTCCATACACTGGAACATATTTAATGGCTTGGAATAGGGGTATTTGAACATGCATGTTCTTCGATTGATCAAAAATATCAAAAGGTTGTTCCTATGCTTGTATAGGTTTTCTTTGTACAAAATTTTCTAGAAAAGGAGATTCCACAACTGGTTGAACTTGGGTTGACATGGTGATATTGGTAGGGTCAACCATTTTAGCAACTGAGGGTTCTAATGCTATAGGAGGATCTGGTATTTTAGTTATAAGAGGTGTCTTAGGTGTTAGATTGTGGTGACTGATCAGGAAAGTACTGTACATACTTCATAAATAGTGGTTTAATACTTGTATAAAAGGGCTTAGGGTTGGGTATTTTTTCATAATGTTGTGATACAAAATTGGTTCTTGCGGTGGTATTGAGCTATAAGGGATTACAAATTGTAATCAGGTTGTAATCACTAGATTGTAATAAGATCGGGCTTGCTGTGTGGTGGATGTAGCCCAGGGATTGGGTGAACCACATTAAATCTTGGTGCCTTGTGTTCATTTCTGTGTGTTCTATTATTTTCTGTTATTGGTTATATTTGCATGTAGTTTTTATTTCTGTCCGTGATTTATCCTAACAAGTGGTATCAGAGCAAGGTTGTCTTTTAGTTATCCTCTGTAGGAAAGTCTCACGGTTAAGTGGGAGTCTCACAGTTGAGTGGGAGTGATGGTAGATGAGGATAAGTTGAGGGTTGATAGGTTTAATGGGCAGAACTTCCAGTTATGGAAGATGCAAATGGAAGACTATTTATATCAGAAGGATTTATGGAAGCCGTTGGAAGGAAAAGCCAAGAATCAGGGAACTATGTTAGAGGTTGACCTTTTGGATAGAAAGGCACTCGGAAGCATTCGGTTATGCTTGGCACCATCGGTGGTATTTAATATTACAAAAGCAAAGACGACAAAAGATTTGATGAAAACCCTAGCGACACTGTATGAAAAGCCCTCTACTTCAAATAAGGTATTTCTCATGAAGCGTTTATTTAATATGAAAATGGTAGAAGGTGGATCTGTTGTAGATCATTTAAATGAGTTTAATACTATTACTAGTCAATTATCTTCTATGGGTATCAATTTTGATGAAGAAATTAGGGCTCTCTTGATTTTGTGTTCTTTGCCTGAAAGCTGGAATGGCTTGGTAATGGTGGTAAGTAATTTTGTTCCTGGATCTAGTACCCTAAAATATAATGATGTGATCAGTGTTATTTTAAGTGAGGAAACTCGTAGAAAATCCTCAGGTGGATCTACATTAGGAAGTGCTTTAAATGCACAAAGTAGGGGCAGAACAACTGAAAGAGGAAGTAACTCTGGAAATTGTGGGAAATCAAGAGGAAAGTCAAAGGGGAGGAGGTCTCAATTGAGAGGACCAAATGATTGCTGGTACTATGGGAAACCAGGGCACAAAAAGAAAGATTGCTGGAATCGAAAGAAAAATGAAGGAGATAAATCAGATGGAGACAAGGAAGCAAATGTGGTAAGTAAAAAATCTGAAGAGGATGCTTTGCTTCTGTCTTTAGAGAGTGTTGATGATTCATGGGTTTTAGATTCTAGTATTTCATTTCATGCTACACCTCATAGAGGTTATTTCATTGATTATGTCCAAGGGGATTTTGGGCTTGTTTATTTGGGGGATAATGAACCCTGTCAGATTGTTGGAAAGGGAAAAATTAAGATTAAGTTTTAGAATGGGAATCATTGGCTACTACATGAGGTAAGACATGTTCCAAAACTAAGTAAAAATTTAATTTTAGTAGGGCAACTCGGTGATGAGGGTTGTGTAGTTACTTTTAATGATAAAAATTGGAAGGTTTCAAAAGGTTCCCTTGTAGTAGCAAAAGGTGTGAAAGTAGGCACCTTATATCTTTGTACAGGTCATATTGTTCCTTCTACTTTGATTGTTTTAGAGAAAAATGAATATTCAGGAACAATTACTGCAATTGAGCAGGGAGAACAAATAGCTACTGTAGATTCTGATACAGCGTTGTGGCACAATAGACTTGGGCACATGAGTGAGAAAGGTATGAAAGTACTTCATTCAAGGAAAGTTTTACCAGGTCTAAAATGTCTGAATATGGATTTCTGTGAAAGTTGTGTGTATGGAAAACAAAAGAGAGTGAGTTTTGTAAAGACAGGGAAGGAAAACAAAAAGGAGAAATTAGAGCTTGTGCATACAGATGTATGGGGACCAGCCCAGGTATCTTCCCTTGGTGGCTCTCATTATTATGTTACATTTATTGATGATGCAACTAGAAAAGTATGGGTTTATTTCCTTAGACAGAAATCTAATGTATTTCAAACTTTTAAGAAATGGAAATGCTTGGTTGAAAATGAGACTGGTAAGAAATTAAAATGTCTCAGATCTGATAATGGTGGTGAGTATTGCAGTCATGAATTTGAAGATTATTTCTCCACTAATGGTATTCATAGACAAAAAACTATTCCAAGGACTCCACAGGAAAATGGAGTGGCTGAACGCATGAACAGGACTATAATGGAGCGCGCAAGGAGCATGAGGTTGCATGTTGGGTTACCCTTACACATGTGGGTGGAGGCTGTCAATACTGTAGTATATTTGATTAATAGAGGTCTCTCTACTCCTTTGGGCTGTGGTATTCCAGAGGAAGCATGGACTGGTAAGAAGGTGAGTTATTCTTTTCTCAAGACCTTTGGTTGTGAAGCTTTTGCTCATATAGACTCTGAAAATAGAACCAAACTAGAAGCTAAATCAAAGAAATGTGTCTTTTTTGGATATGGCATTAATGAATTTGGTTATAGGCTTTGGGATTTTGAAAATCTTAAAATTATTAGAAGTCGGGATGTCATATTCAATGAGAAAGTGTTGTACAAAGATCTGTTGCAGCAACATGAGAAGAAAGAAGATGATTATGTAGTGCTGGATGATACTCCAAAAGCTGATGTTCCAGCCATTCCTCATGATGTGCAACAACTGCAACAACAAATACCACACACACCAGTGAATGTTAGATGGTCAACAAGGAAAATTAGACCTCCACAAAGGTTTTCTCCCTCTTTGTATTCTATTTTACTTACTGATGCTTGTGAACCTGAAAGTTATGATGAAGCTGTGCAGGTGGATACTAAGATTCAGTGGGAGTCTGCAATGAAAGATGAAATGGACTCTTTGCTGAAAAATAAGACATGGGATTTGTGCAAGTTGCCTGCAAGTAAAAAGGCTTTACAGAATAAATGGGTTTATAGGTTGAAAGAAGAGGAAGGAGGTAAGAAAAGATTTAAGGCCAGGTTAGTTGTAAAAGGATTTGCATAGAAAAAGGGAATTGATTTTGATGAGATATTTTCTCCTATTGTTAAAATGACTTCTATTCATACTGTTTTAAGTCTTGTGGCTACTGAAGATTTGCATTTAGAGAAGATGGATGTTAAAATAGCCTTTCTTCATGGTGATTTGGATGAAGAAATATATATGGCTCAACCACAAGGTTTTGAGGTCAAAGGTAAGGAGAACTTAGTGTGCAAATTGAAGAAAAGTTTATATGGCTTGAAGCAAGCACCTCGGCAATGGTATCTAAAATTTGACAATTTTATGCATGAGCATGGATATAATAGGTGTCATTCAGATTACTGTGTTTATTTTAAGAGATTGGATGATGATAGCTACATTATTTTATGTTTATGTGTTGATGATATGCTTGTAGCTGGGTCTAACATGGATCATATTAAGGGGCAGAAACACTAATTAGCACATGCATTTACTATGAAGGATTTGGGGTCAGAAAAACAAATCCTTGGTATGAAGATTTGCAGAGATAGGAAGAATAGAACATTGACTCTATCTCAAGCTAATTATGTTGAGAAGGTGTTGCAACGTTTCTCTATGGACAATGCTAAAGCTGTCAGCACACCTTTACTTGGTCATTTGAAATTGACTAAGGAGATGTGTCCCAAGACATAGGAAGAGGAGGATAAGATGTCCAAGGTACCCTATGCTTCAGCTATAGGAAGTTTGATGTATGCTATGGTATGCACTAGGCCAGATATTGCACATGCAGTGGGAGTCGTTAGCAGGTATATGAGTCATCCAGGATTTGAGCATTGGAATGCTATCAAGTGGATTCTTAGATATTTGAGAGGAACATCCAATAAGTGTTTACACTTTGGGGGCTCTACTAATGATTTACAGGACTATGTTGACTCAGATTTGGCTAGGGATATTGATACCAGGCAGAGTACTACAGGTTATGTCTTTACTATTGGTGGGGCAGACGTGAGCTAGGTTTCTAGGTTACAGAAGATTAATGCTCTCTCCACTACAGAGGCAGAGTATGTTGTTGCTACAGAGGCAGCCAAAGAGATGATATGGATTCAATTCTTCTTGGAAGAATTGGGACATCCTCAGAAGGATAATTATTTGTTCACAGATAGTCAGAGTGCCATTCATCTTGCTAAGAACTTAGCTCTGCATTCTAAGACCAAACACATACAGTTGCGGTACCATTTCATTCGATCAGTTTTGGAGGATGAACAGTTAAAGCTAGAGAAGATACATACCAATTAAAATCCAGCAGATATGTTGATAAAGGTTGTAACAAGGGAGAAGTTGAACTCCTCTTCAGCTTCAATTGGTCTTTTAGACTGAACATGAATAAAAGAATAGTAGAGTCCAGGATGGTTTGATCTAGTGGGAGCCCCATGTGGTAGTGGTATTGCTATAGGATCAGTCTCCAAGTGGGAGATTGTTGTTTAGTGTGGAGCCTGATCAGTCCCCAAGTGGGAGATTGTTAGATTGTGGTGACTGATCAGAAAAGTATTGTACATACTTCATAAATAGTGGGATTCGGGGCATCGCCCCAAAAAATAAAATAAAATTGGGTAGTAGCCGACATGGTAGCTGACATAATATGGCCGACATGTTATAACCCTAAAGCGGTTTAATACTTGTATAAAAGGGCTTAGGGTTGGGTATTTTTTCATAATGTTGTGATACCAAATTGGTTCTTGTGGCGGTATTGAGCTGTAAGGGATTACGGATTGTAATCAGGTTGTAGTCACTAGATTATAATAAGATCGAACTTGCTGTTTGGTGGACGTAGCCCAGGGATTGGGTGAACCACATTAAATCTTGGTGCCTTGTGTTCATTTCTGTGTGTTCTATTATTTTCTGTTATTGGTTATATTTGCATGTAGTTTTTATTTTTGTCTGTGGTTTATCCTAACATTAGGCACTGGTAAAGTTGTACCAGATCTTAGATGTATACCTACAACACTCAAAGCATAAGCAAGATATTGTTGAGCATCAACACTATACATGGGTTGTTGTGGCTGTTGGCTATTTGGATTTGGCTAAGGTTGTGGAGGTAACTATGTTTTCTTTTGAGGTCTAGGATTTGTAGGTGGTGGCATTAGAGTAGGTTGTTGAACTAGAGGTAGTAATTGTGGAGTACTGGTATTATGGTTAGGCAACTATTGAGATCCCCTCCATTGGTTCATAGACTGCCAATTCCCTTGGGGTGGTTGCCATTAGTTGTGCTAGTTTTGCTAATATTTCTATTGGTTCTTTCGTTGGTTACTCTATTGGTTAGGCCAGGGTGGTTGGGAATTCTGAGGCCATTGGGGTTGTTGTGGGTTGTTTTTCCTAGCATTATTCCAATTAGGTTGATATTATGGAGGACCTTGGGGATTATGGTTTTGCCATTGATTACCATATGAATTTGAATTTTGCAAAGGGTCCTGAGGCATACCTTGATGTTGGGCCCATGGCTGACATTGAGAAACACAAAATACTTGCTCATCGTCTCCATCTATCTTGAGGTAGTCAGTTGGAAGATGTTGATTCTTGATATACATCACCACTAGCCATCATGTCTAGTGCTTCTAGACATTTATCATTCACACCTCTTAGAAAAACTAGCTTTTGTGAATCATTGAATAACACGTGCTAAGGGTTCTTCTGAGTGTATATAGGAAATGTGAAACATAGTCTTCCAATGTTTCTTCCTCCTTCTATGATATCCTAAAGACATCATCTCCTCTTGAACTAGATGCTTTCGAGTACTCTTTGTACTTATCTAGAAATTGAGTTTGCATTTCATCCCGAGTTCCTACTGCATTGGCTCGTAAGCCCATGAACCATTGTAGAGCTGATTCTTTCAATGTTGTTGGAAACAATTTGAGCTTATAGGCATTAGTGTTGTAGTCAAAACTATGACAAAGTATGTCAAATTCAAACAAGAAAGTATCAAGATCTTCAGTTGCAAGGCCATAAAACTTTGGAAGAGTAGCTGGAGGTATATTCTTGAGATTATCAGTATTTATAAGGCTTCAAAGAGGAAATGGAAAATTAGGTTGTTCCATTACTAGAGGTATTAGATTATGAGGTTGCTACTAAAAATGGACATTGGGTTACTGGATGATTAACAACTAGTGGATTCAAAATGGTATTATCAAGAAAATTGGCCAAAACTTTAGTAAAAGGTTGAAGACCATGTGTATCTATTGGTTCTACTCTTGAAGATGAGATTGTAGGAAAAACAAGGCTTGCATCTTCCAAAGGCAACTCAACTTCTTCTTCTTCAATTTCTTCATTCAAATTAATAGACTCCTGTGGAAAAAATATGTCATATTCATCTTCTCATCTACCTCTTCAATGCATACAATTAAACTCTTTACACTGGTGAAGGAAGCTTCAAAACTAAAAATTTCTAAAAAACTTTATCTAAGAACTATGACTCAAAAATGCTCCTAGCTTGACACCATCCCCGACAATGGTGACAAAAATGGTCTACCTCAAAATATTTGTATCATAGTCATGCTCTGGGCCATGCTTAGGAATAATGTATTCAATCTAAGGAATATTTTTCCCACTATGAGGTGCATTTAATCTTGTCAACCTAGGGACATACACTTGAAATGGTTGGCACAGTATGTGCACTAGGTCTCTTAATGAGTCACTATGCTTATGCTACAGTAAAGTAAAATACAAGGAAAAGAACTTACACTGTTGCTGTAGGAAACTAACACACATAAATATATGAATACTATAAATACAATGAAAGGTTAAAAAATATTCCAACTCAGTTTATCCACTATAACTATTCTCACAAATGCTACAGGAAAATTCATGAAGTGTGATGCTAGAGGAAGGAACTTACAACTTCTACTTACAAGACTAAAAATGCTTGGAAATAAATCTATAGTATCTTAATCTAATCCACCTTCCAAGAGGGCCCCCTTGATCGGCTTCAACTAAGCTACTAACATAGGATAAAATAGAAAAACTATTTCATTACATTTTAGAAATTCACTACATGGAAACAACACATAGAGCTATAAAAACACAACTCATTGTAAAATTTAATAGTCTATTCCCATAGAATTTTTCTTCTAACTAAACTAACACACTTGGTCTAATTCCTATATATAGGAGATCAATGCTTATTTTGAAACAAAAAAGAAAACAACCTAGCTATAAATCCATAGGAGAGAAAGAAGGAAAATAACAACTCAAGGTGGGAAGAAGAGATAACAGCTTAAGGTGGGAATAATAAAGTCTAAACATCTGCTTGCCATAAGAATAAATGCAGAGAATGTAGTAAGTTTTCATAGCTCCTCCATACTCAATGTTGTGTCCTTTCATACCATTATGACTTTCCTCCACTGTGGCTACACCTTAGTGTTCTTTTCTCCTTGAATGGTATTGGTTGTCTTGATGTTCATTTTTGAATTCTTTCAATCATCTTCGGCTTCATTTCTAATAGGTTAGTTATAATGTAGAGATAATTGCAAATAAGCATTTTCAAATTAAATTAAAATATAAGAACACATATTTTGATAATTATATGAAATACTGCATCATATATATGATATTGGCAAAATATGACATACTATCTACCCATAGGGTAATCATTGGTTTAGCTAAACATAGATCCACAAATGTCTTGATGAAAATGAAATAGAGTATTAACAAAGTGTTTAAAAACTATCATGAAATAGAGGCAATAATTAGCCTCATCAGTAAGATGAAAAACATAAGGATCATGAAACTAAGGTAGATCATCAAGCATGAAATATTATGCCCCAAGCTTGAATTAGAGGAAAATAAGTGGGGTGAAAGTGAATGGAAGATAGAAGTTTGGAACAGGTGGGAAGAAATGGAGAGAAGAAAGAGAAATTTCCTTAAGAAAAAGAATGCCCCAAAATAAATCAACTATTTAAGATAGAAAATATTGATTGAGATCATGAAAGAAGATAAGGAAATGAAGATACATGACCACAATTGATTAAAATTCCATAAGAAAGATGAAAGGGAAAAACCCTCTCAAACTCATAATGCAACATGTTGGCTCCTGAATTAATAGCTTTTCAATAACCTAATGATAGGAACAAATATATCTAGGGATAGCTAATTCCCATTTTTAACATACCAATTCAAACACTAGGGCCAACTATAAGGCTATACTCCTTCTTCTTCTTTAGGCTCTGCAAGACCTAGGTGGGTGAACCTCAAATTCATTTATATGGTACCAGTTTCCAAAACATACATTGAATTTGGATAAAGAAGATTGAAACAAAAAATCTTCTATTACTTGTGCAAAAAACATAGACATGAAACAACTAATAACATGACCTATGAACTTGACAAGCTAAGTGTGGGTAAACCTTTTTAGTTCTTCAACATAAAAGGAAAAAGTCTTTTATTAATGTATTGATTATCATCAAGACAAGGTATAGAAAAAAAACATATAGATCTTGTAGCTAATCAATGCCTTATCAATTAGGAAATTCCACACATTACTAACACACATCTTTGGATATCAGTGATATATCTCATATTAGGATTAAACCATGGACAAAAATATCAATTAAATGCAAATATAAAAAATATCAAATAATAATAGATAACACAAAAAAGAACACAAGACACCAAGAATTAATGTGGTTCATCCAATCCCTGGGCTACGTCCACCAAACAAAAAGTTTAATATTATTATGATCCTGTGATTACAACATGATTACAATCCATAATCCCTTATAGCTCAATACTACTACAAGAACCAATTTTTGCATCACCTCACTAAAATAATCCCTAACCCTAAGCCCTTTTATACAAGTATTTTTACCACGTTAGGTTTAGAATTAATAATTACATGTCAGCCCAAAATCTTGATAAAATAGGACCCAACCCCAAATCCCTAGATAGTCATGGTCTAATGGCCCTGGCTATATTGGGGGCTACCACCCCCAAATCTCCACTCAAGGCCTAGCCCAACCCCAAACCCCGTTGAGGAATCATGGAGTATGTATAATACTTCCCTAATTAGTCACCACAATCTAACAATCTCCCATTTAGGGACTACTTAGGCTCAACACTAAACAACAATCTCTCACTTGGAGACTAATCCTATAGCTATGCTACTACTGCTCCATGAGGCTCCCACTGGATCAAACCACCCTAAACTCTAATGTTCTTTTAATAATGTTCAATCTAAATGACCAACCAAAGCTAAAGAGGAGTTTAGCTTCTCCCTTGTTACTACCTTTGTAAACATATCTTTTAGATTATCATATGTGTGTATCTTGTCCAACTTTAATTTTCCATCATCCAAAATTGACTAAATGAAATGGTACCACAACTATATGTGTTTGGAATTTGAATGTAGAGTTTAATTCTTTGCAAGATGAATGGCACTCTGACTATCTATAAACAAATAATTATCCTTTTGAGGGTGTCCCAATTCAGTTATAAGGTAAGGCCTACCTAGACACCTATAGAAACAATGGGGGCAAATCCACAAAATTATAGGGCTGCCTATTCCTTATAATTTTATGGATGGGCATATTATTTAAGGTAAGATAGGAAAGATGAGGGCCCTCACCCTACTATTCTAAGGCCTATAGAGAGTAAGGGCTATATCATCTCCTTAGCTACCTCTATAGTAGCAACATACTCTACCTCTGTAGTAGATAAAGTATTAACCTTCTATAACCAAAAAACTCAGCTCATGGCTACCCCACCAATAGTAAATACATAACCTATAGCACTCCACCTAGTATCAATATCTCCTACCAAATCTAAGTCAACATGGCCTTGTAAATCAATAGTAGAGTCCTCAAAGTGTAAATACTTATTAGATGTTCCTATCAAATATTTGAGAATCCATTTAATTGCATTCCAATGCTCAATTCTTGGATGACTCATATACCTACTAACGACTCCCATTACATGTGTAATATTTGGCCTAGTACATACCATAGCATACATCAAGCTTCCTACAACTAAAGAATAGGGTACCTTTGACATATTATCCTCCTCTTCTTATGTCTTGGGACACATTTCCTTAATCAACTTCAAATGACCAAGTAAAGGTGTACTAATAGCTTTAGCATTCTGCATATTGAAATATTACAACACCTTCTCAACATAATCAGCCTAAGATAGTGTCAATTTCCTATTCTTCAAATCTCTATAAATCTTCATACCAAGTATTAGTTTTTCTACCCCTAAATCCTTCATTGCAAATGCATGTGCTAACTAGCATTTCAGTCACTTAATCTGATCCACGTTAGACCCAGCTACAAGCATATCATCAACATACAGACATAAAATAATGTAGCTATCATCATCCAAACTCCTAAAATAAACACAATGATCTAAATGACACCTACTATGTCCATGCTCATGCATAAAACTGTCAAATTTTAGATACCATTATCAAGGTTCTTGCTTCAAGCCATATAAAATTTTTTTCAATTTGCACACTAAGTTCTCCTTACCTTTGACCTCAAATCCCTATGGTTGAGCCATAAATATCTCTTCATCTAAATCACCATGAAATAAATATTTTTTAACATAAAGCTACTCTAAATAAAAATCTTTAGTAGCCACAATACTTAAAATAGTATGGATAAAAGTCATCTTAACAACATGAGAAAATATCTCATCAAAGCCAATGTCCTTTTTCTGTGCAAATCCTTTTACAACTAACATGTCTTTAAATCTTTTCTTAACTCCATCATCTTTTTTTAACCTGTAAACCCACTTATTTTGTAAAGCTCTTTTACCTATAGGAAACTTGCATAAATCCCATGTCTTATTTTCAACAAAGAGTACATTTCATCTTTCATTGCAAACTCCCACTGAATCTTAGTAACCACCTGCACAACTTCATTATAACATTCAAGTTCACTAGCATCAGTAAGTAATATAGAATACAAAGAGGGAAAAAATCTTTTTGGAAGTCTAATCAGCCTTGTTGACCATCTAACATTCACTATTTGTTGTTGTAGTTGTTGCACATCATGAGAAATGGCCAGAACATCATCTTTTGGAGTATTATCTAGCACCAAATAATCATCTTCTTTCTTCTCATGTTGTTGTAATAGATCTTTGTACAACACTTGCTCATTGAATATGACATCCCTACTTTTTAAAATTTTACAATTTTCAAAAACCCAAAGCCTATAACCAAATGTATTAATTCCATATTCAAAAAATACACATTTCTTTGACTTAGCTTCCAGATTGGTTCTATTTTTTAAAATTTATATGAGCAAATGCTTCATAATCAAAGGTTTTGAGAAAAGAATAACTCACCTTCTTACCAGTCCATACTTCCTCTAGAATACCACAATCAAAATTTGTAGAGGGACCTCTATTAATCAAATATACAATAGTATTGACAACCTTATCCCATATGTGTAAGGGCAACCCAACATGCAACCTCATGCTCCTTGCATGCCCCATTATAGTCTTGTTCATGTGTTCAACCACTCCATTTTCTTGCAAAGTCCTGAGAATAGTTTTTTATCTACAAATACTATTAGTGGAGCATTAATCTTCAAATTCATGACTACAATAATCACCATCATTATCATATCTAAGACATTTTAATTTCTTACCAGTCTCATTTTCAACTAAGTATTTTCATTTCTTAAAAGTTTGAAATATATCATATTTTTGTCTAAGGAAATAAATCCATACTTTCATGGTTGCATCATCAATGAATGTAACATAATAATGAGAGCCACCAAGAGAAGATACCTGAGCCAGCCCCCATACATCAGTATGCACAAGCTCTAATTTCTCCTTTTTATTCTCCTTCCCAGTCTTCACAAAACTCACTCTCTTTTGTTTTCCATACACACAACTTTCATAAAAATCCATATTAACACATTTTAGACTAGGTAAAACTTTCTTTAAATGAATTACTTTCATACCTTTCTCACTCATGTGCCCAATTCTGTTGTGCCATAGTGCTATATTAGAATCTACAACAACTATTTGTTCTCCTTGCTCAACTGCAACAACTATTTTTGAACATTCATTTTTCTCTAAAATAATTAAAGTAGAAGGAACAATATGACCTATACAAAGATATAAGGTTCTTACTTTCATACCTTTTACTACTACTAGGGAACCTTTTGAAACCTTTCTATTTTTATCATTAAAAGTAACTACACAACCCTCATCACTGAGTTTCCCTATTGAAATTAAATTCCTACTCAGCTGTGGAACATGTCTTACCTCTTTTAGTAGCCAATGATTCTCATTCTCCAACTTAATCTTAACCTTTTCCTTTCCAACAATCTAACAGGGTTCATTATCCCCCAAATAAACAAGTCCAAAATTCCCTTGGACATAATCAATGAAATAACCTCTATGAGGTGTAGCATGAAATGAAAGCACCAAAATCTAAAACCCATGAATCATTAACACTTTCTAAAGATAGAAGAAAAACATCCTCTTAGGATTTGTTACTTACCACATTTGCCTCCTTGTTTCCATCTAGTTTATCTCCTTCATTTTTCTTTTGAATCCAACAATCTTTCTTTTTATGCCCTAGTTTCCCATAGTACCAACAATGATTCGGTCCCCTTTGACTTTCCTCTCAATTTCCCATAATTTTTGGAATTACTTACTCTCTTTGTCATTTTTTCTCAACTTTGTACATTCAAAGAACTTCCTAATGGATCCACCCGAGGTTTTCCTACCAATTTCCTCACTCAAAATAACACTGATCACATCATCATATTTTAGGGTACTAGATCCAGGAACAAAATTACTCATAGCCATTACCAAGCCATTCCAGCTTTTAGACAAAGAATACAAAATCAAGAGAGGCATAATTTTTTCATCAAAATTGATACCCACAAAAGATAACTGACTACCAATAGTATTAAACTCATTTAAATAATCTACAATAGATCCACCTTCTATTATTTTTATATTAAATAAATGCTTCATAAGAAATGCCTTGTTTGAAGTAGATGGCTTTTCATACAATTTCACTAGGGTTTGCATGAACTCTTCTATTGTCTTTACTCTTGTAATATTAAATGCCACCAATGATACCAAGCATAATTGAATGCTTCCAAGTACCTTTCTATCTAGAAGATCCTAGTCATCATTTGACATAGATCTCTAATTCTTGGTTTTTCCTTCCAATGGCTTCCATAAATCTTTCTAATAAAGACAGTCTTCCATTTAAATCTTCCATAACTAAGAGTTCTACCCATTAAACTTATCAACCCTCAACTTACCCTCATTTTCCATCACTCCCACTCAACTATGAGACTCCCAATCAACTGTGAGACTTTCTTGTAGAGGATAACTAAGAAAAAACCTCACTCTAATACCACTTGTTAGGATTAAACCATAGAAAGAAATAAAAATTACACGTAAATATAAAAAATATTTAAAAGTAATAGATCACATAGAAAAGACCATAAGACACCAAGAATTGGCATGGTTCACCCAATCTTCAAGCTACGTCCACCGAATAGCAAGTGCAATATTATTACAATCCAGTGATTGCAACTTGATTATAATTTGTAATCCCTTACAAGTCAATATTGTTGCAAGAACTAATTTTTACATCACCACACTGAAACAATCTCTAACCCTAAGCCCTTTTATACAAGTGTTTTTACCGCTGTAGGGTTATAATTAATAATTACATGTTGGGCCAAAATATTTATAAAATAGGGCCCAATTTTTTTTAAACCCCCACTCAAGGCCTAGGCTGGCCCTAATCCCTACCAAGGAGTTATGGAGTATGTAGAGTACTTCCTTGATCAGTCACCACAATCTAACAATCTCACACTTGTGGAGTTATCAAGATCCACACTAAACAACATCTCATATATCAAGACTCCATATCTATCCTATAACATTGTGAATCATACATCAATGTTCATAAAAACCCTCATACTCATACAATATCCTTCTCATGAAACCTAAACCCCTGTCAAGATAAGTAAGCAATTACTTGGCTCTTTTTTCTAATAGCAATACCTAACAAGACATATAACTTTCAGGGGTTGTAAATGGGTTTAAGCTCCTTGTTCCCAAACCACAAAATTTTTTAGACAATAGAGACACAAGATGAGAATCAAAATAAAACTAACAAGTTTTTTGTTCTTCGTAGTCATTTCTTTGAAATAATATATTCAAGATGCATGTATATAACTCATAAAACAACTAAATAGACCAAAAATGTTATATTTGATTTCTAGGCATGATTGTGTGAGTTATTTTATCATCAATGTTTCAGATCATACTACATGATCCATCATTAGGATGCAAGAGAATCAAGGGAAAAAAAGATATGGTGGTATGTTAACTTTATTACCAATGTTCATAAAAGAGAAATAGTTAGAATGGTGGTATCACATCAATGGAAAACCTTCCAAATTGGAACTAACCTTGTAGGATCATAGTAATGAATTTTTTTCCATAAAATTGGAACCCCTACTCCACATCATGGAAATCCTTTTATAGAGAAGGATTGCAACAAGTTTTAGATGGGAGGACACATGTCAAAATCTTACGAGAAAAATGAATATAAAGATATTTTTAAATAATATTACATTTAAAACATTCTCTATATTCGAACAAAAATAGGAAAGTAGTTGCAAAGTTGGCTAGTGACACTTACTATAGGTGTCTTTAATTTAATTCCATTTGTCTTCTAGTATGTTTAATCATGTAGATCTTCAATTGATTCCCATCAGAAGAGCCTTAATCTCTCTAATTTCTTCCACAATATTTGTTTCCTTCTTGATGGGCCACTTAGTGCATCTAATTTTGTTCCACTTGAAAACTAGATCATCATCATTGTTGTAAAGATCAAGCATCAATGCTCATCCTTGGTTGTTCAATTTAGATCTATTCCCTATTTTTCTCTATATCATTTAGTTTCTCCCTCAAGGATGCAACTTCAACCTTCAATGTATGAGCCACAAAATCAGTGATTTTTTCCATCTTAGTCAAATTTCTAATTGATCACCCAATGAGATCCACATGTTACCATCTGATAGGTTGGACTCATCACGTTGTCAACCTATTAGAAAATCCTCACCACATGTCATCTTCTTGCAACTTCATGGCCCTAAAACAAAACTCTAATGTTATGCCTACAATGATGCAATTTCTCTTTTCGCTACTTTACTATGGTTTTCCTTCTTTCTTTATCCCTAATTGTGACCATGTGAAGAGGGATAAGTTAGTTATTTCATAGCTTCTCTACCCCTTTTAATAATTGCTATGTTTGGCCTACAACATTGTGCTTCCCTTTAATCACCACTTCACAACCTTATTTGTTCATTGACCACATGGGCTTGCAAAACTAGGTTCTCTTTATTTTATGCTTTGTCACTACATCACAACTATTTACTACTTTAATCCTCTAACCACATTGATCAAGAAATAACTATCAAGCTTACCACTTCATAACTTTTCCATAGTTTAGAACTTAACACTTCTTATACTTGTGATGATTTGATGTTTGAGATATTAACCTTGTCACCTCTTCATAATCACCAAAAATAAATATTAATTTAACCATGCAACACTACGATCACTACCTTGGATGAATGTTGTTTTGTTTCACAACATTGCAACCAAGGAACTTAACTACCACTAAAAATTTGTGATGCTATGATAAAATTTACCTCAACTTTCTCTTGGTATATAGTCTTGCAACCTCAAATCTTAACCACAACCTTAACCTCATAAAGATGTGATCAAAGCATTTTTCCACTTTACAACTTTAACCATAGTTTAGCAATAAGCCTCTGCAATGTTGTGACTACTTAAACCTTAACTATCTTGATTATCCTTTCACAGATTTGCAACCTATCCTTTACTTTAATTCAGACCCTTGTGATGGTGTAAAGACCATTTCCTTTGACTATTAGATGTTCATCACAGTTTCACAACTTGAAATTTTAACTCTTGGCTTAACCCTATGACCTTGCAATGACTGTTAGAAGGTAACTATTTCCTTTCATTGCAACTTCAAAACTTGAATTTCTAAGCCAACACTTAACCCTTTGAAGCTACGATGGAAAGCTTTCATTGCTTCACCATCTTAACTCTATTAGAATTACAAGTGGGAAAGGAGTAAACTTTTGTGGGGGGTGAATCAAGAGTTTAAACTTAGATCCATAAAACTTCCATCATTCATACATTACATGTATTAATATACTAAAACAACATATAAAGCATATGCATCAATCATGTAAACATGTAATCAAACACACACACTTAACACTAGATATGATTACCCAGAAACCCTCCAAATGAGAAGGTAAGACTGGGGTGGGGATCACACCCGCAAATCTTTGCTCTTGCAAAAATAACATGTAGCCAATTAAGGTTACAATGGTTTGACCTTGAGTCATGATATGTCCTATGAAAGTCCTGCCCTATTAAAGGCTTACAAAGATTGTTAAGTCCCACCTTGTTAGAGGATTTCAACACCTTGTTAGAAGTGTTCCTTGTTAGAGAACTTCAACTTACAATTAAGTAAGCACACTATTAAAGGATTTCATATAGCTTGTTAAGACTACTTTGTTAAGAGATTTAGCTGAAATCACTTGTCAAAATGTCTCAACATAGATCTTGTAGTTGAAACTTGCTTGCTTGATAATAGATCACCTCTATCCAATCTTTGATTAATCCTTCATGATCTAATGTATCAATGTTGTATCCTCTATCCTCTATTCTTCACTTAACTAATTCTACAATTCACTCTTACTACTAAGTCACCTTGAATGCTCTGCAAACTATCTTATTCACTCTTCCAATTCGATCATTCACCCCTTTTCAATGCTCTTAACATCATTAAAAATTTAGGGCTTCATCCTCCTTAAGAAGACCGAGGGGGCTTGGGGTTAGGTATGAATTAGCAATTGAGATTCATCCATTTTTCTACTTAAAACTTTCCATTTTTTTGATTGGCTATATGTAATTGCATAGGGAATCTACATATAGATTCGTCCTTATCTCTAAAAGATCAAAATCTATCCTTAAGTTGGTTAAAAAATAGATTATATAGGTTTTTGTGCCATAACAAAAAAATATGTCTAATCTATGTTACTTGATATATGTAGTTTGTGATGCTTAGCATACACTATTTTGACTTGACACTTGAACTGCTCAACATCTACTATTTACTCAACACTTGAATCACTCGACATGGTCTAATATTTACATGTTGTACTTGGCATGCACTACTAGTTTGGTATGAACTATGTAAATTTCTTAAGTGTGTTGACACTCACTTTTCAAAACCAGTCTGAGATCAATAATCTCTCCCTCTAACATAAGTGTCAAAAACACTTGAATATACATAATCAATCTAATCTTCTCAAGTATAACATATCCATGACTTGGCTTATATACATAACTTCAAAATTTTCAAAAAAAATGCAATAACTTATATACCTCAAAATTTATAACACCCCTTGAGTTAATATGTTTGTTCTGTATCAAAAATCTATTCTCCATTCTGAGTAGATTTATCTCTATTGACTGATAATTTTTTACTTCAATGCACTTATACTCTTTCATGCTCTATTCTGCTTTGTTTCTATCTCTACATTTTATTTCTCAACAATGTATAACTCCCCCTTTCTTTATTCTTCCTCATAGGATATTCTCATACTTTTTGTTGTCTCCCCCTTTTTATCTGTCTCCCTATAGGATATTCTCCCCTTTTTTGACACTTACGAAAAATGGGCTATACATGTATAATGTGTTTGTCCAATAATGATTTATGGACCTCCATTATAATTTTAAGAGTTGTATCTTAGTTGTCACATGCAACATCTAGTGACTTGATTTAGATAGCAAGCTTGACAACAAGGTGTACTAGTCCATCTAGAGTAGAAAGATTGAGGTCTCTCTTTAGAAAAGTTTTTGCATAGCCTAGCTCCTTGTGTAGTATCTACATACGAGGGGTGAGAGATGCCTAGATACATGTCAATTTGGCTCTTATCCTAGCCCCTTATACTATTAATATAGCTAATATACTTTGTGACTGAAGAAATATATTAAAATTCTTCTCACTTTGAGTTGGGTTTAGAGGTAACCTTGTAAGCTTAGAATATGATGTCTGGTCTCTTGGGTAAAGAGTGTAGGATAACACAATTTGGTGTACAATGAGAATATATTCTCAAGTACCTTCTTTAAATCCTCAACCTTTTTTGCTAATGCAACTTGAGTTAGTGCTATGTCACCAGATATCTTCTCATTGACCTTGCTTTAGAATTTCTTTTTTGACCACTCTAAAAGTTTGGAACTAGTATCAATGTCTTCGTTGTTGACCTTTTCCACTATGTCTAACAATTGTTCTAATAGTGGATTTTTTTCTTTAGAAGTAGACAAGCTGAATGCATCTAAAAAGATGTCTTTAATTTCTTGTAGTGCTTATTTTTTCCTATATTCTTTCCTAATCATTTCTTGATGCTTCTTCTTCTCTAAAGCTTGTTGTAAAATGCTTATTTGATCTATTTTCATTGTGTCATAGTCAAATTTAGGAATAAATATCTCTTCATCTAAAGTGATATCACCATAGTGAGTTACCTTATCAACTTTTGAAGAGCTTGAGCCTATAACTGAGATCTACAATGGTATAGCTTTCGTGCTTAGCTTCTGAAGAACTTTTGTAGGAGAAGTGCTAGATGTTGGTAGAGTTACTAGTGCCTAGATGGATTCTTTCTCCTTTACCTTAGGTTTTTTCTCACCTTCTTCAAATTGGCTCTTTTCTAACATAATGAAATGAATAGCACTTTGTCCTTGTGCTTTAGGTAAAAATGAAACTGTATGTCCTTCTTCCTATTGTCCATTTGTATATTTTTCTTCTTCCTACTTCTTCTCAAGAGTAACAACTTTCACAAGTGTATCAACCTTAGAGGGTTCATCTACTATAGTTTGAATAGAAGGTTTCACTTGAAGAACTGAGGGGATGGTAGAAGGTGGTTCTTATGGATTCACCTTGTCCCTTGTGATGTTAGTTACTACCTTTTGGAGCTCAACTACACTCACCAAGACTGGATTATCACATAACTTAGCATGTAGTGTAGATCTATCCAATATTTTCTTCAAGTCATTTGTAGTTAATGGATTGATGTTTTGAGTTGATGCATCAGGCATATCCTTGAAAATAATAGTTTTTGTTGACTTGACTATGTCATGTGGGGACTAACACTTGGCATTTGTGTTTCCTACACACTTTGTTCATCTTTCTATTGTTCAATTGTAGCCATCTCATCATCTTGCTTTTTTTTTTTCTTCCCCAAGTGTATTATCTTTATTTTTATCTTCCTATTTGTCATCATCTTCTTTGTCATCTTTACCTTTATCATCACTTTTACCCTCAAAAGGGTTAGCCTCTCCTTGCTTTATAGTGGTAACCTCGTAGATTAATTTCCATATTTGGGTAGACTTTTTGACCACATCTTTAATGTTGTTTTGAAGTATTCTAAAGGCTCTCTACTTAGGTGTAAACCTAACTCCATATTTCTTAGTAGCCTTAGCAATCTACCCTTTTTTCAGTTCTAGCATTACTTGGGCCAATGTAGTTTATCTTATTTGCTTTTCCAAATTTAAACAATAATGCCATTTTTGCTCAACTAAATCATATAATTTCTTAGGTACTGAGTTAGCAAATTTTAATGTAGTAGTCTTAAATTTAGACATCATTACATATAGGGCATCTTCAACTAACTTATGTTCTTCTTTTTCAAGTTTCTCAAAATCAATATGCTTAAATCCAGAAAAATTTGCATTATTTTTGACATTTTCACACACATTTTCAATATTCGAAAGTGGTTTGTGACTTACCACCTTGAATTGACTTAAATCTATGATTTATTCTTTTCTTCATCTGAATCGAGTTGTGCAACATATTTTCTTATTTGTTTCTTCTACACTTGGCCTCCTTGACCTGTAACCTTAGTCTTTTCCTTGGTCTTCTGTGTGTTTGCACGTGTGCTGGCTCTAGTGGTCAGAGCATTAGGCTTAGCTGAAATAAATTTTATAAATTTTTTGGCCTTAGCCATAGGTTGTGCCTTAGCCTTTCTCTTCTTTGACTTGGGATGTATTGGTGCTTCCTTAGCTTCTTCTCCCTTAGCACCTTCTATTTCTTTTACTTCTTTGTCCTCTCCCATGTCTTAGGTTAATGCAAGAGGTCCTTGTGTTTGTTCTTGATCTTCTTCTTCATCCTCTTCATCTTCTTCCTCTTCTTTCTCACCTACACCTTCACCAAATTCAGCCTTTAGCTTCTTTACTAGTTTATCTTTCTTTTTACATGTGGAGGCAATTTTCAACTCCATTTCAATCTTTGATTTCATCACATCATAATTTACAAAGATTCTTGTAGTCTTGTCCACTTCCTCTACTAGAAGTACAATTATTGTTGTTGATGCTTCATCAACATTGATCTCATATCCAAGTGGTCTTAACCATTTGACCCTTGGTGTGTCATCTTGTATAAAGGTGTAACTAGCATGAACTAGAAAGCATATATCATTATAGTGTTGCTCAACTAATGAGATAGGTATCATCATTCTTTGTTTCATTGACTTCTTAAAGTCTTCAAAGTAGCTAGTCATTAATATCTCAAAATTTTCTCCCATCTATTTAATATACTCATTTATCTAAACTATAATTGACCTATTAGTCATCCATCTAACTATACCAAAAGAGGGGAATGAATTTTGTACATAGAAGAATATGTAGATGAGTATTGAACCAAATTTGCATTGTGCATTTTTGGTTTTCCTTATAGCTCCTAGGTTCTCCATCAATTGTTGTAATTTTAATTTAGCCAGATCATAAGTATGATCTTTCTTCACAATTTTATAGCCAACATCTACTGCAATATAGGGTACACTATTTAATCTACAATATTGATAGAATTTGTGTGAAATTACTCTAATAGAAAAGTTCAGCAGTGGATCCGTGATAGTGTTAATTTTCATCCCTCTCTTGTTCCATTTTGTTCTTGTATTCTTTTCTATTAATTCCTTGGAGTCACTTCTTAGAGTCTTGGGTCGATCTAGGGTTGGGTAGCTAGTAACCTTGTCAATTATCCTCTTTGATATCTTAATTAGTCCTCCTTCTAGCCATAGAGATCCATCATGTATTTTTCTTAAGACAATTTTAATCGATTCAGCCTTGAAAATAGTAGGAAAATCTAGGTCATGGGTCAAACCCTTTCTTTCAACAATTTTATATTCTTCTTTTAGAATACCATTATCACATAATCTATCATAGGATTCTCTAATTTCTAGGTCTCCAATGCTACAAATCTTACAATTGTAACATTTACTAACATCCTGAACCATAATAACATTCGGCAAGATCATTGAAAGTGCACTAGAGGGATCTTATTTGTATGCTATGTTAGGGATGGCCTTGAATATTGGTTGTTTTACTTCATTATTAACTAGTTGGACATTCAAGTTTTTTAGGGATAAAAAACTCTCTACCAATGTAGTGAAGGATTTTGTGAAGAGCACTAAAGAAATGAATGAATTGGTTAAAAGTGAGACATTTCATGTAACAAAATCCATCAAGAAGCTCTAGAGGTATGTTTTGCATGCTATCATTGAATATATTACTCTGGACCCTAGGTTTGATCGAGTAAAAACCCATCATTTCATTCTTCTAAATCATTTTCACCATGATAGTAAAATTTCTTTCCCTTACTATTTATTTACCTCCATGAGTAAGGCAAATTCTACTTTTAAGAAGAAACCAATTGTCAACCCTGCTTTGCATGAGGGATTATTACTACTAATCCATGTGCACTTCAAAGCTTAGATGATTAGCAAAAATCCCTGACTAGAAGCAGAAGCTAACAATGGTAGCTCTAGCTACTCTTCTAATTTTGATGACATTTAGAGCATAAACTCAAAGGGGGAGGGGAATATTTCTTCTGGTAAGAAAATTAAGGGTCAAGTTAAGAAGTCACCCTCTATTATTACCCCAAGAAGAAAGAGTCCAAGGGACCACAACCAAATCTCTAGTAAAAATGAAATGGATTATAATAAGGATGAGGAGGACATGGCTTATGATGATGAGGGCAAGGAGAAGGAAGAGTAGAATATGGAAGAACATGTAGGGAAGAAATGGAAGAGGGATGGTGCAAATGATGAGAGGGTTTTGAATCACGGGTTGGATGTTATGATTCTCCCTCTCTCCCCTGTACATCCTCAATCTCATCTTTAGGAGAAGGAAAAGGCTAATATTGGTGGTAAAGAGGGGGAAGTGCTTTTCAAAAATAGGAGAAAAGCTTGGAGGAATTTCAATGTTATGACTGTGACAATGAAATTTTTTAGAGAAGCTATGAATTAGATTCTAGTGGAAATACCAAGAATAGCCTCAGTTTGAAGAGCTCATTGAACCTACTATTTTTTCTATCACTAATAATGTTAGGGAGATGGGAATGAATCTTTTGGATAATGCACATAACAACATGATTGATAATTTTAGATCAATAAAATGGCTTTACCATGAGCTGGAAAATGTCAGAGAGAAGGTTGGTTAGTTGGAGGGCAACATGAAGAATATAGATACTAAGAACTAGGAGGAATAGGAGGAAAGAGTTAGTCTAGCTGAGAGGAGAATTAAGAATTTGGAAAACTACAATCATAACTTGGCTAATCAGATGGTTTCTCTCCTTAATTTGATCAATGACAACATTCTCCTCTTAGTTAGTGTGCTCAAAGATAGAGGCTTGTTGGTAGGTGAGGATGGAAAGGATAGAGGTAGAGCTAGGTCTGATGAAGATATGACCACTGATATCACCTTTACTAGTTTGGACTAAGATATGTAGAAAGACCATGAGTAGATGGTCAAGGAGAACCAAAAGATTTATGAGGTAGCTCAGGCCATGCATGATCTTGAGAGGAAGAATGAAGAGTAGCCCTCTTGTTCTATCTTTTTTTTTTTACTATATATTTTTTGGCTTTTGCTAAGTTCTGTTAAAGACAATTTTTTTTGGCTTTTTCATTGGCCTTTGTTATTGGTTGGGCCTTTTTCTTATTATCAGTCATTAGACTTATTTTATTTTGGTTGGGCTTCTATTGCTTATTTTCAGCCATGTTTATGTAGCTACTTTTGGGTTTTAGGGTCCCTATAAAACCTATTTATCTTATCAAAAACTAGTTGGACATTCAAAACCTCCTTCCCTTCTACATTCTTTGAGCTAGATGCCATTCTATAAAACTAGGGTTTGTGTATAATAAAAATTGCATAGTTCAGCTTGTGATAAATACCTTATAAAATATGTATACTGATGTGAGATCATTGCTGAAATATTTGCAATCACTTCAAAAAAGTTCTTGAATTTCCTTCTACTCTATTTTCTCTTTCTTGAATTCAAAATGATGAAAAATGAGCGAAAAATAACCATATACCCTTCAAAAACCCTTGCATTTAATGCTTAATTCTTTTATAGCTATAAACTTGGAATTAACTTGATTTCAAAATCATTCAAAATCCATTGATATTACCATATCTTAGAAGCTACTATTGACTTGGCATCAACTAGCTAGATTGATAGCTCAACATCAACTAGCATTCCACTCGACACCCATTGAAAAATTTTCATGCTCGACAACAACATGAAAACTTAAAAATTTAATCTTTAATTTTTAACAACATCTTGCATCTTCATTCATGCTAATGTAGTCTTTTCAGTACTAACTCCTTTAGAATTGATGTGTGATATTACATTTGAGTATCAGTTCCACATATAAAAAGTTTACTCGGCGCACTATAATTTATAGGGGGGGGCCATGCTACACTTGATTCCTACAGCCTAAGGAAGAGTATCAGTTCCACAAACTTCTTATTTGCCTACTTTGATGAGGTGTGATCACCTGACACATTGGGTGAAGTGATCCTTTCTCCATTTGATGTACTACAACCATCTTTCTTCTTCAATGTCTTCTTCATCTCATTCTTGATGTGTTCAACATCTTCCTTTCCTCTACCTTTATCAAATTCACAACTTGGTGTCATTAACCTAGTTGGACAATGCTTACTAATATGACCAGTCTTCAAATAGCTAAAGCATGTGGTTTGACTCAACCACCTTTTGTAGTTACCAATGAAGTGTGTCCTAATACAATTCTCAAGAACATGTACATATTCTTGACAATAGTGGCAACTATATCTTGTATTGTAATCCCAATTATAAGAGCTTCCATAGCTTCTTACCTTTGTTGGCTTATTTGATGACCACATGGACTTGGATCTTCATTCAAAGGATCTATGTCCATACTTCATATAGTTGTAGCAATATCCTTCAAAAAAAAATTTATGCATGGTCTTGGTTCTGCATTCATGTGCTTGATGACCTTGTTTGTTGCACTTATGACAATGAATCATGTTCTTAGGCTTGACATTCTAATTTGTATTGTTGCTCCTATGCACATTAGCAGTATGTCCTTTCTTTCCACAACTATGACAAGTAGGTTTGGAATTCTTACCTTTGTTTTTCCTTTCTTCAACAACTTTGGATGATTCTCCTTCTTTAGTGCTTGTGCAGCCCAATCCTAATGTATCTTTGTTAGGTCTAGCAGATATCAGTAATTTCTCAAAGTATTTGATGGCTTCATTTAGCTTGTTGAAACTTTTAGAAAATTTCTTTTCTCTTTTCAGGTCATTCTATAGTTGTTCATTCTGCAACTTCAATTTGGTTATCTCCATGTCCTTGACATTCAATTCATAGTTGGCATTCATCATTTGACTTCACATGTCTAATTGCATGTTGGAGATCTTGATTAGCTCTATTGAATTTTCTTCCAATCTATTTACTAAAATTATTTTTTCTTCTTCAATGATGGCTTTGTCTTCCTTGGATTTCTTCTTTTGTTCAGTCACCTCACATAGTAGTAGAGCTTGTGATTCTTGCTCCAACTTGAGATTTCTAGTTTCTTCAACTTGGATTCTATTCTTCTCCATTAGATCTACAACTTTTGCATTAAATTCATTGGAGTTACCATCTAAAAAAAAGCTTGGTGGGGTCTATCTCTTTATATAGTGTTTCATTCTTTGCAATGACAATTTCTTTCCTTCTTTTCAAGGAGCTATTTAAAGAATCTTTGGCTTCATTCACTTGATGTAGTATAAGATGTATTTCAACCTCCTAGTTTTCAATAGTCTTTCCTAGCTTGTAGACTTCCTTTCCAAGATCTTTCCTCTAAGCTACAAATCTTCTCCTTCTAAAAACTCAACTCTAATACCAATTGTTGGAATTATAGGTGGGAAAGTAGTAAACTTCTGAGATGGGGTAGTGTGGATCAGGAGTTTAAACTTAGACCCATAAAAATTTCATTATTCATAAATTACATGCATTAATATATTGAGAGAACATATAAAACATATGCTTCAATCATGTAAATATCTAATCAAACACATACACTTGACACTAGATATTATTACCTAAAAACCCTCCAAATGAGAAGGTAAAACTAGGGTGGGGATGACACCCACAAATCTTTACTCCTACAGAAATAAAGTGTAGCCAATTAAGGTTACAATGGTTTGACCATGAATCATGATCCACCCTATGAAAGGTCTGCCTTGTTAAAGGCTTACATAGACTATTAAGTCCCACCTTGTTAGAGGATTTCAACACCCTGTTATCATGATCCACCCTATGAAAGGTCTGCCTTGTTAAAGGCTTACATAGACTATTAAGTCCCACCTTGTTAGAGGACATCAACTTACAATTAAGTAAGAACCGTATTAAAGGATTTCATACAACCTATTAAGACTACTCTATTAAGAGATTTAGCTAAAATCACCTATCAAAATGTCTTAGCATAGATCTTGTAGTTGGCACTTGCTTTCTTGATAACATATCACCTATAGCCAATCTCTAATTAATCCTTCATGATTTGATGTATCAATGTTGTATCATCTATCCTCTATTCTTCACTTAACTTATTTTGCAATTCATTCTTACTGCTAAGTCACCTTGAATGCTCTACAAACTATCTTGTTCACTCCTACAATTTGATTATTTACCCCTTGACAATGCTCTCAACATCATTAAAAAATTAGGGCTTTATCCTCCTTAAGAAGATTGAGGTGGCTTAGGGTTAGGTATGAATCTATGGCTAAGATTCATCCATTTTTCTACTTAAAACTTTCCATTTTTTTGATTGGCTACATGTAATTGCATAGGGAATCTACATATAGATTCATCTTTATCTCTAAAAAATTGAAATCTATTCTTAATTCAGCTAAAAAATAGTTTACATAGTTTTTTTTTCTATTAAAAAACAAATATGTTCAATATGTATTACTTGACATATGTAGTCTTTGATGCTTGACATACACTATTTTAACTCGGCACTTGAACTGCTTGGCATCTACTATTTACTCGACACTTGAATCACTTGGAATGGTCTATCTTCTTGACACATGAGTGACTCAACACTCATTGCAACTTGGCATGATCTACTATTTACATGTTGTACTCGACATGCAATACTAGTTCATCATGAACTAAGTAAATGTCTTAAGTGTGTTGACATTCACTTGTCAAAACTAATTTGAGATCAACAAACTCTGGGTAACCTTTAACCATGTGTGAGGATGTGATAATAATTTAACCACTATTGTATTTACATTTTTGGTGAATAGGACATGTTTCATCTCATTTCTTTCTAACTTTAGCTAAAGTTTGAGCATCTCTATAAAGAAAGAAAGAAAGAGACGATCATTAATCTTCATTAATTTGATAGTCATGAAAGATCCTGGTTATATCTATATTTATTTATGAATCAGGGCCCACTACAACATCTATCCAATGTTCACATTCTTCATGCATCTTTGATAAGTGAGAAAGTGACAAGTATTGATATGCTTTTGGTCAACAACCTCCATAAAGTGAAGATCTTTTATAATAGTCAAAAACTCCAACCAACCTAAGCATGCCATCTAGACAACTTATTCTAACATGTTCCTTTTTTTGGCCTATGATTGAGTTTGGTCCCACCATCTCCACATGTCAAATGCTTGCATTCTCACTTTGATTATTTCTTGTGTAACTTTATAAAGCAATAAAGTGAGAGGCATTGATCTTTTAAGATTTGATGGCAGGGAAGATGCATCATTTGACATTTCTTGGAAACCAAAAAGGGGTCCATAGGGACAATTTTCAACTCATCACTTCCTCACAACTTGAATTTTAACTTAGTATTTAACCTTGTAAAACCGTAATCAAAGTATTTTGTTGCTTTGCCACCTTAACTCTAGGTTTCCCTTAACCATGTGTAATGGAGCAATAACTATGAACTTAAATATTATTGCTCCCTTTCGCACCTTCAAAACTTAAAATATTTTAGCTAGAAGCCTACTACAATCATGCAATTTCTATTGAATTGCTCCTTCACAACCTTAACTTGACAGTTAGCACTAACAGTTGCAAATCCACTCTAACTTGTTAATGACTATTTCACATCCTCATAGGTGCTAAAATAGTTAGAATTCAAAATGGGGTGATGTTATGACGAAGGAAACTTCACAATATTTCAACTTTTGACATTATAGAGGCATGACCATACAATATGAAAACTAGTCAAAAGACTTAGGGATATCAATGTATAAGCAATATTTTTCATATATCACTATCATACATTCATGTCAATTTATGAATAATCCATTAGAATCACAAGACATGACTATTTTTCTATTATTTTTTCATGAGGATGGCAACATTTTTAGAAACCCTAAGTAGAAAAAACACATTTTCTTCCTGATTTTCACAAGGTATTTCAAAACATTTGGTTGGTTGAAAAATTAGGCCAACATAACCTAAAAATGAAAATTAACATGAAGTCTAACAATGCAAGCTACATGAAAATTAAAAGGTGTACTTGCAATAGAGAAACTATAACATAGGATTTTATGTTCATTATTCATTAGATAATACTAAGGAACTTATTTTCATCATTGGGACATTATTAATGGACATCAAAAAATCACACAATCATCACTACTCACAAGCACAACTATGAAAAGATATGAAAGTGATTTATATTAGATTGGAATATGGAAAGATTCTAACATAAGCATCAAAGACATAAAGGTCAAAATGACTTCGATATTAGCTTACCTAGTTTAATATAGAAAAACCATGCTCACATCAGGGCATAGATATCGGGATGACCATAAGAATGACTGTACAAAAAATAGTCAAGGATGATGCCTCAAATCTCCTAAGTGCTTCAAGGGGACAACAAGAAACACTCTAGAGTTTCAAGATCACACCCACAAGAAGAAATAAAATAAAAACATTCCCCATGTCCCAAGTCCTCTAGCTATGTATACTAGAGAGACTTATTAGACAAGGACACTCAGTGAAAATTAATAATAGTAAGCACACAAAGAAAATATCATGTCATAGCTTAAACAATAAGTGTTGTATTTAAAAGTTTAAGTTTATTAACTAATACTAAGTTTCAAGGATAAGGATTGAATGCTTGCAAATAGGTAAGATCACATGACAAAACTAGGCAAGATAAAACTGATAAGTCTTGAAAAAAACCTGATGTCACAAGTTGTATTGAAAAATATAGTTGGGGTGGTGTTAAAAAAAACACCATTTGGGAAGTGTCCTAAAGACTAATGAATCCAAGAGACAAAATCTAACACAATTATGCCCCCTAGACAAACACAAAAACCAATTCCAAACCAAGGCAACAAGGGCACGACATGATGGAGAAAGGCTAAGTGTCAAGGACACATGCTAAGAAACAAGGGTGCAAAGGCCTCAAGTAGCACATATTTCAAAGTTTTCAACACTTATATTTTATTGCAATTTGTTTTTTTTTTCAATTTTCTTTCGGCATATATAATTTTTTTTGAGATACGTCAAACACCTATTGCTAGGTTTTCACTAAGATGATATTTTTTTTACGATATTTTCTAATTTTTAAATTTTTATACAATATATCATTTTTTAAGATCTTTTTAGGATCAATAAGTATGTACAAAGGATGCCCCTAGATAGAATGGGAATCATGGATAGAAATTCTTCAAGAGTAAGAAATTGATAGGATTAGGGAGCTTCTCTCTTGCTACTATAGATAGTAAATAACCACTAGACCCAAAAGCTATTGTAATGATGTAAGGTTCAAGCCAATTAGGTTCAAATTTTCCCTTTTGATCTCTACACTATTGATTCTTAGGATTTTCAAGTAGGACAAGGTCTCCCACCTAGAATTCTCTAGGGTGTACCCTTTTGTTGAAGGCTTTGGACATGCACTTTTCATAAACCGTCATATTGTCAAATCATGCTTAACATTTCTCATCTAGAAGTTATAACTCTTGAAGTCTCATGGGGCAATAGTCTTCATATCTAAGTGAAGGAATCTCAATCTCTAAAGGTAACACTACTTCAACACCATATGTAAGGGAAAAGGGAGTAGCCCTAGTAGGAGTATAAATATTTGTTTTATAGGCCCACAAAGTTAGATTTATGTATAAGTTCCAATCTCTACCAGTCTTACAAACTGTTCTATGTAGGAATTTGAGAATGGTATTGTTTGATTCCTCTTCTTGACCATTTCCTTGTGGAAATTAAATGGAGGACCAATGTTATTTACTCTTGAATTTCTTGGAGAGTTGTTTAAGGTCTTTATTTTTGAACTTGCCTCCATTACTAGTGATAATCTTAGAAGGAACTCCATATCAACAAATGATATGGTTCAAAATAAATAGAGAGACTGTCTTATTCAAGGCAGCAAAAAGTGTCCCAACTTCTACTCATTTAGTCATGTAATTAATAGCAGTGATAATAAACTTGTGTCCACCTGATGAGTTGGGATGAATCCACCCAACAAGATCAAAGGCCCATCATTGAAATGACCAATGAGATATAGAAGGAATGATATACCTACCTAGAACATGTATTAAGTTACCATGTTTTTGGTAGTTTTCACATGACTTTGCAAAAGCTATTGCACCAATCTACATTGTAGGCCAATAGTACCCCACCCTAAGCAACCTTCAACCATGGAAAGACCATTGGAATGTCCCCCATAGATGTTAGCTAACACTTGGTTGGATTCTTCCTTTTCTAAGCATCTAAGAAGCATTCCATCTAGACCCCTCCTATACAAATCACCAGAGACAAGGGAATGGTGAGAGGCATTTCAAGTAAAGTTTTTGCATTCAGATCAGTTAAAGGTTTTAGGTATAATGTCATTATGAAAGTATGAGTAAATGATATCAGAATGGGACAAATCACAACCAGCAAGGGTATGAATGGTATGACTTTATTGGGAGTCAGAGATAGGGTGATGTAGCTCTTCTAGAAGGAATTCAAATCTAGATTCATATTGCTCCAATTGAAGGAGTGATGCAAGTGTATCCATAGCATTAGCTACTTTTTTTCTACTCTAGGGATTTTTTGAAACATGAAAAATGTGAAGTATAATAATAGGGAATCAACCATTTTATTTTAAGGTACCATTTTCTCATTTTTGTTTAATATTCATCATTGACTTGGTTGATTATCAGCTATGAATCCCCATAGATGTCTAACTATGTAATTCTCTATTCTATGGCCATTCATTAAAGCTTCATACTCAACAATATTGTTTGTACATGGGAACAATAACTTGTAAGACTTAGGAATTGTGTACCCATGAGGACAAACAAATAACACACTAGCTCCTAAACCATTTTTCATAAAGGATCCAATAGAGAACATCTTCCATGTTCTTTCAGTCATATACATGTGGTATTCATCTGGAAGTCAACTTGAATAGGTGCATTATCTTGTATTGGGAAAGTAGCTAATTGATTTGTTATGGCTTGTCCTTTGATTGGTTTACACTTAATGTACTCTATGTCAAACTCTGAAAGGATCACCATCCGTTTAGCAAGTCTATTGGTGAGGGTAGACTTACCTCGCAAATACTTAAGTGGATTTTTTTTTTTTATGAGGTGTATAGTATGCACAAGCATGTAATGTCACAACTTTTTGGGAAAAAACACAACTGCAAGGCAAGCTTTCTCAATGCTAGTGTAGTTAACATCATATAAAATAAGAGTGTGGCTAATGTAGTATATTTCTCTTTCTTTCCCATAGTCATCAAGTTGAGCTAGTAATGCCCCCAAGGAAGATTTTGTCATTGAAATGTATAGAATAAGTGGTTTCCTTGGGATATGAGGCATTAAAAGAGGAGGATTTTCCAAGTATTTCTTGATTTGATCTATGCTCTTTTGACAATCCTCATTCCAAACACATTTGATTCCTTTGTGTAAGTAATTTTTGAAAGGTTGAGATCTATCTACCAAATGTAAAATGAATCTCCTTATGGATTGAAGACATCCTTGAAGACTCCTCATTTGACTAATGTTTCTGGGAGGTGGCATGTCTATGATTACTTGGAATTTTTTAGGGTCTACCTCTATTCCTCTATTTGAAATGATGAATCCTAGTAGTTTTCTAGAAGTGACTCCAAAAGTGCACTTTTTAGGATTTAACCTTAATTGAAATTGTTCCATGTGATCTAAAGTGACTTCTAAATCATCTAAGTGCGTGTCTCTTTTCTTAAACTTGGCTAAGGTCTCATCCACACAATATTCTATGTTTTTATGCACCATGTCATGAAAAATGGTCGTTATAGCCTATTGATAGGTGGCTCCTATATTTTTTAATCCAAAAGGCATAATGTTCTAGCAATAGGTACCCCATGCACAACATGAATGCAATATTTTCTTAATCTTCAAAGAGCCATCTTAATCTAATTGTATCCTCAAAAACTATCCATCAAATTATAAATCTCATACCCATAGTTGTATCCACTATCATTCTTATATTTGGAAGTGGAAAATCATCTTTTGTGCAAGCTTTTTTAAGATCTCAAAAATTTCATGCAATAATGGATTTGACATGTTTAGATATAGGTACTATTTTTAAGATCCATTCCATATAAGCTATAGCTCGTATAAATCCAACACTCAATAGATTTTCTATTTTTTCTTTGACTAGGACAACTATGTAAGGATGCATCTTTCTCAATTTCTATTTAACTAGTTTGATACCTAGAGCTATGGACAAGTGATGCATGATAAGATTAATTTCCAACCTTGAAATATTTGAATAAGTCCATACAAATTTGATCTTCTTTTCTTGAAAGAACTTAGTGTAAGCTTCTTTTTCTTGTGGCGATAAGGATTGAGCCAAGTGCACTATCTGTGGAGCCTCATCTATAACCAAATTGACTATTTGTGTTGGTTTAATAGGCACTAAAGATATATCTTGAAAGTAGCTAGGGAGACAATCAAATACCTCATCCTTAGGTGCCTCAAAGAGGTTTTCATCCTTGGATATGTCATTTCTTTTTACTTTTTTGGTTTTGACATTGCCACAAAGTGGTTTTTGCCATCAAAACTCCTATTCTTTTGATTTTCTTTTATTTTTATTTTGTGACTAAGGTACTTGATGTCTGGCTCTTTCATGCTAGTAGTCAGTTCACTGGTGAAAGAGACTACAAGTTCAATAACATTCAAGTAACATGTTGTCTCATAATCATTTTGAAATGTTAAGAGCTTAGGTTCTTGATAGCATTGGGACCAATCAATGAGGTTAGGATGAACAAGTAGTAAGTTAATGATTGGTTCAAGGTTGTAATATGAATGATATCATCTCTAGTGACCAAAGAGTTGGAGTTTATCAAGTATCCCTCTAAGTTACCCAAATAAAAATTTGTCCTAACAAGTGAAGAACCATCCACTAAGGAAACATGTGTATTCAAATCTTCAAATCCGACACATGACTCATTTGTATCTCAAATCAAGAACTATAAATGTGGATGACATAACCATCCACATCAATCACAGAAGGCTCTGAGAAGGAGTCCCACTCATACTCATATAAACTTATTTTCAAACATCAACTAGGATGTTTACACCATGAAGGTTTAGGATGTCTTATTGTGGAAGTTCTAATGCCATCAAGGGTAACACCTTCTCTTTCCATCAAATGAACAATATTCTTTCATTGACATTCTTTTATAAAATCTTGTAAGAATTTTCCTTAGGGAAAAATAACACTAAGATCAAGAAGCTCAAACACTAGCACAATATGGACCAATAATGGATGATTAGAATAAAAATAATGAGAATATATGCAATACACACTAGAAGTGCCTATATATAAAGGCTTCTAGAATGATTGGGAGTTAGCAAACTGATAAGCCTTACAACTGAGCACATGTCCACCAAGAGTGGATTATCCTCCATTGAGCCAAGAAGTTAGTGTGATTATGAGAGGATAAGCTTGCATAGGTGAATCTCATAAAGAGATGTTGCAAACACCATGTGATTAATTAGAGTGTGAAAAACTAAGCTATCTACATGAAAACTTAGATAAATATGCAAACTCCTATGTTGTCATCAAGACAAATTATCTAACTATGCATACTCCTAGGTGTCTATATGATAAATACTAAAATAATGCATTTAACCTAAGTAAACTTAAGTAAAGTGTAATAATAAATAATTATTTACACTAATAACCCCCCTTAAGTGCAACTTGGGGGAATGCACTTAAGCTCACAAAAGCTAGGATGAAAATGCATGGTGGGTCCCAACTACTAGGCCATGTTAGGTACCCATGTACAAATGCAATACTCAACATACAATGTGATGCAATGTAATACAATCTCTTTGAAAACATAGAAAGAGGGAAAATAGCATACACAAAACCCTCCCCCAAAAGGAGAGACAAGTACAATAAAGAAGATGAGAGAGAAGAAGACCTTATGTAAGGAAAAAATCCCTCCCATAAGAAAGAAGAGAGAAATCGAGGGACTCCCCTTTTTGAAATATCCTACACACCCAAGAGATCTTGCAAATGAAGATACTTGACCTCAGTGAAGGATCTGGTGAAGATATCTACAACCTTCTTTGTTGTAGGAAAATACTACAATGTAATGACCTACTCATGAATCAACTTTCTAATGTAGTGCATATGAACCTCAATATGTTTGGTATGCTGATGCTGGACCTAGATGTTTTGAGATCTCAATATCACTTTGATTATCACAATGCATGACAATGGGTTTAGGTATGTGAAATCCAAACTCCTTTAGAATATGCAATAACCAAATAGCCTCTATAGCTACATTAATAGTGCCTTGATACTCAACCTTAGTAGAAGAAAGAGAAATAGTATTTTTCTTCTTACTTTTCCAACAAATGGGGCCAGAACCAAGGTGAAACATGTAACCTAAAGTAGACTTGCGAGAATCAAGATCCCCTACATAGTCTAAGTCTATATAACTAACCAACTAAAGTCCAATACCCACAACATAGTGTATCCCATGTGTATGTGTACCATGTATGTAGTGAAAGATGTGTTTGGGAGCCTTCCAATGAATCTAATGTGGCTCTTGCATGAAGCAAGAAACCATGCCAACTGCAAAATCTATGTCAAGGCATGTATGTATCAAGTAAATGAGACTCCCAACCAACTATTTATACAATATAGCATCAACAAGGGAGTGGAACACTTTTCCTCTAACTTAACACCTAAAAGAAAGGGAGTAGGAGCAAGCTTGTAGTCACTCATGAAAAATTGAGCAAGTAGATCAAGAGCATACTTGGGTTGAGAAAGTGTAATCCCAACTAAAGACTGTGTGATCTCAATACTGAGAAAATAATGAAGTAATCCCAAGTCTATCATGGAAAATTTTTCCTGCAAAGAAGTCTTGACACTGGCAATGATGGATGAAGTACTTCTTGTAATGATCAAGTCATCTACATAAAGCACAAGTATCATGTGTGAGTCATTCCCCTAAAGAATATAGACAATAAAATTTGAATGATAATTGGTGAATCTTATTGAGAGTAGGAAGGAATCCATCTTGGCATACCAAGCCCAAGGAGCCTACTTAAGACCATAGATAGAATTATTCAACTTGTAAACCAAAGTAGAATCCTATATGAATCCTTGCGGCTACTCCATATAAATCTCTTCATGAAGATTACCATTCAATATTGTACTCTTCACATCCATCTAATGAACAACCCAACCATGAGTTGCAACAATAGCTAGTGTCAAATGAATGGATTTCATCTTAGCTACCAGTCAAAAGGTCTCAGTATAGTCAATACCAAGAACTTGTGAGAAATATTTGGCAACAAGTCTAGCCTTATACTTATCCACACTTCCATCTGCTATAACCTGGGTCTGATAGATCCACTTACACCAAACCAACTTTCTTCCCTTAGGAAGAGGAACTAAGTCCCAATTATTTTCTTTTATTAAAGAGTTATATTCTTCCTCTATGGCCTTGTCCCATTCAAGAGTCCCTAATTCTTCCTTAAATTTCTATAGATTAGAAGCAATGACAATATATGCATGTGGAAATTATTTGTGTTGTGACCTTTTCCTCATAGTATCTGAAGGATTCCCAACCAATGAGCTTGTTAAATCAAGTATTTTTTGTGCCCAATGAGGTCTAGTGGAAGAAGAAGGAATATTCTCAACTATTTGTGGGCCCTATGAAGGTGGTGTCTTGTCAGTCAAAGTTGAAGTAATATCATCTTGCAAGTAACTATCATCACTTTCCATGAAGGAGGAAGAAGAAGTTGAAGGATCCAAACTTGGACAGTTCTCTTCAAAATGAACACTTCTCTCAAAGAAGATTTAATGTGTCTCTAGATCCATGAGTTTGTATGCCTTAATGTGGTTAGGATATCCAACAAATATACAAGGTTTTCTTTGAGGTTCCAATGCCTTCCACCTTTGTGGAGGTATCCTTGCCCAGGTTGGACAATCAAAATTTTTAAAGTGTTTTACACTTGGTTTTCTACCACACTAGGCCTCAAAAGATTTAATTCCATCCAAGGCCTTATGGGGACTTCTGTTTTGGATGTAACTGGCACAACATGTGGCTTCTACCCAAAAAAATTGATCTAGAGATTTAAGTTGTAGCATACAAGTGGTCATTTACTTAAGGGTTCTATTATTCCATTCAGCAACATCATTTTGTTGTGGAGTATATGCAATTGAATGTTGAAGATCAATACCCTCATGAGTACAAAAATTTATAAGCCTTGAGTTCACATATTCCCTTCCATTATCTATTCAAAAAATCTTGATGGCTTTCCCTGATTGCTTCTCAACTTGAGCTTTGAAGGTGATAAGCCTATCACTTCACTCTTATGAGCAAGAAGGAAGACCCAAGTGTAGAATGAAAATTCATGAATGAATGTGAGAAGATAGAAAGCCTTTCCAAATGATGGTACTAGAAATGGGCCAACTACATCACTATGAACCAATTCAAGAACAACAGTAGCTCTCCAAGACTTCCCCTTATCAAACTTCTCTTTGAGATGCTTGCCTACTTCACAACATGTGAATACACCCTCTAAATACTTGACTTGAGTTAGACCAGTGACCATATCCTTGTTGATAAGTTGTTGAAGGTAGCACTAACTGAGATGTCCAAACCTCTCATTCCATAGTTTACTTTGTGAATTTGAGTGGATTAAAAAGGAAAGCAAAGTGGACTTAGTCACAAAATAAGAAAAAGAATAAAGTCTTGTCTCATGATTAGGCTTTCCAATTGCCACTATAAAACCATCCTTTAGATTTTTTACCACAACTTAATTAGGAAGGAACTCCACTTTTTTGCCACATCCATAGTGAGTTATTTGGTAGATTGAAAGAAGGATGGTGCTAAGGTTGGGAACATGAAGAACATCCTTGAAAACTCCATTTTCCAACTCAACATTCCCTTTTCCTTCAACTTCCACTTGTATTTCATTTTCCAAATAGATGTAAGGTACATTTTATGGTTTCAAAGAGGAAAAATTCTCCCTTGAAGGACCCATATGGTGTGTAGCTCCTGAATCAAGAACCCATTCCTTAGAATTGTTTGTACTTGCTACCAAAATTTGTCCCTTACCTTTTGAACTGCTTGAAGATCTCTTATCCTTATAGGCATTTGGTACATCAATTTTATGTTTCCTCATTAAGTTTAGCAACTCATCAATTTTCTTATCCTTACAATCATGTTCATCATGACCATTCTTCTTATAATAGGCACAAGTTTTCTTCTCCCTTTTGTTGAGTTTGTTCCCCTTCTTATTATTTTTGGAAAAATACTTTCCTTGTTATGAGGAAGATTGTTGTGTAAAGGAATATTGTTGTCTATCATCTTGTGGCTTAGCCTTCCACTGCTTTTGCTTCTTGTTGGAATTTTTACCACCTAGATTCCCTTGATTAGCTACTAAGGCTTTGGTCTTGGAAGATTGGAGAATTCCCATACTCACTAACTTTTCATGTCTAAGACCAACATTCTTGAAAATGACTCTAATGAAGGCTTAGTGAAGGCACTACCCATTGTTAACTTGTGAGTATTGTAACTGGAAACAAAAGTTGCATATTCAAGAGGAAGATGAGTCATCACATTTTTTATCAGCTTTCCATCCTTGATGGGTTCACCACAATCCCTAAGTTGTGCCCTATACATGTCTACTTGGGTAAGATAATCTTTGATGGTGTCAAAATTCCTAGGATCCAATTTAAGAAGATTGTCCTCAATGGTGTAGACCATATCTTCATCTACTATCCCATGCAATGCTTCAAGTTTATCCCATACTTCTATTGGATTTTTAAGGTTCCTGATGTGATATTTAATAGGATCTGAGATATTCTTTAACAAGGTTCCTAGGGCCATTTCTTGTTTTGATGCCAAGTCTTCTTTACAAGACTCATTAGCATCATCATCAAGTTTCTTTGTTGCACCAGTTACATAACACAGTAAACCTTTTTCAACCAATGGTTCCTTTATCTTTTATTTCCAAGTAGAAAAATTATGTGGTGTTAACTTAGAGAAAGAACCAATAATGCTAAAGAAAGAGCACAATATCAACAAGACACAAGAACACAAGACACACCCCCTGTTTTCACTCAATTAAAGAACCCCCCCAAATGAATGCTTTAGGCACTTTATATGTAGTGTGTTTACAATAAGCCACTTGTCAAAATGGACAAATGTGGACTTCTGATTTTTCTATTTATGACCTCCTCTTGGAGTTCAAATATAGTACTTAGCAAAGTAGCTCAGATACACAACAATTTTGAAGTTTAATCAAAGTAATAAAATGCAAAAAAGACCTATTTTTGAATGTGGTATTTCTATCGACACAAGCCTATAACCTAATTGTAGATCTGTAAAGTAGATAAAAAATTATGCACTTTTAAAAAAATAGAACCTGAAATCTGTCCAAATGAGCTCGAACTAAGCCTTTGATGTTGCAAAAAATGAAATTTGTGATTTGTAGAAAAATTCATGAATAGAGGCCTTAAATATCTTGCACCAATGTGTAGATCATGAAATTCTACCCCAAAATGAAAAAAATTACATGGAAAAGGGAGTTCATATGATGGAAATATCGTTGTTTGAAAATCACCTCTACAATTATTTTTCCTAAATTGCCACTACCGCACCTCCAAAAATCAATTGACTCTAGATTCACCTTAGATGTCCAATTTTGATGAAATAAAATTTGATTTAGGGATTTTTGACCTCCTAAATATGATGCCAATATCTAATTTGCACTAGAAAGCTCCAATCTTGTCTTGCAAAAATAATCTCTCCTTCTGGCCTAAAAGGCCAATGTTTTTGCAGAATTTTAGAAATAAGATGCAAATCTGAAAAGAAAAAATCTAGAGACATAAACTATTTAGACCTAAAAAATTAATTTCATAGATCTAAAGAGATCATACCAATTTCAAAAATTGGGCCTTCAAGTTCTAGTTTGCAAAAAAAAAATTCCTTAGATTTGACTATGGCCTAGGGTAGGAAAATTTATAGTAAAACTTCACTGAATTGATCCTCTAGATGTAATGGTGAGGTCTGCTTTGGCTCTAGATTCTCCCAATAATTGTAGATACTCTAGATCTAAATCACAATCCTCTAAGAGGTGAAGCAAAAATGGTCTACAAGGGCTATGTGAAGAGAAGCTCCCTCAACTCTAATACCATATAAGAATTTTCCTTAGAGAAAATAACACCAAGATCAAGAAGCTCAAACACTAGCACAATATGGACCAATAGTGGATGATTAGAATAACAATAATGATAATATAAAATGTACAATACACAATAGAAGTTCATGTATATAAAGACAACTTCTATTCTATTAACACTTTATCAAAGATAGTAGAAGAGTTAATGTCTAAATCATAACCATGGGGATCTGTACCCCTCATCATGTCGATGTTTTCTTCTATGACTTAAAGCATGTTGGTAGTATTTTATGCATCTATATAAGTGTAATTAACCTCAACCTTTCCATTCTTAGGTTTAGAGGTTTCCCCCTTCTCTTTCTCATACTTGGGAAAAGGTTCTTTGAATTACTTGTGATTGTTGTTGGTGTTCAATCCATCTACCTTAAGTTTTCCATTCTCAATGAGATCTTGGATGATATGTTTAAGTTTTCAATAGTTTTCAATATCATGGCCAATGCCATTGTGAAACTTACAAAAGGCTTTCTCATCCCACCAATGTGGCTTGACATCAGGTATATAATACTTTCCTTGATCTTGAGGATGTGCAAGTTTGTTAGCAATGAGTGTTTTAAACACATCCTCATTTGAATCACCAAGTTTTGAAAATTTATGTCTCTCTTTCTTATGCATATCTTTGTATCTTGGTGTGTTCTCTTATTGATTAGATGCATTGAGTTTAATGACTTGAATATAACTAGACAAGTGGAGAATAACTTGATTGTTGGGTTTGGAGGAGTCCACAACTCCATCATTGACCACTTATTTTTTCCTATTACAATGTGAGTTCTTTCCTTTATCCTTGTTAGGGCTTTTGATATTTTGACCCCTATTGTTTTTTTTCCATGTTTGGTCAAAATTCCTTGTTCTTTTAAAACATCATTAATCCTATATGCAGTTTCAACCATGGTGTGAAAGAAATCAAAAACCATCTTCCTAACTTCATACCACATTTTGGGAACCAATTTTCTAATAGGGATATCAATATTTTCATTTTTAGGGATGGTCCTAGAGTAGCAAGAGAATTGTCATCTCTACCTTTGTAAGAAAGTGAAAAGGGATTTCCCTTGATTTTTCATTTAAGTTTCTTAAGTCCAACATGGTGATAGATCTTGAAAGGTTTTATGAAAAGTGTTCAACAAATCTATGGATGAACTCTTTGAAAATCTTAATAGGGGGAGTTATCTTTGAGAGACATTTCATCACTTGACCTTGAAGACTCCTTGGGAATAATCTCAAGAGGTATGAACTGTCTTGATGGAACTCAAAACTCATGATATAGAATTGACACACATGATCATGTGGATCTTCATTCCAATCATACTTTTCATATTGAGGAATCTTAAACTTTCTATGGAAATCTTTCATGTTAACACTTTTGTCAAAAGGATTAGGAAAAATTGAATCAATTGAGAATGAACTCTTGGGTGCCAAAATCTTTTCCATCATATTCTTAATTTGTTTGATCTCTTCTTCTTGAGATGGATGTTATATCTTAATCTTCATGTCTACATCAAAGTTGTAGGTGACTCTAGTACCCTTGTTAATTAAAATCTCTAGGAACTTATCTTTTTCTCGATCTAAGTATCTCTCTGCATACTGCTGGAAGAGTTGTTCTTTTTATATCTTCATAAAGTCTTGGGAGTTGAAATGAAAACTCAATCTACTACCCCCATAATGTGAATCATGATGAGCATGTTGTGAAGGTTGTCTTGAATTCCTAAGAGGTTTTCATCTCCTATAATGGCCATGGCTTGAAGCCCTCCTTCCTCTAGGGTTAGGATATCATAAAGATTTTCTTGAACATCTTCCACTTCATGGAGTCTTAGGAGGGATGGATGGAGGAGAGTTGTTTCTGTAGTGCCTCTGCCATTTGACTTTTGTAAGTCATCCTAATGGATGCAACCTTGATGATCTTTTGTTGTGATGGGATCATGATTGTGACCTTGAGTGGTCTACACCGTTGAGGTGTTTGGATTTATGTTTCTTTATCAGTTGCTTTGATTATGCTTTTGACTGATCTTTGAGATTATGATGTGATTTTTGGTTCACTGAGGTTTGTGTCAGTGGTTACCAAGATCGATGTGGTATCATGAGGTTGTTCTATGATTACCCTGAAATGTGTGCAGAGATTGCACTGTGTACTATTACCATGCTACACTGGACTGGGTTCTTGTAGCAATGGTTAGTCATGTTTATGACTGTGTTTTCTTATGTGTTTTAAATGCCTTTTTAATGCAAAGTAATCAATCATTATTAAATTCTTAATTAATTAGAATGGATTGCTCTTGTTGGATTATTTGGTTATTTGTTGCAGGCATTTACCTTGTTATATTTCTAATTAGAGAGATATTTGTTACTCATGTGATGTTTACATTTGAGAGGACCCAAGGGTCAAATGTTACTCTTTGATTCTAGTATCATAGATTTTAGACTACTATGCTGTTTAGTTAATCATATTGCATGATGATGCCATCTTGAGATGACAGTGTGTTTTACGATGTTATCTGGTTATCTGGTATTTGGACATACCTCTGATTTTGTTATGTGATGGATTTAATGCTATGGTTATTTACTTCATTCCTGCGTTGCTATGCCTTTTACGAACGTGAGTGATGTAAATAGATTATTTTAATATAATTAAATAAATGGTTAAATTAGGTGATTTAATGCATTTATTTCTTCGGCTATGTTATTATATGCAATGGCACTTGATCATGTTGTTTAGTGCGCAGGATTATATCCCTGGCAGTGGCACTTGGAGTTAGTGATTCAGCTGTTCATATTTTACCAATGTCACCTTTGTATGGTCGACGTATCCTTAATTAAATGTTTAATTTAAACCTTTCGGTGATTATCAAATCCGAACTCATTTGCATTATGTGATTAGACTAGTAAGCGTGTCTGTGCATTTAGAGTTTTTCTTTGTCGCGAAAGTTGTTTAGGAGATTTATGTGTTTTTGGGTTTTCGGGCTTTTTAATTGATTTATTTTAATTTCTGGCAGCTTTGCCATAGATGAATTCCTATTTATAGGAATAGCCTATTTTCGTTTGGGTCGATTTGGGGTTTAACTAGATTGGCTAGTTAAATGCCCTAATCGATTATTCACCCAAAAAGTGAATAAGTATCCAAAGAGGAATTTAATTCCTCACTTCTCACTTTCAAATTGGAAAGTTGGAGAGTAAAACCCAAAATCCTCTTCATGAGGATTTACTGTTTTGTTCGTTGTGGGAGCTACGGGTGTGGGATCGTCGCGAGGTTGGACTCGTTCGATCCAGCTCGGGGAAACCTTCGATTGCCGCAATTTTTAGCTACTTCTGCAAGATATTTATTTTATGGTTTAGATTCCCATTTTTCCCTTTTGGCTGTGAGGTAGGGCTTTCCCATTTTATTGTTTTTGCTCCGTTTTAGCTTCTATTTTTGGTAGCCATTTGTTTGGAGGCTGAGAAATAGTGTTCCCCTCCGTTTTTGTATGTTAGTTCTACCCGGTTGGGCGGGTATGAACATTTCCCTATTTTTTGGGAAGAGGATTTGGAGTTTTGAACCGTTATGCTGGCCATTTTTGCATACGGTGTCTGATTCCATTTATTTTTGGATTTTTTGGGTTTTTGAACTCAAAGGCCAAATGGGTTTTAATTTTGAAGTTTTCCAAAATTTTGGATTTTTTACCTCATTTTGTGTGCCACCCTGTTTTCTCGGGTTTTCTTGGCACATTGTGGTTCGTGGACTTGGATGATCCATTTGGATATCAGTCAGACCACTATTGCACTTTTCTGTTGCATTGGGATGCATGTCACACCCGTACTCCCGACTTTGTGTTCAGTTGAGTGATTTGTTACCTGTTATGGTTTCTTTTTGACCTTTGCTTTTGTTTCATGAATGCTAGGATTCATGTAGAATCTATACTCTCAGATTGAGGCCAATTGAGTGAGTTCACAATGTTTGGTCTTGTTACATCATTGGGATTCGTGTAGAATCCATACTCTCGGATTGAGGCCGGTTGAGTGATTTCATGATGTACGATTTTATTGGCTCTGGGATTCCTGTAGAATTCATCCTCTTGAGTTGCTTTCAGTTGGGTGTTTTGTTTTGCATTGTGTTCTCATTCCTGTCCTTGTGTTATGATCTTCGTGATGGTGGTGCGCCACACATGAGTACGTATGCGTACATTTGTTGGGTGACTTGCGAGGCCCGATCTTCCGTGGATTTGCCAAAAGTTATGATCATTGGGGTTGGGATGGGAGTATGCATGCCCACGAGCACTTGTCGTAGGATGAGCATGGGTAGGGTAGGGTAGCATATGGAGGGGGCTTCTATCTTGCAGCCTGGTGACCTTAGTCCCATAGGGTTGGCAGAGGAATTTTTAAATAAGTGATAATTAAAGAAAATGTGTGACTAATAATAAAACTTAAGATAATAAAATGTGTGTGTGGGGCCCTCCGTTGAGGAGTTGAAACGCATGATCCAAGCTTGGGCTTTTCGATGCCAAGCAACTCTCCATGATGTCAGCCCCTACTTAGTAGCCTTTTGACTGTCTGACCAGGACCTGTACTCCTTGCATTGTCTTAGGTTCTTGGTTCAGCCATCATACTGTCTAGCATGAGTGTTAGCCTTGGATGTTGTGCTTTATGTGTGTTTTTGGTTGGATCATTATCTCCATCAGCACGGCAGGTGTGGACCTACAGGTGCCATGTGGTTGGGAGGCGTAGCTACCTTCACCACTGCTAGGGATTGGTGTACAGAGACGATCTTTTGTCCTAGTGTGACCATTGCTGGATGTCTTCACTTGGTACTTCGGGTTCCAGAGTATGCTTTCTTATGATTTATGCTTTCATTGGGATGCTTGTATATCATGTTTAGATGATGTTAGTTTACTTGACACATTCCCTTATCATGATGTTTAGCATATGATTAGATGATGTTATTTGATTTAGTAGTATTTGATTTAGTAGTACATCTGTTGCTTATTGCTGTTTAGCATGTAATAGGAGATGTTATCTACTGTAGGATTATCTTATGCTTTACTACTAGCATGTTAGATTTCCTTATGCTTATATTGTTGCATGTTTTAGTAGTGACATCCCTATTTCGACAGTACTGACGATCTGGTCGATGGCTTGGGATGTTACGTGCGAGGGATGGCTAGGACCCACGATGGTCTTATGATGCTATTGATGGTTGGGAGGAACCGCGCATTTATTTGGTTGTTTAGTTCTGAAATGTATTTTGTTCATTGCGATGTTTATTTCAATATGTGCTTTGCTTTTATGTTTTAGATGGTTAGATGTTCCTCTTTCCTTGCTGTTAGTGCTCTCGAGTGTTCATTCCTCGATTTACGTGGATCTGGTACTCCCCGGTGTGGAGGTTTCCTTGTTTGTTTAGCTTTTAGATTGTGTTTTTTGTCACGCTGATTTGTTTCCTCGCGCAAGACTATTTCTTCCTCGTGCGAGACTATTTCTTCCTCGTGCAAAAGAATACACTTCCTGCGCGAGAATGGAAATCTTCGCGCGGCACATAGGAATCCTTGCGCAAAGTTCAGGAGTCCTTGTGCAAAGTGCGCACTTTCTCGTGTGAAGCGGTGAAAGATCTCGCGCGAAACTTGAGACCAATTTTCTTTCTCACGCGAGAAACAGGGGCTATCTAAGCTTGTCAAATGAAAGTTCAGAAGTTGGTTTTGGACACCCTTTTGGTTTTTACACCTTCCTGGTTCAAAAAAGATTTCCTAGGGGTTTAAAATATATCGTTTAAGTATAAGTTGATGTATATTTAATTCCTTATACTTAAGATATATTCTAATATATGCGACAAATTGTTTGAGATAGGTTTCAGACCTCTTGGAGATAAGTTATGGATTCTAGGAGATTTTAGGGCTTCAAAAATCTAGACTTAGCCAATTTTCAGGGCTTCAGGATTTCAAGCTTAGCCAAATTTCGGGATTCTGCATATTACCCCAGCTTGGTGTTTTGTTGATGAGTGGTTGTTTCTTGTGCCCTCATCATGTGCATTGTCATTTTTGGCTTTGGTTGTGTGTGTCAGTTTGGTGGTGGCATTTGGAGATCCATTGGTTGCCAGGATGGTGGTGAAGTCTTCCGTTGTGATCGTTGTGATCCCTGTATGATGTTGTCATGTGCATTCATACTTGTAAAAAAAAAATATCTTGGCTTGATTTGAATCCTTGTTTCCAAGGATCTCCGAGCGGGGCATTATAGTTTCTACCACCAATACACATGTTGCTAAATTGATCATTAAGTTGTTGGGCCAAGAGTATATCTTGCTCCTCCTAGTAGGACTTCCTTTTTACCTCCCACAAGGTTTTTCTCTCAAACTCTAGGAGTTTGAATTGCTCTTATTTTTCATCTTGTTCATCTAGAAAGACTTTCTTTTCACAATCAATTCTCGTAGGTCTTTCACTTGTGTATCTTGAAGTTGTTTTGAATGGTAAACTTGATCTTGAATGTCTAAAAAAATCATTGGTGTATACTGCATTCACATGAGTTCCATAAGGTTCATAATCTTGGTCTTCGTGTTGTGATTGTTCTTATTGTTTGACTTTCCTCTTATCTCTTTCTACCCTTTTGTGTGCATCCATATATCTTGTTGAGATAAGGTGTGATACTAATTGATTTTCATGGGAGGGGTTGTCAAACAAAATAGTATCATTGTGTTTTTTAAATATTCCATCAAGGTGTTTATCCATTTCTTTCCTCTCTCATTGAGTCATTGTGTAACTTATATCCATATCCAAGAACAAAATGCTAACAGTGTACTCAAATCATTAAGGTTACTCTTGGGATCAAACCAAACTTCTGAGTTGTTCCTAGGTGATGGATCAAATATTGGCTCTTTTCCTTTATGTTTTTGGTGAGTTTAAACTAAGGGTAATTGGTTAAAGACTACTTGAGGTTACTTTCCATGATTTAATTGATATCTTATTATAACCTAAATGAAATAAAAGGTACTAGATGATAGGATGACCCTAAAAAGAGGGGTGATAAGATAGAATTTTGCAAGAGGTGTAAACCAACATTACCATAGAGGTGCCCATTAAATGGATGAATACCCTAACACATATGGATCGGAAGGATCATTTACCCAAGTTACATTGATTAAATTTGAATTTGTAAAGAAGTGAATGGACAAGAGATTATTAACTCTCCAAGCATGTTATCAAAGGATCCAATCATTTATATTCTCAATAAGGATGGTTTATAGCTCACCAACTCTAAGAAAGGTCACCCATGAAATTAAATATTTCTAGTTCAAGAGGTTAAAACACAAGAATCTAAATTGTAAACAAACTTCTAACAATGGGGTAAGTGACCTAATCTGACCTAGATAGATCAAGAAAGACCAAAAATTGACCGAATAAAAAATTGAGCAAGTTAATAAGTTGGTTTTTGACTCAGGAACTTAGTTTTTTCTCATTTTAATTGACCAACTAGATGCATTAATAGATTTTTATCATTAATTAGGGACACAATGTAGGAACTAGGGAGTTCAAGAAAATAATTATCTTCAAACAACGAGCAAGGAACAAAGCAATGTTGCCCATGAACATGAATAGTGACTTAGTATTCTACTCTTTAAGGAATCTACTTGTGTATATTCTCAAAATGTATTTCAATCACACGCATAATCCTAGAAAATAAATGTTGGTTGCATTATGGTTTGTAGTAATAGTCAACTCTGAAACTCTTGCAATCTCAAGTTGGTAAAATGTAATTCTGATGCATCAAGGTTTTGACATAGTTTGAGAATTTAATCAATCAAGAGCTACTGAGGATATCAAACATCCTAACAAGAGGCTACACCTATGGAGATTTATTCCACAAGGACATTTGTATAGTAGTTGTTGCTCCACAAGAAGAATGGCTAATATCTCTTGAGGTTCTATCCACATGGTTTATCTAATAAAGGGAGTATATACAATAGTTAACCCTCTCTAACAAGGAAGACTCACAACATGGACCACATAGGGACTTGGTTTAGATTCAAGGGTTCCAAGTTTTTGATGCTCCCAAAGGGAATAGAGCATAATCCTCTCGCCTCTTTACCTCACCAAAACATGACAAACAAATTAATTAACCTACTAAATTGTTGATACCAACTCAACAAAGTTTGTCTACTGACAATGATTTTTATTTCTCTTAAGAGAGAACATACTATCAGTTGAAAAAGAATAGAAAATATTTGAACCTAGAGTTGATCAGCACCTTCCCTTCTACAAGTGGTTCCTTCATCAAGAAGAGATTGAGTCCCACTCTCTTGAGATCCACAAATAGTGTTCATAGGACCTAATTACTATGTGCAATAGATATGTGAGAAAATAAATCTACGTTTGTTCCTTTAGAGAAGAAATTGAAATGTGATCTATGAAGGTGGGAAATCATTCAAGTAAGACAAGCAAGAGGTTCATTTTAATGAAAGGAAACCAAATGTTATAGAGATTAAAATAGCTAGTAATCCATGTAACACACTTAGTATATTTTACCTTATTTTTATTTTTGTTGAGTTTTTTGTGCAAGAAAGCCACAAACTCTCCAACAAGCATGACAAGAAAACAAGATATGCAATGCGTACTCAACTTATGAAAACCCTAGGGTTAGACCTGAAAGTGAATTATTATGAGCAATCGATGTAGGAGCATCTTGGGTGTAAGAGCAATCTTGCATCACCCAAAAACCATTTTCTTTTCAATCTTTTCTATTTTAATAAGGTCTAGTAGACATGGTGGTTTCTATTTCTAGGAGCTTACTATTTTTAGTAAGTTTTTCATACAAACTCTAAATGTTTTCATGTTCTACATGAAGGTTCATTTTAGAATTACAAGCCTACCATAAAAATGTCATTTCTCCACCTTAAGTATTAGAGAAGTTATTGTAGATTTTTGGTGGAAAATATTATAGAAAAATCTTCAAGCTCATCATTGGAGGTATTAGAGTGCCTAGATGAGGTCCAAAAACTCAATGGAAGGGCACTTGTGTAATTTTGAGCTTGTAGATCAAGAGCTAGAACTTTCAAAAAGTGTTTATAATAGCCAATCAGAGAAACGGTTTGAGAGTTATGGCCTTACAAAGTTGACATACCAAAATTTCTAAAATAATTTGTCAAAGATGTATTTAGATGACTCTATATGTATTATTAGGGTTTTTTAGCCTTAGGTATTAAGTTTGGGCATCTAGAACCTTCTTGGGTGGCATAAAATTGGCTATTTAAGAAATACTTGAACATTGTCTAGAACGTCTCTAGGTGGTAGTTTGTAGCTTAGTCTTGTAGATTACTATAAATAAGGAACCCATGTGTGTTAACATATTGTACTTATGAATTCTATAATTCTTCATTTTCAATGATAATAAGAAGTCCATATTTTGTTCTTGCATTTGTTGTTGTTTCTTTGTTTCTATTATGGGTTTATAGTATTAAGGAGAGCACCCTTCATCAAGTGGTATCAGAGCTAGAGTTCTTGAGTGTGTGGATAGATCAATAATTGTGAGGAATTTTTCACTAGGACCATGGTTTAGGCTAAGCATGTAGACAAATCACTGATTGTGAGGCAATTTGTACTAAGGTTTTAGTGAAAGTACAAAAATTCATCCACAAAGAGTGTGGTAGAAGAGTTTTAGGTCTTACACGAGGGTTTATGAACCCTCCAAAGACAAATACAAGCATTGGAAGAATAAATGCATAGAGGAATAAATCTTCCTATAAGAGATGAAAGTCAGGATGAGGACAAAGTAGAAGAAAATGTCGAAGTAGAGGCAATTCTAAATGTAGAGGAAGAAAGTCCTTTTAGGGCCATCTTCAAGATTAAAAAAGACCTAAGTTTGAGGTTGTCACATTTTTGGGAAATATTAACCTAGAGGAGTTGATCTATTGGATCAATGAACTAGAGGAGTACATTAAGTATGAAGATATTGAGGATCTTGATAGGGTCAAGATTCTGAAGGCAAAACTAAAGAGACATGCAAAGATCTGGTGGAAAGAGGTTCAGTTGGAGTGAAATAGAAAGGGAAAGGAAAAAATCACCATATGAGATCGGATGATAGCTAAGATAAAGAGACAATTCATCCTTGTAGATTATGAGCTTGATCTATTGAAGAAAGTGCAAGGGTTAAAGCAAACAGGAAAATGTGTTCAAGAGTATACCAAAGAGTTCTATGGAGTTCTTATCAGAACCAGTCATGCAAAAGCTAATAAGGAGAAATTTTCTCATTATCATAATGGGTTAAGTCCAAGCATTTAGGGTGAGTTGATTCTAGTTCAAATGAATAGTATTGAGGAGGCATACTAGTTTCACCTAAGAGTTTAAGAGAAACTATGCAAGAAGTTTGACAACAAGAATAGCGAAAGATGTTGTAGTGGAAGATCTGGTGGAAAATCTCATGGTGGCCATAATGATGATTAGAAGAACAAGGATGAGGCTGGAAGTATTAGTCAAAACCAAAGAGGAAACAATTCCAATTGTTTCCATGATCAAAAAAATAAAGATTAGAGAGGAAGAGGTAGAGGATAAGGATCTGGAAGAGGAGGCTTCTATGGGAAATGTTTCACTGTGAAGAATAAGGGCATAGAGAATTTGAATTTTCTTACATGAAGGAAGGATAGATCAAAGAATAAAAGGCTAGGCTAGAGTTGCACATGTTAATGAAGATGCTAGATCCTCACATTTTGAAGATGTTAAAAGAGGAAAACTTCTAGTTAACAGAAGAGTCCTATTGAGTGGAGAGAATGAACCTAATCAAAGAAGGAGCTTGTTTCACACAAGGTGAAAATGTGAAGATAAGTGTTTTGATGTGATCATTGATGGTGGAAGTATTAAAAATTTGGTTTCAAAAACTATGGTCACCAAACTAAAGCTCAAGGGGGAAAATACATGTGTTCGTACTATATTTCTTGGGTGCAAGATGACCACGAGGTTATGGTCAATGAGCAATATTTAGTGAAGTTCAAGATTAGAAGCTACAAGGATGAGGTACTTTGTGATATCATACCTATGGACATATGTCATATGTTGTTGGGTAGGCTATGGCAGTTTGACAAGAATACTATACATGATGGGTGAGTAAATACCTACACTCTAACCAAGGATGGAGTGAAACATAAGTTGAAGCCATTGAAGGAGAAAGAAGAAAAGGTATGTAGTGCTACTAAAACTTGTTTTGTTGATGGAAAAGAGTTTCTTAAAGGTATGAAGCATGAGTATATGTGTTTTTCTATAATTTCAAAAGATAGTAAAGAAGAAGTAGAGGAGGTACCTACATAAGCTGCAAATAGGTTAAGAGAGTTTTATAATATTGTATCACATAATGTACCTGATAGATTGACCCCAGTGAGAAAGATAAATTACTAGATGGATTTTTTTCCAAGAGCTAGTTTTCCAAATAAGGTAGTACATAGAATGACAACAATAGAAAGTAAAGAGTTGAATAGATAAGTTCATGAGTTGTTGTAGAAGGGGTTGATTTGAGAGAGTCTGAGTCCATGTGTTGTACCAACCATATTAACACTAAAAAAGAATGGAGAATGGAGGATGTGCACAAATTCTCATGCTATTAACAAGATCACAATCAAGTACAAATTTACATTGTTGAGGATGGATGATATTATGGACTGTTGGAGTGGGGTTAAGTATTTCACTAAGGTAGATCTAAAGAGTGGGTATCATTAGATTTGTATCAAAGAAGGTGATTATTGGAAGACTACTTTCAAGATAGAAAAAGGATTGTACGAGTGGTTAGTCATGCCTTTTGGGCTAATCAATGCATTGAGCACTTTCATACAGATCATGAATGAGGTACTGATGGAGTTTCTAGATAAGTTTTTTATTTTTTACATAGATGATATTTTGATCTTAAGTAAGAAATTGGAGGAGAATTTGATTCATATTCATAAGGTGTTTGATAAGTTGAGGGTAGAAAGGTCATATATAAACCTAAAGAAGTGTAGTTTTGTAAAGGAGTTGGTGTACTGAGGATTTGTATTCTCAGCAAAAGGTCTAAAAATGGACCTAGAGAAAGTGAAGGCTATCCTTGAATGTCCTACTCCAAAGAGTGTGACAGAGGTAAGATCTTTTCATGGACTACATAGTTTTTACAAAAAGTTTATAAGAACTTTTAGTAGTATTTGTGGACCTTTGATTGAAACAATGAGAGGCAATAAGAAAGAATTTATGTGGCTTGTAGGAGCAGATAAGAGTTTCAATCTATTAAAATAGAAAGTTACAGAGTAGCCTATTTTAGCACTTCCTAATTTTAACAAGGTGTTTCAGGTAGACTTTGATGCTAGTGGTACAACAATAGGAGTTGTTATGAGCCAAAAAGGTAGACTTATTGCTTATTTCATAGAAAATTTGAATGATGCAAAAAGAAAATATTCTATTTATGATCAGGAATTTTATGATATAGTTCAAGCATTAAATTAAGAAGTGGAGACATTATCTTCTTCCTAAGGATTTTTTATTTTTATATACTAATCATGAAGCATTGCAATATTTAAATAGTCAAGGAAAATTGAACCAAAGGCATTTGAAGTGGGTTGAGTTTTTGTAAATTTATACATTTTTTTTGAAATAAAGGAGTGGGAAGTCTAACAAAGTTGCAAATGCTCTTAGTAGAAGATATTTTTTTCTAACAGAAATGTAGATAGAGGTCATTGGGTTCAAGGAACTTGGTACTTTGTATCTAGATGATTGTGATTTTGGTGAAGCATGTAAGGCTTGTACAAAACCTATTAGACTTGATAGGACAAAGTGGTTGGATTTCATGATCTATGATAGTATGTTGTTCAAAGGAAGCTGCTTGTGCATTCTCGAAAGTTCAATGAGAGAGAATCTCATCAAGGAGAAGCATAGTGGAGGATTGTTTGGACATTTTGGTAGAGATAAGGACATTGCTTGGGTTGTTGAGAATTATTACTAGACACAATTGTAGAAAGATGTGAAGAAGTTTGTATAGAGTTGTAGAGTATGTCAAATGGCGAAAGGAGTGAAGTAGAATATAGGGTTGTATCAACCATTACCTATACCAAAGAAGCCACAAGAGGATGTCAACATGAATTTTGTTCTTGGATTACTGAGGATGCCGTGTGGGCATGATTCTATTTTTGTAGTGGTTGACAGGTTTTCAAAGATGGCACATTTTATTCCTTGCAAGAAGACTAGTGATGTTCTTCATGTGGTAGAGTTGTCTTTTAGAGAAGTTGTAAGACTACATAGTTTTCCAAAGAGTATAGTTTTAGATCGAGATACCAAAGTTATTGGGTATTTATGGCATACATTGTGGAAGAAATTGAAGATGGGGTTGAAGTTCAGTTCATCACATCATCCATAGACTGATGGACAAACAAAAGTAGTGAATACGAGTTTGGAAATTTATTGAGATGTTTGGTTGGAGACAAGCCAAAAGGATGGGATATGATTTTTCCATAGGTGGAATTTTCATATAATAACTATGTCAATAGGAGTACTATTAAATCACTATTCCAAATTATATATTGGAGTAGTCCCAAAAATGCTTCTAAATTATGATAGTTGGATAAAGAAGAGATAAGCAATGCCGAAGCAGAAGAATTTGCTGAACATTTAAAGAACATCTATGGGGAGGTGAGGAAGCACATCATAAAGATAAATACACAATATAAGGCTAAGGTAGATGTAAAAAGGAGGTATAAGGAATTTTAGATTGGAGATGAAGTCATGGTTTATTTGTGAAAGGATCATTTTCTAGTGGGTACATATAATAAGCTAAAGATGAAGAAGTTTCAAGTATACAAGATAGTGAAAAGGCATGATTATGGAAATGCTTATGAAGTGGAGTTTCCTATCAAATTGAATATTTCACCAGTATTTAATATTTTAGATTTGATAGAGTATTATGAAGGAGGTGATGGAGAGGAAGTTGCAGAAGTGCAATGGAGATGAAGTTTGACTACAAAGGAAATTAAGTATATATTGGACAATCATGTTGGAAAAAGTATAAGGAAAAAAACTTATGAGGAATACCTGGTCAAGTGGGAAGTTAGGCTAGTAGAGGATTCATTATGGTTAGCAAGGGAGGAAGTTAACCATCTTGGTTTTCCTTTGAATACCTAAGACATGACAGAGTAACTTCTCAAAGTAGCATCCTAGGTGTAAGAGCAATTTTGAATCACCCAAAAAATATTTTATTTTTGGTCTTTTCTATTTTAATAAGGACAAGTAGATAGGGTGGTTTCTATTTTGAGGAGCTTATTATTTTTAGTAAGTTTTTCATATGAGCTTGAAATGTTCTCATTTTATACATGGAGGTTCATTTTAGAATTTTAAGTTTACCATAAAAATCTCACTGCTCTAGCTTAAGAATTAGAGAGTTATTATGGATTTTTGATGGAGAAATTTGCAAAAAAATCTTTAGGCTCACCATTGGAGTCCTTAGATTTCTTGTATGAGGTTCAAAAACTTGACAATAGGGTACTTTCACAGTTTCAAGCCTCTAGATTAGAAGTTGGCCAACAATTCGAGAGTTATGGCCTTTTTAAGTTGTGCTACCAAAATTTCTAAAATAATTTGTCAAATATGTATTTAGTTGACTCTATAGGTATTTTTAGGGTTTTTTGTCCCTATGTGTTAAATTTGAACATCTAGAACCTTCCTGGGCAGAATAAAATTACCTATTTAAGAAAGGCATGAATATTTTCTAGAATAGCTCTGGGTGGTAGTTCATAGCTTAGTCTTGTAGATTACTATAATGAAGGTGCCCATGTGGTTTAACATATTTTACTTGTGAATTATGTAATTCTGCATTTGTGACAATAACAAGAAGTCCATATTTTGTACTCGCATTTGTTGTTGTTTCTTTGTTTCTATTATGGGTTTATGGTATTAAGGGGAGCACCCTTCATCAAAAATAATAATCAGTAGATAATCCAAATGAAAACTCATATCATGCATTGAACCATGTGAAAATAATTGCAAGCTAACCATCAAATGCCCTTTTTTTTATTTTGATTTTTGACCTAGTCATCAAGATTGGACCTATATGACATGAATTCGGATCCCAAACCCTAAATGCAAAAAAGAGACCCCTATTAAAAAATAGAGAGATTTCCAAAAAAGTCATAATTTTAAAAAAGATCTATTTGTGCCCTAGGGAGCTACTTTCCTAAAATAGATTATTCCTCGTAAATCAACCAAATGAGATATAATATTGTATTGAAATTTAAAACACAAAGAATGAACCCATTTTAGAATTTAAAGAACTTTCTAAAAATGTAAAAAAAATTGAAAAATGATGATTTACACCAAAAAATAAAATTTAATTATAAATAAAAAAACATTATAAAAAAATTATAATACCTCAGAAAATTCTAAATCTTTTACTGAAGCTTCTTTGATATGTCGCCAACTTGCGATAAAAATTTAGACCAAACCTCCAAGACATTTGGTAGATATGATCAAATATTTGAAAATCAATCTGTATAAGGGGATTAGCTCTAAAAATAACCAAAACCAACATGTAAAGGTGGGTTTCCCCATAGTGTGCACCAAAAATATGTAGTAAAATATTGACACACTTCTATGAACTATTAGATCCAAGATTGATCAAGAATTAGGTCTCAAATGGTGACTCATAGCTCTCTATTCATGGAGTGCAAGGGTTTATAATGGACTCCCTCAGTTTAGACCTAGTTTGTGTCCATGCTACTATACCATAAAATGAGAGATTCAAAGAGGAAAAACAAGAGTTCTAGTCTCTGTGATCATCAAATATGTACACAAATAAAAATGACTTATTCTATATGATAACAATGCATGAAAGAAATCTAATCTATGAAAGGAAATGCAAATGCAAGATTATTCTATGAAAGGAAATATAAACCTAATCTAACATGCAACTGCAAGAGTAATCTAAATAGATTTATATGGATGCATTAGAGAAGAAGAGAAAAAATGAGAAGTTACAATGTCCAAGCCCAAGTGCTCAAGCTCTACCTCCAAAATTGCTCTCCCAACTTGCAACATAACAATAAATCTTGATCTATAAAAATGAGGAGAGTGCTCCTTATAAAGGAAAGTGTGGAGAGAAATGCATCATCTAGAGAAATGTGGGATAAATCCCTAGAAAGACAAGTGAGAGGAAAAAGCCCTCCACTTAGAAATATGTGCAAACAAGAATTTGTATTCATTTTTATTTGATTTATTTGAATTATTTCATTTTTTTTCATAAAAGAGAGAGCTTCAAGTGGGGGATTTATTATTTAATTAAAATAGTGATTTTCTTTTAATTGAAAAATATAATATTATTTAATTCAAAAAGAGATTTTAATTAAATAAGATAAAATTATTTATTTTAAAGAGAGATTTTCTTTTAATCAAATAAGATTATTTTATTTATTTAAAAGGGATGTGTTCTTTTAATTAAATAAGATTGTTGATGAAATGATCAAACCTTCAGAAATATTGAAATAATTTTATTAATTAAGATTTCATCAAGAAAATTGATTTGAATTGAAAATATTGTAAGGCATTTATTCCAGAAATTGATAAATTGAAGAATGGGGACCCTAGTCTAGGCAACCATTTTAGGGTGCATACTGATTTCATCTTCTCTTTGATTCTAGTGAAAGACTAATAATAACTCTTTCACTTTGTGAAAGCCAAGTTCTCCATAATAATTCCAACTCACCTTCTATCTTTTTTCATCTTCCACCTCACTATCATTTCAACACCAAGATACAAAGCATAATATTTTAATCAACACTTTACCAAGTAAATACTCTACCTCTGTACATGTGTGTATTTCATTTAATTTTGTAGAAATTTAATATTTGGTAATTAATTATTCTTTCTCATATAAGCATGTTGGGACCCATGAAAAGAAAGCATTTAGAGCATGTGAATGAGTTAAGAGCCTAATTATGACATAACATGCCTCTACAAATGACAAATAGAAAAATCAAAGGATGTAGAATACATCATCATTTATTCCCAATGACCTACTAAATTAAAATGGGTTCAAAAAGAAACTCATGCACAATCTATTGAAGGAGAATATTCTTGCAAAAAAAGGAAGAAAGTCACTAATACTTTGTTTCATACACTTGTTACAAGGAGGAAAGAATTTATAGAAACACTAGCTTGGGTGGTGTCCCTATTGGAAATATGACCAATTAGTCAAATAAGGTGAGATATGTGGTTGTCATTTATGGAAACATAAGTTTTGTAGTTTAGTTATTATTATTTGTAAAGGAAAATTGTCTACATATTGGATAATGTTACAACAATATGATGAGATTTATTAATAGCAGAACATTCTCTTGCATATTTAACTATAGACATAATGACATCACTCTAATGATACACACCAGTGTGCATGTCTATACGAGCAACCAAGTTCAAGTTATGAAGGAAGTACCTATGCAGTTACTTCATAGTGCAGAACATAGCAAGTTAGCAAATTGAGTTGTATGAGTTGAAGAATTTTTTCAATTATTAAACATTGATGAGCCAACTAGAAGGATGATATGTGAGATGGCTAAGGAAGAATTTATTTATATGATTGATATAAGTAAAGAAATTCAATTTCAAAGTTATAAGGCTATGTGATGTTATGATATGTGATATAAAGTAATGTTATGTGATATAATAATGCAAGATATAATGAAAACTTATATATGTGTAGTCACTCCTTGTATGAAGAACTGACAATCAAAAAAATTGTGAAGTACAAAAAGTGATCTAGTTTTGTATGTATATCTATTCCCTTGAAGAGCTTAACTATGTAGTTGCATGTTAGTGCAGTTGGCTCTTCTTGCACATATTTTTATATGATCCACCAACTCCTAATAGGGTTGAAGAAACTCCTAATAGGGTTGAGGCATGTAAGAAAGCCTAGTCTCCTAATTGGGAATCGAGACACTATACATTCTTCATAGACTCCTAATAGGGTCAATATCCTTAACGTAATTCTTATATATAGTGAATCATCTTTTGGGTTTCATCCCCACCAAGGTTTTCCCTTGGCTAGGGTTTCCTAGTTAACAAAATATGGTGTTATGAGCTCTCTTTATGTATGGTTGTTTGTACTATTTAGGATTATTGGTTTACTTCCTTATACATATATTAAAGTAATTAATAATATCCAGTTGTGGGCAAAAAGATTGAAAATATTGATTCACACCCCCCCCCACCCTCTGGTATTATCTATTTCTAATAGTTGGTATCAGAGCTTAGTTATTCATAAGAGGCTTAATAGCTTGAATAACATCCCTATGGATATGGAATAGTTGAAGAAGAATCTTGAAGAAGCTCTTGAACAAATTGATCTCCTTATTGATGAAAGAGATGGCCTAAAAGATAGATATAAAGATGCAAAAGCTTATATTGGTGAACTAAAGGACAAGATATATGACCTCAAGAAAAAAGGACCTAGTGAGAAAACCAATAATGATGATATTGAAGATCTAAAGAAATAAAATGAGATCTTAAAAAATGAGTCAAAAATATTTGAACTCAAGCTTAATCTTAAGAAAAATGGAAGAAAGAATGACTCTGAAATAAAAGTCCAAAATGCAGATCCAAGATCCCAATTAAGAAAAGTAACATCTAAATTAGAATCTATCAAGTTGGAGCATGCAAAATTAGAGAAATACAACACTACTATGAAAGGTGAATTGGCGTAAACCAAAAGCAACTTGAGAAATTATTTACCAACAATAAAAGATTGAAGAAAAAATATTTGTACAAAGACCTAGTTATGATAAGATTGGACTTGGATTCTTCCTTGGACAATCCACCAAGAAATCTTTTGAGAGAAAAGAACTTGATACTCTTGAAGTCAAAAAGGATCTAAACATAAGCAAAATAGGTGATACATCTAAAGACAAAGAGAATGTTATTCACTATGAGAAATCTAAAGAATCTAATCAAGATGAGGATAATAGAAGAAAGGAATCTCATGCTAGGTGTAATGAACTTGAAAATATTGGAGATGATTACAAAGGTAAGTCTTTTAAACCTATTTCAAATTTTTATTGTAATAATTTTCATGGATATGGACATTATGCAGTAGATTGTAAGAAACCTAAATTTGATAATGATAATGAAAATAGTAGAATGTTTAGGAACACTAACTGTGTAGGCAGCAGAAGAAAATTTCACAACAATAAAAGTGGAGAAAGAAGAAAAATTGTTTGTTATAGATGCAACAATCTTGGACACATCGCAAGGAATTATGGAGTACCTGACAACCAAAATAATGAACAAAGAAGGAATGTACTTATATGATAGTTATGTAATAACTTTTGACACACAACAAAGTTCTATAGAATGGATGGAAGAAACCTTAATAGGAATCAAAACTAAAAAAGGAATAATAGAAGAAATGATGATAGTCTGAAGGAAGAAATGAAGGAGTTGACAGAAGAATTTAAGGAAACATTTGTAAAGGAAAAAGAAACTAGAAGTTTTCATATAGTTTAGGAAGAAGCACATCCTAATGTACTTAATAAGACAATAAAGTCACTTATTGTCTATGACTCATCCTATCTAAATTAAGAAAAATGACACATCAGTTAATAATAACTAATGTTAGAGAGAATATCACAAGTTGCATAGTTAATAGTATATCCTAGACATTGAGAGGTGTCTACAGTGAAGTGTGCATTTCTTAATATGACCAATATAAGGTTACGTAAGAAAAAATAACCTCTCTATTATATAGAGACAATATTTTAAACTTGAGGCAGATACACATTTAATGCGAAGTTTAGATTGCAAAGGATTTAAAGGACACAAATTGATTTATGAACATCATTTGCTTGTGTGAAATCTTAAGTGCAAGATTGAAGAGAGATTTGAATTATTGAAGATGTTTATAGATACGCGTGATTGCTAAAAACCCTAAAACATGAAATTAAGTTTTTTTTTTTTTTTTTTTTAAAGCATATTTTTAGTAATGGCAAGACAAGAAGTGTTTAATATCAATGATAGACCTAGATATGACTTCAAGAAACACCCATTTGTTTCCTTACTTGATGACCCCATTGGAGCATTTTTGCATGTACAAAAAAATATTCTTCATGTTGAAGACATAAGAAGTTATATTTATTGTAAAATAGAAAGCATAGGAGATACTGAGATTCATAGGGATTTGGAGAGAATGTGCAACAATGATTTTTCATTGAAACCAGAATATGCATACGTAGAACAACTTAACCTAGTAAAGCATATGTTATATATAGACTTTGATAACCACGAATGGACTAAAATAATTTTGAGTAGAATTCATGATGATCTTCTATGGTTGGGAGATTCAATTATATGCATCGATAATGACCTAATTCACAAGGTCATAGATTTGAGCAATGAAGGATACAATCCCATGAACATAAAGAATGTGCACAGATTAGTTGAAACAAATTTCAATGCAAATTTTGATGGAAAAAAAATGAAGATCAACACCATTCAAGATGATGGAGTAAGAATTATCAGTAAAATTTTGGGATATAAGTTCAACCATGGATCTAGGATAGATTCAGTCCCTATCAAATTTCTTCATGTAGCTTATGTAATGGTAGTAAAGGGTGAAAAGGTTAATCTTTGTGATATTATCCTAACTTAGTTGTCAGATAACATATCAAAAATCAAGAAGTCTAGAAGCACGGTCTTTAGGTTTGAATCCCTACTAACTCATATATTCTATGCAGCAAAGAAGTTTCCTAGTATTTAAAATTGGGATGGAAGTGAGTGCGCAATGCAAACTATCACTTGTGCTTATAGATCTAAATTAAAAATAGTTAGGGATAATGATATTTGATAGAATGATGAAATCATTCCAAGCTGAAATGAAGTAAAGGTATAGGATAAATCCTACATTGATAGAAAAATATAAGGATGAATTGTGTTTCATGGTAGAAATAGATTTCATATGCATGGGGGCAGTAGTTCCTTGAGTGAAGTTCATTGAACCTATGGGTTATGAAATGAGTGTTGAACTAACTGAAGGCTATGTGTAGATAATTCTACATTCTAAAGTTGATTATGAATGCCCTAGATGAGGTACATACGCTAAAAAGATGAAAAAAGTCAAAACAAATCTAATGGACAAGGATATCAAGAAGAATGTAGACAAAGTAATTGATTCCATCTTAAAGGATCAGGGATGTCAAGAAAGGAATTTGAAGAGGTGAAAGGGATAGCCTTGGAGATAAAGGCTAGTAGTCAAATTTAACTATTGATCCCTACACCTATTGTATTGGTTGGACCTATTGAAGAGGTCATAGTTGTACAAACAACTGCACAAGCACCTACAATGCCATATATAGTAGTTGCACAATAGAAACCATTGAGGAAACCAAAGAAAGAAAAGGAAGTGTCAACACTAAGAAAGTCCACAAGGTTTGAGAAAACTAAACCCCCTCCTAAGAAGAGAGTCAAGAAAACAACAAGTGGACCAAGTAAGTGGAGAAGAACCTTGCAAATCAATTTCTCATAATTTGAAGAAGAAACTAGTGATAGACTAGTAGAGCCAGTAGATAAGGAAGTGAAGACTTCAACAGGAAGAAATGCATGGAAGCCAAAAGTAGAAAATCTCAATATGTAAATTGTTAATGACAAAAACTTTGTGCAATTAAATAAGTATTATGATTTTTATAATAATATGGATAGGAGACAACTAGAAAATACTATAGTTAGAAATATGATTTTGAAAGATAAAAGGTTTGATAGCATAAAAGGTGACATACCTTAAGATTTGTACAATAGACTAAGAAATTGATAAAGTAGATTAATTGAGGGGGATAAAAAAAATAAGGATGAATACGGTGAAAAAGCTATGTATATTAAATAATGAGGAAGAGATAAAGGAAATTCTAAAAGGAATAGCACCATTATTGAGAAATAAGAAGAGACTATTCTTCTTATGGGAGGAAATTATGAAGAAGTGAACATGGAAACTCAAAAATCAATAGTCACATACATGTCTACTATGCCTAAGGAGTCTAATGAGAGTGTGCAGTCAGAGAAGACAAGCCCTATTATGGTTGCAGTCAGTCCACCTCATAGTTCTGAGCAACTAGCTAAAACTTCAATTCCAAGTGATTCACCACACATTACCATTAACAATGAGTCTATGCAAGTAGATAACACCTATGTAACAATAAATAGAATTGAAGACGTATTTAAAGATTTTGGCTCTAGCATTATTGGCTATATTGTTGACTACAATAGCTCTTCTAAGGAAGAAAAAGATTAGGAGCAAAAGAAAGATGTATTTTCTAAAAAGAAATTTGAAGCTATGTCAACTAGCACTAAGGCAGCTACTATAAGTGTGCCCTTAGAAAAAGCTATAGTGAAACCCTCTACACCACCTACAAAGGTAGTAGTGGTCACCTTAGTAGTATAGTCAAATGATGAAGATGAAGCACAAAATCTTATATCTTCTTTAAGTAAATTCCTTGAAAAGAAGAAATCAGTTAAGTCAATTGAGATGACTTTAACTTCAGTTTTGGATAAATTGGAGAAGGTAGTAAGTTCTATTGATACATTTGCAAACATTCAGTAGAGAGAAAAAATTGTGTGCAAAACCTTTGTTAATGAGTTTACAATGCTTACTAATATTGCTACAATTCAAGCACAGACTGAGCATGATGGAAAACTTCTTAATACTATGTGTACAAATATAAGAAATGATATAGAAACATTATACCTATGCTTTAAGTATTGAGGTAGAGTATGGAAGAAGGGAAATAGATATATGCTAAGTGCACCTTGGCATACCTTCACCTTCATAGTTTTGATGAGCAAATCAAAGAGAAGATAATTAAACTTCAGATGCTCACTGATAACTTTTTGAAACAAAATCAAAAGTTAGAAAGATTTGAGAATATAATACAAGCACTTCATGATAGCATCTAGGATATACAAGCAGAAAAGGAGAAAGCTCTAAAAGGATTTACTCTTTTGAGGGAGCATTTATCCCCATAGATAACATTGTTACAAAATTAGTTGGAGGAATGCTTGGTAGCTAAGACCTCATATGACAAGTTTGTGGCTATGGACTTGAATGCAGTAGAGTTAGCCACATATGCCTTATGTGCACTAATAATTGTGTTAGATGCACTGAAAGAAAGTTGCAAGAAACATCTTGTGTAGTTGAAGACTAACTTTAGTGATTTTTTTTCCAAATTTTGATGCATCTTTCAGATTTTGACATGATTTTCTTTTTTGTTGACATCTTTGTCATTGATGTCAAAGGGGGGAAATAAGAATTTTTTTTAATTATAAGTTATATAGTTGTACTTTGACATATAGTAGTAAGTTTTTCTTTAAGAAAGCTTTGTAATTGGAGTTATAAGGAATGCAATCTTTTTCAAAACATGAATATAACATTTTTACTATGTTATGTATGGTTATTTACCTTGATTAGTATGGCAACATTTTTGGAACTTAGCCAATTTTCCCAAAATGTTGCCATCAATGCTAAAGGGGGAGATTGTTGGCAATATGACCAATTAGTTAAATAAGGTGAGATATGTGGTCATAATTTATGGAAACATATCTTTTGCAATTTAGTTATGATTATTTGTGAAGGAAAATTGTCTAAGTATTGGACAATGTTATAGCAACATGATGAGATTTATTGATAGCAAAATATTCCCTTGGAATATTCTCTTGCACAGTTAACCATAGATCCATGAAATCAATCTAATGATGCATACTAGTGTGAATGTCCATATGAGAAACCAAGTTCAAGTTATGAAGAAAATACCTATATAGTTACTTTACATTATAGAATAGATCAAGTTAGCAGATTGAGTTGTACGACCTGAAGAATTGTTTCAATTATTAAATCTTGATGAGCTAACTCTAAGGATGATATGTGAGCTAACTAAGGAAGAATTTATTAATATGATTGATATAAGTAAAGAACTTTGATTGCAAAGTTAAAAGGCTATGTGATGCAAAGTACAACAAGTGATCCATTTTTTTATGTATATCTATTCCCTTGAAAAACTCAATTGTATAGTTGCATTTTAGGGTAGTGGGCTCTTCTTGCATACATTTGCATATGATCCACCAACTCCTAATAGGTTTGAGGCTTCTATCAAGGCCTAGTCTCCTAATAGGGACTTGAGACACTATACATTCTTCATAGACTCCTAATAGGGTTAATATCCTTAACCGAATTCTTATTTATAGTGAATCATCTTGTGTGTTTCATCCCCATCAGGGTTTTCCCTTGGCTAGGGTTTCCCTAGTTAACAAAATATGGTGTTATGAGCTCTCTTTATGTATGGCTATTTATATTGTTCAACATTATTGGTTTACTTCCTTATGCATGTATTAAAGCAATTAATAATATCCAGTTGTGGGCAAAAAGATTGAAAATACTAATTCATCACACCCCTCTCAATATAATCTATTTCTAACAGTCCTCGATGATGCTCTTGTTCATAATGTTGATTCAAAACCTAAAAGATAAATGCCTGTAATAGACATAAATAAGAATAATAAGACAAGAATTCCATAAGGAAATTTTGAAATTTTTCCAAATGACCTAGAATAGGTGCAAAGAGATGGTGATGGAATCTTTATTGAGGATAATAGTGGTGATGATGAGTCAACACCACATAACTCTATTTGCTAAAGAAGAGATAGAATCTATAGGTTGAATATGAATCTTCATATGTTGAGAAAAGGGAAATGGATGAGGGAAAAATATTTATTTCTGGAGACATACTAGAAGAACCTCCTATATCAACTAGTGAAAATATTGATGATGAGCACCCTAACATAAACATAGAAACTATTGATAATATTGATGAACATATTGTGAATAAAGGTTTAGAAACTTTGGTTAAGGTAGCTCAATAGTTAGAGGTAGAGCATCCATAATAGCCAATAGTTGAGAACCTAGAAAGGGCAATATTCCTATGAACTGAGCATCCAAATAGTAAAGTAAAAAAAGATGAACAAGTTATTGACATAGGGCTTGGATAGAGAAACATTAAACAACAAGGTCCAATGCCTCCACTTGAATTTTATACACCTTTAACTATTGGACTTAGCCTATACTAGAGTATTTTTTATTTGAGAAGGTGATGTAGAGGAAGAGAAACATAAGTTGCAACAAATTATTGATATTCAACAACAGTAATTGAGGGATAAGGAGGATGAGATCATAGTGCTAAAAGACAAAGATAACTAACTTACTACTATGATACTTGAATTACCTCAACACTGACCACCAACATAGGTATATACTTTATTCCTTAGAGAATAATTATTATATTTCAATATGACAAGGATATTCCAAGGTCTTAGTCCATCTTCGCATACTCTTGATGAGTTTTATCATGCATTCCAGAACTTTCCTCCAACAATAAAATTTATTTTATGTGAGTTATATTTTCATAATTTAGTATCCCTAATGATAGAGAATAGAATCCATTAATGTATGTGGGAGATATTCAACTAAGAGAATTCATTTCTTGGGTACAAAATGAGATTAGTAGTGAAGACTAGGTTAGAATTTATAGAGAAGAAGAAATGAGTACACCACTATACTTAAGACTTCAAGCCAAAGATCCATATACTTATTATTATGAATAGTTAAAGGTAGAAGATAGGAAAATAGGGAGTGGAAGTATTAATCCACTTAGGGATGCTCTATATTCAAAATATAAGTAGGTGCAAATAAGAGAAGTGCAATAATATGAGAGGGCAATCATACAAAGATGGATTACAACTCCTGGGGACTAGCAGGTAAGATAATCCCATTCACCCCATAATTTCATCATGGCAAGAAGGTGAGCTCCCTCATACATAGTGTTAGGATAACTAGAAGGGTCTTTTCAATTCCTCTTCAATTATAGTCATTGCTACTCATCCAACCACTACTTTGTAGTCATGAATATGTGGATGAGAATGCCATGGTAGAAGAAATCAAGATTTGGGAACAACATAGAGAATCTAAAGGATTTTATTGGAGCTTAGAAAGGATCATGGTAGAGTACCCTTCATATTTCAGGATGAAAGCTCATGTGAGAAGATACATACTTGTTGGAGGGCCAACAAGAAGCTATGTTGGGGGGAATGATGGGGCCTAATATTAGAATATAGTTCTCTTTGGTTTCTATGCTTATTTAGAGAATATTTTATGCTTTATGCACAAGGACCTCTTAATCATATTACTATACAAACCTATAAACTTCTATGATCTGATAGCATATTATGGTTTTATGATTATAATGCTATAGTTATAAATTATGGTGATAACTAAAAATCAAGCATGTGCATGTTAAAGAATTTGTTTCTTTCTTCCCTAAAAAATTTATTGGTTATGTTCCTATTGCTATGTGTGTCATGAGAAAGAAGTAGTTAGAACATTTAATTCTTCTGATAAATTAATGGAATGGATATATATATTTTAGAATTAGTCATGTATACTAACCTTTATAGAAACAAGTCAAAAGGAATTAAAGAAGAACCATCTTGTATGTAATGACATATTCATGCAATAGCTTCATTGAAGTAGCTAGAAAAATATTAGATCAAAGCAACTACAAAGTACTCATGTGTAGATCCAAAAGTCACAATGTGGTACATTTATGGAAGATTTGTTTGATAGGATGAGTTTGTCCTACATCGATGTAGTTCATTAAAGCTTCTACTAAATCCTTGTTGTTGAAGAATCTTATATTTAGGAAGTTTGTTTTTCCTTAGTCATTATAAATAAGATATTATTTAGACTTCTCAAGTTAGTCAAAATTTTGATTATAATACAACAACAATAGTTATGTTATTTCAATTGTACTTTCGATGATTTCAATGTTAATAAAATGACATTGTTGATTTTTAATACTTTATCTTGACCATTTGTTCCTTCACTCATCCAAGTGGGCCTACTTGGTGAGTGAATTTAGTTAGTAGAATTAGAGTCATTTTTCTCTTATAATAGTTAGTACTTTATTCCTCTTGTAGCCATATTGTAGAAGAATTATCAGTTGATCTTGTAGCATAAGAAAAAAGAGTAATATCTTGTTTTCATTTCAATTCCTTTGCAATATATTAATTTTTCTATTTTCTACTTAGCTTCAAAATTTTAGTATTGTAGTTTAGTAATTGTAATTAGGCTAGTTTAGAGCATATACCATTTCAAGTCTACATAACTGGTTGATACATGAATGAGTCAAACAAGTCATTTGTTCACTTCTTAAGGATGTCCATTTTATAAGTAATGGGTATTAAGCTCTAGTTTCCAAACTGATTAATTGACTATGTAGTAGGAGTAATTGATTTAGTATGCTAATGGAAACAATAAGTTCTATAGAAGTTTTAGGTTTTATGGAAGGGGAAAGTGAATTACGAGTTAGTTTCTGGGGAAAGGTGAGTGCAAAAATTACATATGATATTTAAATATGGTAGAAGAATTAAAATTAGGAGTAGTTTATATATATAAAAATTTTAGACAAAAAGTGGAAGGTGTATGTAAAATATGGTCTTGTAGCTATAAACAATACACTTCAATGAATCATTGTAGGTCAGATAAAATAGGTAAAGGATTTAAAATAATAGAGCATGATTAATCCAACAAGGTGAGTCA